>CM026402.1:69115466-69161848 GCA_014843695.1 Archivesica marissinica
AGGGAGATATAGAGCATTGTTCTGTGTTTGCAGGAATCCAGAGGGAGATATAGAGCATTGTTCTGTGTTTGCAGGAATCCAGAGGGAGATATAGAGCATTGTTCTGTGTTTGCAGGAATCCTGGGGGAGATATAGAGCATTGTTCTGTATTTGCAGGAATCCTGGGGGAGATATAGAGCATTGTTCTGTGTTTGCAGGAATCCAGAGGGAGATATAGAGCATTGTTCTGTGTTTGCAGGAATCCAGAGGGAGATATAGAGCATTGTTCTGTGTTTGCAGGAATCCAGAGGAGATATAGAGCATTGTTCTGTGTTTGCAGGAATCCAAAGGGAGATATAGAGCATTGTTCTGTGTTTGCAGGAATCCAGAGGGAGATATAGAGCATTGTTCTGTGTTTGCAGGAATCCAGAGGGAGATATAGAGCATTGTTCTGTGTTTGCAGGAATCCAGAGGGAGATATAGAGCATTGTTCTGTGTTTGCAGGAATCCAGAGGGAGATATAGAGCATTGTTCTGTGTTTGCAGGAATCCTGAGGGAGATATAGAGCATTGTTCTGTGTTTGCAGGAATCCTGAGGGAGATATAGAGCATTGTTCTGTGTTTGCAGGAATCCAGAGGGAGATATAGAGCATTGTTCTGTGTTTGCAGGAATCCTGGGGGAGATATAGAGCATTGTTCTGTGTTTGCAGGAATCCAGAGGGAGATATAGAGCATTGTTCTGTGTTTGCAGGAATCCTGGGGGAGATATATAGCATTGTTCTGTGTTTGCAGGAATCCTGGGGGAGATATAGAGCATTGTTCTGTGTTTGCAGGAATCCTGGGGGAGATATATAGCATTGTTCTGTGTTTGCAGGAATCCAGAGGGAGATATAGAGCATTGTTCTGTGTGCAGGAATCCAGAGGGAGATATAGAGCATTGTTCTGTGTTTGCAGGAATCCTGGGGGAGATATATAGCATTGTTCTGTGTTTGCAGGAATCCTGGGGGAGATATAGAGCATTGTTCTGTGTTTGCAGGAATCCTGGGGGAGATATATAGCATTGTTCTGTGTTTGCAGGAATCCAGAGGGAGATATAGAGCATTGTTCTGTGTTTGCAGGAATCCAGAGGGAGATATAGAGCATTGTTCTGTGTTTGCAGGAATCCAGAGGGAGATATAGAGCATTGTTCTGTATTTGCAGGAATCCTGAGGGAGATATAGAGCATTGTTCTGTGTTTGCAGGAATCCTGAGGGAGATATAGAGCATTGTTCTGTGTTTGCAGGAATCCAGAGGGAGATATAGAGCATTGTTCTGTGTTTGCAGGAATCCAGAGGGAGATATAGAGCATTGTTCTGTGTTTGCAGGAATCCAGAGGGAGATATAGAGCATTGTTCTGTGTTTGCAGGAATCCAGAGGGAGATATAGAGCATTGTTCTGTGTTTGCAGGAATCCTGGGGGAGATATAGAGCATTGTTCTGTGTTTGCAGGAATCCAGAGGGAGATATAGAGCATTGTTCTGTGTTTGCAGGAATCCAGAGGGAGATATAGAGCATTGTTCTGTGTTTGCAGGAATCCAGAGGGAGATATAGAGCATTGTTCTGTGTTTGCAGGAATCCAGAGGGAGATATAGAGCATTGTTCTGTGTTTGCAGGAATCCTGGGGGAGATATAGAGCATTGTTCTGTGTTTGCAGGAATCCTGGGGGAGATATAGAGCATTGTTCTGTGTTTGCAGGAATCCTGGGGGAGATATATAGCATTGTTCTGTGTTTGCAGGAATCCAGAGGGAGATATAGAGCATTGTTCTGTGTTTGCAGGAATCCAGATGGAGCTATATAGCATTGTTCTGTGTTTGTATGAATCCAGAGGGAGCTATATAGCATTGTTCTGTGTTTGTATGAATCCAGAGGGAGATATATAGCATTGTTCTGTGTTTGTAGGAATCCAGAGGGAGCTATATAGCATTGTTCTGTATTTGCAGGAATCCAGAGGGAGATATATAGCATTGTTCTGTGTTTGCAGGAATCCAGAGGGAGATATAGAGCATTGTTCTGTATTTGCAGGAATCCAGAGGGAGATATATAGCATTGTTCTGTATTTGCAGGAATCCAGAGGGAGATAGAGCATTGTTCTGTGTTTGCAGGAATCCAGAGGGAGATATATAGCATTGTTCTGTGTTTGCAGGAATCCAGATGGAGCTATATAGCATTGTTCTGTGTTTGTATGAATCCAGAGGGAGCTATATAGCATTGTTCTGTATTTGCAGGAATCCAGAGGGAGATATAGAGCATTGTTCTGTGTTTGCAGGAATCCAGATGGAGCTATATAGCATTGTTCTGTGTTTGTATGAATCCAGAGGGAGCTATATAGCATTGTTCTGTATTTGCAGGAATCCAGAGGGATATATATAGCATTGTTCTGTATTTGCAGGAAACCAGAGGGAGATATATAGCTTTGTTCTGTATTTGCAGGAAACCAGAGGGAGATATATAGCATTGTTCTGTGTTTGCAGGAAACCAGAGGGAGATATATAGCATTGTGCTGTTATTGCAGGAAGGAATCCAGAGGGAGCTATAGAGCATTGTTCTGTATTTGCAGGAATCCAGAGGGAGATATAGAGCATTGTTCTGTGTTTGTATGAATCCAGAGGGAGCTATATAGCATTGTTCTGTGTTTGCAGGAAACCAGAGGGAGATATAGAGCATTGTTCTGTGTTTGCAGGAAACCATAGGGAGATATAGAGCATTGTTCTGTGTTTGTATGAATCCAGAGGGTGATATATAGCATTGTTCTGTGTTTGCAGGAATCCAGAGGGAGATATAGAGCATTGTTCTATGTTTGCAGGAATCCAGAGGGAGATATAGAGCATTGATCTGTATTTGCAGGAATCCAGAGGGAGATATATAGCATTGTTCTGTGTTTGTAGGAATCCAGAGGGAGCTATAGAGCATTGTTCTGTGTTTGTATCAATCCAGAGGGAGCTATTAAGCATTGTTCTATGTTTGTAGGAATCCAGAGGGAGCTATATAGTATTGTTCTGTGTTTGTAGGAATCCAGAGGGAGCTATATAGCATTGTTCTGTATTTGCAGGAAACCAGAGGGAGATATATAGCATTGTTCTGTATTTGCAGGAAACCAGAGGGAGATATATAGCATTGTTCTGTGTTTGCAGGAAACCAGAGGGAGATATATAGCATTGTGCTGTTATTGCAGGAAGGAATCCAGAGGGAGCTATAGAGCATTGTTCTGTATTTGCAGGAATCCAGAGGGAGATATAGAGCATTGTTCTGTGTTTGTATGAATCCAGAGGGAGCTATATAGCATTGTTCTGTGTTTGCAGGAAACCAGAGGGAGATATAGAGCATTGTTCTGTGTTTGCAGGAAACCATAGGGAGTATAGAGCATTGTTCTGTGTTTGTATGAATCCAGAGGGTGATATATAGCATTGTTCTGTGTTTGCAGGAATCCAGAGGGAGATATAGAGCATTGTTCTATGTTTGCAGGAATCCAGAGGGAGATATATAGCATTGTTCTGTGTTTGTAGGAATCCAGAGGGAGCTATAGAGCATTGTTCTGTGTTTGTATCAATCCAGAGGGAGCTATTAAGCATTGTTCTATGTTTGTAGGAATCCAGAGGGAGCTATATAGTATTGTTCTGTGTTTGTAGGAATCCAGAGGGAGCTATAGAGCATTGTTCTGTGTTTGTATCAATCCAGAGGGAGCTATTGAGCATTGTTCTATGTTTGTAGGAATCCAGAGGGAGCTATATAGTATTGTTCTGTATTTGTAGGAATCCAGAGGGAGATATATAGCATTGTTCTGTGTTTGCAGGAATCCAGAGGGAGATATAGAGCATTGTTCTGTGTTTGCAGGAAACCAGAGGGAGATATAGAGCATTGTTCTGTGTTTGCAGGAATCCAGAGGGAGATATATAGCATTGTTCTGTGTTTGCAGGAATCCTGGGGGAGATATAGAGCATTGTTCTGTGTTTGCAGGAATCCTGGGGGAGATATATAGCATTGTTCTGTGTTTGCAGGAATCCAGAGGGAGATATAGAGCATTGTTCTGTGTTTGCAGGAATCCAGAGGGAGATATAGAGCATTGTTCTGTGTTTGCAGGAATCCTGGGGGAGATATATAGCATTGTTCTGTGTTTGCAGGAATCCTGGGGGAGATATAGAGCATTGTTCTGTGTTTGCAGGAATCCTGGGGGAGATATATAGCATTGTTCTGTGTTTGCAGGAATCCAGAGGGAGATATAGAGCATTGTTCTGTGTTTGCAGGAATCCAGAGGGAGATATAGAGCATTGTTCTGTGTTTGCAGGAATCCAGAGGGAGATATAGAGCATTGTTCTGTATTTGCAGGAATCCTGAGGGAGATATAGAGCATTGTTCTGTGTTTGCAGGAATCCTGAGGGAGATATAGAGCATTGTTCTGTGTTTGCAGGAATCCAGAGGGAGATATAGAGCATTGTTCTGTGTTTGCAGGAATCCAGAGGGAGATATAGAGCATTGTTCTGTGTTTGCAGGAATCCAGAGGGAGATATAGAGCATTGTTCTGTGTTTGCAGGAATCCAGAGGGAGATATAGAGCATTGTTCTGTGTTTGCAGGAATCCAGAGGGAGATATAGAGCATTGTTCTGTGTTTGCAGGAATCCAGAGGGAGATATAGAGCATTGTTCTGTGTTTGCAGGAATCCAGAGGGAGATATAGAGCATTGTTCTGTGTTTGCAGGAATCCAGAGGGAGATATAGAGCATTGTTCTGTGTTTGCAGGAATCCAGAGGGAGATATAGAGCATTGTTCTGTGTTTGCAGGAATCCAGAGGGAGATATAGAGCATTGTTCTGTGTTTGCAGGAATCCTGGGGGAGATATAGAGCATTGTTCTGTGTTTGCAGGAATCCAGAGGGAGATATAGAGCATTGTTCTGTGTTTGCAGGAATCCTGGGGGAGATATAGAGCATTGTTCTGTGTTTGCAGGAATCCTGGGGGAGATATAGAGCATTGTTCTGTGTTTGCAGGAATCCTGGGGGAGATATATAGCATTGTTCTGTGTTTGCAGGAATCCAGAGGGAGATATAGAGCATTGATCTGTGTTTGCAGGAATCCAGATGGAGCTATATAGCATTGTTCTGTGTTTGTATGAATCCAGAGGGAGCTATATAGCATTGTTCTGTGTTTGTATGAATCCAGAGGGAGATATATAGCATTGTTCTGTGTTTGTAGGAATCCAGAGGGAGCTATATAGCATTGTTCTGTATTTGCAGGAATCCAGAGGGAGATATATAGCATTGTTCTGTGTTTGCAGGAATCCAGAGGGAGATATAGAGCATTGTTCTGTATTTGCAGGAATCCAGAGGGAGATATATAGCATTGTTCTGTATTTGCAGGAATCCAGAGGGAGATAGAGCATTGTTCTGTGTTTGCAGGAATCCAGAGGGAGATATATAGCATTGTTCTGTGTTTGCAGGAATCCAGATGGAGCTATATAGCATTGTTCTGTGTTTGTATGAATCCAGAGGGAGCTATATAGCATTGTTCTGTATTTGCAGGAATCCAGAGGGAGATATAGAGCATTGTTCTGTGTTTGTATGAATCCAGAGGGAGCTATAGAGCATTGTTCTGTGTTTGCAGGAATCCAGATGGAGCTATATAGCATTGTTCTGTGTTTGTATGAATCCAGAGGGAGCTATATAGCATTGTTCTGTATTTGCAGGAATCCAGAGGGATATATATAGCATTGTTCTGTATTTGCAGGAAACCAGAGGGAGATATATAGCTTTGTTCTGTATTTGCAGGAAACCAGAGGGAGATATATAGCATTGTTCTGTGTTTGCAGGAAACCAGAGGGAGATATATAGCATTGTGCTGTTATTGCAGGAAGGAATCCAGAGGGAGCTATAGAGCATTGTTCTGTATTTGCAGGAATCCAGAGGGAGATATAGAGCATTGTTCTGTGTTTGTATGAATCCAGAGGGAGCTATATAGCATTGTTCTGTGTTTGCAGGAAACCAGAGGGAGATATAGAGCATTGTTCTGTGTTTGCAGGAAACCATAGGGAGATATAGAGCATTGTTCTGTGTTTGTATGAATCCAGAGGGTGATATATAGCATTGTTCTGTGTTTGCAGGAATCCAGAGGGAGATATAGAGCATTGTTCTATGTTTGCAGGAATCCAGAGGGAGATATAGAGCATTGATCTGTATTTGCAGGAATCCAGAGGGAGATATATAGCATTGTTCTGTGTTTGTAGGAATCCAGAGGGAGCTATAGAGCATTGTTCTGTGTTTGTATCAATCCAGAGGGAGCTATTAAGCATTGTTCTATGTTTGTAGGAATCCAGAGGGAGCTATATAGTATTGTTCTGTGTTTGTAGGAATCCAGAGGGAGCTATATAGCATTGTTCTGTATTTGCAGGAAACCAGAGGGAGATATATAGCATTGTTCTGTATTTGCAGGAAACCAGAGGGAGATATATAGCATTGTTCTGTGTTTGCAGGAAACCAGAGGGAGATATATAGCATTGTGCTGTTATTGCAGGAAGGAATCCAGAGGGAGCTATAGAGCATTGTTCTGTATTTGCAGGAATCCAGAGGGAGATATAGAGCATTGTTCTGTGTTTGTATGAATCCAGAGGGAGCTATATAGCATTGTTCTGTGTTTGCAGGAAACCAGAGGGAGATATAGAGCATTGTTCTGTGTTTGCAGGAAACCATAGGGAGTATAGAGCATTGTTCTGTGTTTGTATGAATCCAGAGGGTGATATATAGCATTGTTCTGTGTTTGCAGGAATCCAGAGGGAGATATAGAGCATTGTTCTATGTTTGCAGGAATCCAGAGGGAGATATATAGCATTGTTCTGTGTTTGTAGGAATCCAGAGGGAGCTATAGAGCATTGTTCTGTGTTTGTATCAATCCAGAGGGAGCTATTAAGCATTGTTCTATGTTTGTAGGAATCCAGAGGGAGCTATATAGTATTGTTCTGTGTTTGTAGGAATCCAGAGGGAGCTATAGAGCATTGTTCTGTGTTTGTATCAATCCAGAGGGAGCTATTGAGCATTGTTCTATGTTTGTAGGAATCCAGAGGGAGCTATATAGTATTGTTCTGTATTTGTAGGAATCCAGAGGGAGATATATAGCATTGTTCTGTGTTTGCAGGAATCCAGAGGGAGATATAGAGCATTGTTCTGTGTTTGCAGGAAACCAGAGGGAGATATAGAGCATTGTTCTGTGTTTGCAGGAATCCAGAGGGAGATATATAGCATTGTTCTGTGTTTGCAGGAATCCTGGGGGAGATATAGAGCATTGTTCTGTGTTTGCAGGAATCCTGGGGGAGATATATAGCATTGTTCTGTGTTTGCAGGAATCCAGAGGGAGATATAGAGCATTGTTCTGTGTTTGCAGGAATCCAGAGGGAGATATAGAGCATTGTTCTGTGTTTGCAGGAATCCTGGGGGAGATATATAGCATTGTTCTGTGTTTGCAGGAATCCTGGGGGAGATATAGAGCATTGTTCTGTGTTTGCAGGAATCCTGGGGGAGATATATAGCATTGTTCTGTGTTTGCAGGAATCCAGAGGGAGATATAGAGCATTGTTCTGTGTTTGCAGGAATCCAGAGGGAGATATAGAGCATTGTTCTGTGTTTGCAGGAATCCAGAGGGAGATATAGAGCATTGTTCTGTATTTGCAGGAATCCTGAGGGAGATATAGAGCATTGTTCTGTGTTTGCAGGAATCCTGAGGGAGATATAGAGCATTGTTCTGTGTTTGCAGGAATCCAGAGGGAGATATAGAGCATTGTTCTGTGTTTGCAGGAATCCAGAGGGAGATATAGAGCATTGTTCTGTGTTTGCAGGAATCCAGAGGGAGATATAGAGCATTGTTCTGTGTTTGCAGGAATCCTGAGGGAGATATAGAGCATTGTTCTGTGTTTGCAGGAATCCAGAGGGAGATATAGAGCATTGTTCTGTGTTTGCAGGAATCCAGAGGGAGATATAGAGCATTGTTCTGTGTTTGCAGGAATCCTGGGGGAGATATAGAGCATTGTTCTGTGTTTGCAGGAATCCAGAGGGAGATATAGAGCATTGTTCTGTGTTTGCAGGAATCCAGAGGGAGATATAGAGCATTGTTCTGTGTTTGCAGGAATCCAGAGGGAGATATAGAGCATTGTTCTGTGTTTGCAGGAATCCTGGGGGAGATATATAGCATTGTTCTGTGTTTGCAGGAATCCAGAGGGAGATATAGAGCATTGTTCTGTGTTTGCAGGAATCCTGGGGGAGATATAGAGCATTGTTCTGTGTTTGCAGGAATCCTGGGGGAGATATAGAGCATTGTTCTGTGTTTGCAGGAATCCTGGGGGAGATATATAGCATTGTTCTGTGTTTGCAGGAATCCAGAGGGAGATATAGAGCATTGATCTGTGTTTGCAGGAATCCAGATGGAGCTATATAGCATTGTTCTGTGTTTGTATGAATCCAGAGGGAGCTATATAGCATTGTTCTGTGTTTGTATGAATCCAGAGGGAGATATATAGCATTGTTCTGTGTTTGTAGGAATCCAGAGGGAGCTATATAGCATTGTTCTGTATTTGCAGGAATCCAGAGGGAGATATATAGCATTGTTCTGTGTTTGCAGGAATCCAGAGGGAGATATAGAGCATTGTTCTGTATTTGCAGGAATCCAGAGGGAGATATATAGCATTGTTCTGTATTTGCAGGAATCCAGAGGGAGATAGAGCATTGTTCTGTGTTTGCAGGAATCCAGAGGGAGATATATAGCATTGTTCTGTGTTTGCAGGAATCCAGATGGAGCTATATAGCATTGTTCTGTGTTTGTATGAATCCAGAGGGAGCTATATAGCATTGTTCTGTATTTGCAGGAATCCAGAGGGAGATATAGAGCATTGTTCTGTGTTTGCAGGAATCCAGAGGGAGCTATAGAGCATTGTTCTGTGTTTGCAGGAATCCAGAGGGAGATATAGAGCATTGTTCTGTGTTTGCAGGAATCCGGGGAGATATATAGCATTGTTCTGTGTTTGCAGGAATCCAGAGGGAGATATAGAGCATTGTTCTGTGTTTGCAGGAATCCTGGGGGAGATATAGAGCATTGTTCTGTGTTTGCAGGAATCCTGGGGGAGATATAGAGCATTGTTCTGTGTTTGCAGGAATCCTGGGGGAGATATATAGCATTGTTCTGTGTTTGCAGGAATCCAGAGGGAGATATAGAGCATTGATCTGTGTTTGCAGGAATCCAGATGGAGCTATATAGCATTGTTCTGTGTTTGTATGAATCCAGAGGGAGCTATATAGCATTGTTCTGTGTTTGTATGAATCCAGAGGGAGATATATAGCATTGTTCTGTGTTTGTAGGAATCCAGAGGGAGCTATATAGCATTGTTCTGTATTTGCAGGAATCCAGAGGGAGATATATAGCATTGTTCTGTGTTTGCAGGAATCCAGAGGGAGATATAGAGCATTGTTCTGTATTTGCAGGAATCCAGAGGGAGATATATAGCATTGTTCTGTATTTGCAGGAATCCAGAGGGAGATAGAGCATTGTTCTGTGTTTGCAGGAATCCAGAGGGAGATATATAGCATTGTTCTGTGTTTGCAGGAATCCAGATGGAGCTATATAGCATTGTTCTGTGTTTGTATGAATCCAGAGGGAGCTATATAGCATTGTTCTGTATTTGCAGGAATCCAGAGGGAGATATAGAGCATTGTTCTGTGTTTGTATGAATCCAGAGGGAGCTATAGAGCATTGTTCTGTGTTTGCAGGAATCCAGATGGAGCTATATAGCATTGTTCTGTGTTTGTATGAATCCAGAGGGAGCTATATAGCATTGTTCTGTATTTGCAGGAATCCAGAGGGATATATATAGCATTGTTCTGTATTTGCAGGAAACCAGAGGGAGATATATAGCTTTGTTCTGTATTTGCAGGAAACCAGAGGGAGATATATAGCATTGTTCTGTGTTTGCAGGAAACCAGAGGGAGATATATAGCATTGTGCTGTTATTGCAGGAAGGAATCCAGAGGGAGCTATAGAGCATTGTTCTGTATTTGCAGGAATCCAGAGGGAGATATAGAGCATTGTTCTGTGTTTGTATGAATCCAGAGGGAGCTATATAGCATTGTTCTGTGTTTGCAGGAAACCAGAGGGAGATATAGAGCATTGTTCTGTGTTTGCAGGAAACCATAGGGAGATATAGAGCATTGTTCTGTGTTTGTATGAATCCAGAGGGTGATATATAGCATTGTTCTGTGTTTGCAGGAATCCAGAGGGAGATATAGAGCATTGTTCTATGTTTGCAGGAATCCAGAGGGAGATATAGAGCATTGATCTGTATTTGCAGGAATCCAGAGGGAGATATATAGCATTGTTCTGTGTTTGTAGGAATCCAGAGGGAGCTATAGAGCATTGTTCTGTGTTTGTATCAATCCAGAGGGAGCTATTAAGCATTGTTCTATGTTTGTAGGAATCCAGAGGGAGCTATATAGTATTGTTCTGTGTTTGTAGGAATCCAGAGGGAGCTATATAGCATTGTTCTGTATTTGCAGGAAACCAGAGGGAGATATATAGCATTGTTCTGTATTTGCAGGAAACCAGAGGGAGATATATAGCATTGTTCTGTGTTTGCAGGAAACCAGAGGGAGATATATAGCATTGTGCTGTTATTGCAGGAAGGAATCCAGAGGGAGCTATAGAGCATTGTTCTGTATTTGCAGGAATCCAGAGGGAGATATAGAGCATTGTTCTGTGTTTGTATGAATCCAGAGGGAGCTATATAGCATTGTTCTGTGTTTGCAGGAAACCAGAGGGAGATATAGAGCATTGTTCTGTGTTTGCAGGAAACCATAGGGAGTATAGAGCATTGTTCTGTGTTTGTATGAATCCAGAGGGTGATATATAGCATTGTTCTGTGTTTGCAGGAATCCAGAGGGAGATATAGAGCATTGTTCTATGTTTGCAGGAATCCAGAGGGAGATATATAGCATTGTTCTGTGTTTGTAGGAATCCAGAGGGAGCTATAGAGCATTGTTCTGTGTTTGTATCAATCCAGAGGGAGCTATTAAGCATTGTTCTATGTTTGTAGGAATCCAGAGGGAGCTATATAGTATTGTTCTGTGTTTGTAGGAATCCAGAGGGAGCTATAGAGCATTGTTCTGTGTTTGTATCAATCCAGAGGGAGCTATTGAGCATTGTTCTATGTTTGTAGGAATCCAGAGGGAGCTATATAGTATTGTTCTGTATTTGTAGGAATCCAGAGGGAGATATATAGCATTGTTCTGTGTTTGCAGGAATCCAGAGGGAGATATAGAGCATTGTTCTGTGTTTGCAGGAAACCAGAGGAAGATATAGAGCATTGTTCTGTGTTTGCAGGAATCCAGAGGGAGATATATAGCATTGTTCTGTGTTTGCAGGAATCCAGAGGGAGATATAGAGCATTGTTCTGTGTTTGCAGGAATCCAGCGGGAGATATAGAGTGTTGTTCTGTATTTGCAGGAATCCAGAGGGAGATATATAGCATTGTTCTGTATTTGCAGGAATCCAGAGGGAGATATAGAGCATTGTTCTGTATTTGCAGGAATGCAGAGGGAGATATAGAGCATTTTTCTGTATTTGCAGGAATGCAGAGGGAGATATAGAGCATTGTTCTGTATTTGCAGGAATCCAGAGGGAGATATATAGCATTGTTCTGTATTTGCAGGAATCCAGAGGGAGATATAGAGCATTGTTCTGTATTTGCAGGAATCCAGAGGGAGATATAGAGCATTGTTCTGTGTTTGCAGGAATCCAGAGGGAGATATAGAGCATTGTTCTGTATTTGCAGGAATCCAGAGGGAGATATAGAGCATTGTTCTGTGTTTGCAGGAATCCAGAGGGAGATATAGAGCATTGTTCTGTATTTGCAGGAATCCAGAGGGAGATATATAGCATTGTTCTGTATTTGCAGGAATCCAGAGGGAGATATATAGCATTGTTCTGTATTTGCAGGAATCCAGAGGGAGATATAGAGCATTGTTCTGTATTTGCAGGAATCCAGAGGGAGATATAGAGCATTGTTCTGTATTTGCAGGAATCCAGAGGGAGATATAGAGCATTGTTCTGTATTTGCAGGAATCCAGAGGGAGACATAGAGCATTGTTCTGTATTTGCAGGAATCCAGAGGGAGATATATAGCATTGTTCTGTATTTGCAGGAATCCAGAGGGAGACATAGAGCATTGTTCTGTATTTGCAGGAATCCAGAGGGAGATATAGAGCATTGTTCTGTGTTTGCAGGACTCCCAGGGAGATATAGAGCATTGTTCTGTGTTTGCAGGAATCCAGATGGAGCTATAGAGCATGCCAAGCAGACGATCTCGGACTTGCTGTGTAACAGGATAGACATATCACAGCTGATTATAACCAAAGAACTCACAAAGACTGAGGATGACTACGCTGGTAAACAGGCGCACGTGGAACTTGCCAATAGGTATTGGCACTTATATCTCACCACCCGTTATTATATCACACTCTCCGTTACATCTCACCCTCCGTTATATCTCACCTTCCGTTACATCTCACTCTCCGTTATATTCACCCTCCGTTATATCTCACCCTCCATTATATCTCACCCTCCGTTACATCTCACCCTCCATTATATTCACCCTCCATTATATCTCACCCTCCGTTATATCTCACCCTCCATTATATCTCACCCTCCGTTATATCTCACCCTCCGTTACATCTCACCCTCCGTTATATTCACCCTCCATTATATCTCACCCTCCGTTATATCTCGCCCTCCATTATATCACACCCTCCATTATATCTCACCCTCCATTATATCACACCTCCGCTATATCTCACCCTCCGTTATATCTCACCCTCCGTTATATCTCACCCTCCGTTATATTCACCCTCCATTATATCTCACACCACCCGTTACATCACACCCTCTGCTATATCTCACCCTCCATTATATTCACCCTCCATTATATCTCACCCTCCGTTATATCTCACCCTCCATTATATCTCACCCTCCATTATATCTCACCCTCCGTTATATTCACCCTCCATTATATCTCACCCTCCATTATATCACACCCTCTGTTATATCTCACCCTCCATTATATTCACCCTCCATTATATCTCACCCTCCATTATTACTCACCCTCTGTTATATCTCACCCTCCATTATATCTCACCCTCCGTTATATCTCACCCTCCATTATATCTCGCCCTCCATTATATCACACCTCCGCTATATCTCACACCACCCGTTACATCACACCCTCCGCTATATCACTGAATCAAAACCACTGTATACTGATGGAAAACCACTGTTTACTGATGGAAAACAACTGTTTAATGATGGAAAACCACTGTATACTGATGGAAAACCACTGTATATTGATGGAAAACAACTATTTACTGATGGAAAACCACTGTTTACGGATGGAAAACCACTGTTTACTGATGGAAAACCACTGTTTACGGATGGAAAACCACTGTTTACGGATGGAAAACCACTGTTTACGGATGGAAAACCACTGTATACTGATGGAAAACAACTGTTTACGGATGGAAAACCACTGTTTACGGATGGAAAACCACTGTTTACGGATGGAAAACCACTGTATACTGATGGAAAACAACTGTTTACTGATGGAAAACCACTGTTTACGGATGGAAAACCACTGTTTACTGATGGAAAACCACTGTTTACTGGTGGAAAACCACAGTTTACTGGTGGAAAACCACAGTTTACTGATGAAAAACTTTACTGATGGAAAACCACTGTATGCTGAATGAAAATCACTGTATGTTGTTTTATTCTGTTTGTGAGATATTGCAGAATGTATGCCTCAGTATTTATGGAATATTATCACTTTAGGATGCGGAAACGTGACCCGGGCAGTGCCCCACAGTTAGGAGACAGGGTACCGTATGTGATTATTGTCGCAGCTAAGAAGACCGCAGCCTACCTAAAATCTGAGGTAACTTATTACATGATAAAATCTAATGTTATAGTGATATACTATTACATGTATAGCATTGTATAACACATACATATATAGCATTGTATAACACATACATATATAGCATTGTATAACAAGTACATATATAGCATTGTATATAACACTATTACATATATAGCATTGTATAACACTATTACATATATAGCATTGTATAACACTATTACATATATAGCATTGTATAACACTATTACATATATAGCATTGTATAACACTATTACATATATAGCATTGTATAACACATACATATATAGCATTGTATAACACATACATATATAGCATTGTATAACACTATTACATATATAGCATTGTATAACACTATTACATATATAGCATTGTATAACACTATTACATATATAGCATTGTATAACACTATTACATATATAGCATTGTATAACACTATTACATATATAGCATTGTATAACACTATTACATATATAGCATTGTATAACACGTACATATATAGCATTGTATAACACTATTACATATATAGCATTGTATAACACTATTACATATATAGCATTGTATAACACTATTACATATATAGCATTGTATAACACTATTACATATATAGCATTGTATAACACATACATATATAGCATTGTATAACACTATTACATATATAGCATTGTATAACACATACATATATAGCATTGTATAACACTATTACATATATAGCATTGTATAACACATACATATATAGCATTGTATAACACTATTACATATATAGCATTGTATAACACTATTACATATATAGCATTGTATAACACTATTACATATATAGCATTGTATAACACGTACATATATAGCATTGTATAACACTATTACATATATAGCATTGTATAACACTATTACATATATAGCATTGTATAACATGTACATATATAGCATTGTATAACACGTACATATATAGCATTGTATAACACATACATATATAGCATTGTATAACACTATTACATATATAGCATTGTATAACACTATTACATATATAGCATTGTATAACACTATTACATATATAGCATTGTATAACACTATTACATATATAGCATTGTATAACACTATTACATATATAGCATTGTATAACACTATTACATATATAGCATTGTATAACACGTACATATATAGCATTGTATAACACGTACATATATAGCATTGTATAACACATACATATATAGCATTGTTTAACACGTACATATATAGCATTGTGTAACACTTACATATATAGCATTGTATAACACTATTACATATATAGCATTGTATAACACTATTACATATATAGCATTGTATAACACGTACCAATGTTGTCCAAAAGATATGAATATCGGCTGAATGACCAAGCCGCCTGGAATATCGGCTGTATGACCAAGCCGCCTGGAGTATCGGCTGTATGACCAAGCCGTCTGGAATATCGGCTGTATGACCAAGCCGCCTGGAATATCGGCTGTCCGTGCAACTGCAAACACCTTTATTACAACATTATTATTACTCACTTTTCTAGGACCCGATATACGTACTGGAGAACAATGTACCGATAGATACCGAGTATTACCTGGATAATCAGCTCTCTAAGCCACTGCTCAGGATATTTGAACCAGTGATAGGAGAGAAGAAAGCTGGATCTGTATTGCTCAGTAAGTATACACTGTCCCCTTCCAGGAAACACCCCCTTCCAGGAAACACCCCCTTCCAGGAAACACTCCCTTCCAGGAAACACTCCCTTAGAACACCTCCCCTTCTATAGAACACCTCCCCTTCTATAGAACACCTCCCCTTCTATGGAACACCTCCCCTTCTATGGAACACCTCCCCTTCTATAGAACACCTCCCTGTCTATGGAACACCTCCCCTTCTATGGAACACCTCCCCTTCTATGGAACACCTCCCCTTCTGTGGAACACCTCCCCTTCTATGGAACACCTCACCTTCTATGGAACACCTCCCCTTCTGTGGAACACCTCCCTGTCTATTGAACACCTCATAGAACACCTCCCCTTCTATGGAACACATCCCCTTCTATAGAACACCTCCCTGTCTATAGAACACCTCCCCTTCTATAGAACACCTCCCTGTCTATTGAACACCTCCCCTTCTATGGAACACCTCCCTGTCTATAGAACACCTCCCTGTCTATAGAACACCTCCCCTTCTATAGAACACCTCCCTGTCTATAGAACACCTCCCTGTCTATAGAACACCTCCCCTTCTGTGGAACACCTCCCCTTCTATGGAACACCTCCCCTTCTATGGAATTGATCATCCGAACATAACAAGACTATTGCATGTATGTAGGGGAGGCCCTTGCTCACCGGAACATAACCAGACTATTGCATGTATGTAGGGTTGGCCCTTGCTCACCCTAACATAACCAGACTATTGCATGTATGTAAGGGAGGCCCTTGCTCATCCGAACATAACCAGATTATTGCATGTATGTAAGGGAGGCCCTTGCTCACCGGAACATAACCAGACTATTGCATGTATGTAGGGGAGGCCCTTGCTCACTGGAACATAACCAGACTATTGCATGTATGTAGGGGAGGCCCTTGCTCACCGGAACATAACCAGACTATTGCATGTAAGTAGGGGAGGCCCTTGCTCACATGAACATAACGAGACTATTGCATGTATGTAGGGGAGGCCCTTGCTCACCCTAACATAACCAGACTATTGCATGTAAGTAGGGGAGGCCCTTGCTCACCCGAACATAACCAGACTATTGCATGTATGTAGGGGAGGCCCTTGCTCACCCTAACATAACCAGACTATTGCATGTAGGTAGGGGAGGCCCTTGCTCACCCTAACATAACCAGACTATTGCATGTAGGTAGGGGAGGCCCTTGCTCACCCGAACATAACCAGACTATTGCATGTATGTAGGGGAGGCCCTTGCTCACCCTAACATAAC
This sequence comes from Archivesica marissinica, assembly GCA_014843695.1. NCBI lineage: Eukaryota > Metazoa > Mollusca > Bivalvia > Venerida > Vesicomyidae > Archivesica > Archivesica marissinica. The sequence continues at coordinate 69,132,370 of CM026402.1, forward strand.
CAGACTATTGCATGTAGGTAGGGGAGGCCCTTGCTCACCCTAACATAACCAGACTATTGCATGTAGGTAGGGGAGGCCCTTGCTCACCCGAACATAACCAGACTATTGCATGTATGTAGGGGAGGCCCTTGCTCAGACTATTGCATGTATGTAGGGTTGGCCCTTGCTCACCCGAACATAACCAGACTATTGCATGTAAGTAGGGGAGGCCCTTGCTCGCCGGAACATAACCAGACTATTGCATGTATGTAGGGGAGGCCCTTGCTTGCCGGAACATAACCAAACTATTGCATGTACAGTCCTTCGATTATGGAAAACCCAGGCGCACCGCCGATCGCGCGCCACGTTTGGAGATTGCGAGCGCTGTTTGTGAGAACGCGCGCCACTTAAAACTTAATTATAATTACAAAGGAGGGCATATATTATAAAAGATACATCGTTACCTGAAACAAGAATCGTTTTATTATTCCCCACCCATTTCTTTCTCCACTTCTATTCCAATTTCATGGGCTTTCGATGTAAGATGTCTGTTCACAGTATGTTTTGATACGAAGTTGGTGCCCACAACATATTTGTCAACGTCCGTAGTGGCTTTCCCGCGCAGTTTATCACTTTTCTTTATGTGGTCTGCATGTCGAGCGCAGGTTTTGCACCATACTTCATGCACATATTCAATGCCATGCTTATCTTTAACAGTTTTAAATCCAATTAGCGACCCGACGTTCCAATTTAGGAATGTTTTTAATTGCACGGAGTGCCCCTTTGTTTTAGTATCTGCCATAGCTGACTATATGTATATTGACAACAATTAAATGTGTGTGATCATTCCGAGAGTTGGTTGTATTATGCCAGCTTAAAATATAATGCGACAATCATTGCATCGTATCAAAGGATGCCGATAAAAAAAATTCCGCATCACTGTACCTGTCAAAGCCTTTGAGTCATAAGCCGCACGTGGACTACAAAGTCAAACACATCGTCGCAGACACCCACGCTTGAAATGAAACTACAAAGGTGCCGACAAAGGTGCCGACAACCGGATCGGAGAGTTCATTGTTGCAGTGAAATATGCAACGTTTTAGAAACAATTTTAACCACATCAATGCTAACAGCGCGCGCATGTTTCGAGGCGCTCGGTCTGTCGCGCGTCTAGTCTTGATTTCGGGTGCGTGCAGGCGCGATCGCGCGCCTCAAAATCGAAGGACTGCATGTATGTAGGGGAGGCCCTTGCTCACCCGAACATAACCAGACTATTGCATGTATGTAGGGTTGGCCCTTGCTCACCGGAACATAACGAGACTATTGCATGTAAGTAGGGGAGGCCCTTGCTCACCCTAACATAACCAGATTATTGCATGTATGTAGGGGAGGCCCTTGCTCACCCGAACATAACCAGACTATTGCATGTATGTAGGGGAGACCCTTGCTCACCCGAACATAACCAGACTATTGCATGTAAGTAGGGAGGCCCTTGCTCGCCCGAACATAACCAGACTATTGCATGTAAGTAGGGTTGGCCCTTGCTCACCCGAACATAACAAGACTATTGCATGTAGGTAGGGTTGGCCCTTGCTCACCCGAACATAGCAAGACTATTGCATGTAGGTAGGGTTGGCCCTTGCTCACCCGAACATAACAAGACTATTGCATGTATGTAGGGTTGGCCCTTGCTCACCCGAACATAACAAGACTATTGCATGTATGTAGGGGAGGCCCTTGCTCAGACTATTGCATATATGTAGGGGAGGCCCTTGCTCACCAGAACATAACGAGACTGCATGTAAGTAGGGGAGGCCCTTGCTCACTGGAACATAATGAGACTATTGCATGTATGTAGGGGAGGCCCTTGGTCACCCGAACATAACCAGACTATTGTATGTAAGTTCTTGTATCAATGTGATGTGCTTGTATATATTGACAGAGGGAGAGCACACAAGAACAAAGTCGGTAGCCACATCTAGGGTTGGAGGTTTGATGGCATTTGCCAAGAAGAAAAGTTCGTGTATCGGTTGTAAAGTTCCCCTCGATCATGATGGTAGGCATACTTACTCCTGCTATTTTATTTTTTATTATTTATATATAGTTTAAGCTTTATTTATTTTACAACGATTGCGAAGCAAGTTTTAACAACTTATATTAATCACTCTCGTTGGCGCGGATGAAAGCGTAAATGTGGCCATTCGTGTTGGAGGAATCCGGAGTACTCGGAGAAAACCCACCTGTCCGATCTGGTGACCATCGTACATACTATCTCACATACTTCCCGGTCCGAGGATTAAACCCGGGTTGCATTGGTGAGAAGCGAGCGCGCTAACCACTGCGCTAATTGGACATCCTTCTTAGCTATACAACTGAACCATTTGTTGAAGTGTTAAACAAGCTAATATAGATTTGTATAAACAAGTACTTAGAACATTAGTTTAATCGCTTTGAGACCTCATTCCGTTAATGACTTTGAGACCTCATTCCGTTAACCCTGGGCCTCTTGCACCTGAAGCGAACATGCTACCACGACGTCCACACCTTTTGTTGACCCAAACCCTCATAGAGACCTAGTTGTATATGCTAGCCCTCATAGAGACCTAGGTGTATATGCTAGCCCTCATAGAGACCTAGGTGTATATGCTAGCCCTCATAGAGACCTAGGTGTATATGCTAGCCCTCATAGAGACCTAGGTGTATATGCAAACCCTCATAGAGACCTAGGTGTATATGCTAACCCTCATAGAGACCTAGGTGTATATGCAAACCCTCATAGAGACCTAGGTGTATATGCTAGCCCTCATAGAGACCTAGGTGTATATGCTAGCCCTCATAGAGACCTAGGTGTATATGCTAGCCCTCATAGAGACCTAGGTGTATATGCAAACCCTCATAGAGACCTAGGTGTATATGCAAACCCTCATAGAGACCTAGGTGTATATGCTAGCCCTCATAGAGACCTAGGTGTATATGCAAACCCTCATAGAGACCTAGGTGTATATGCAAACCCTCCTAGAGACCTAGGTGTATATGCAAACCCTCATAGAGACCTAGGTGTATATGCAAACCCTCATAGAGACCTAGGTGTATATGCAAACCCTCATAGAGACCTAGGTGTATATGCTAGCCCTCATAGAGACCTAGGTGTATATGCTAGCCCTCATAGAGACCTAGGTGTATATGCTAGCCCTCATAGAGACCTAGGTGTATATGCTAGCCCTCATAGAGACCTAGGTGTATATGCTAGCCCTCATAGAGACCTAGGTGTATATGCTAGCCCTCATAGAGACCTAGGTGTATATGCTAGCCCTCATAGAGACCTAGGTGTATATGCTAGCCCTCATAGAGACCTAGGTGTATATGCTAGCCCTCATAGAGACCTAGGTGTATATGCTAGCCCTCATAGAGACCTAGGTGTATATGCTAGCCCTCATAGAGACCTAGGTGTATATGCAAACCCTCATAGAGACCTAGGTGTATATGCAAACCCTCCTAGAGACCTAGGTGTATATGCAAACCCTCATAGAGACCTAGGTGTATATGCTAGCCCTCATAGAGACCTAGGTGTATATGCTAGCCCTCATAGAGACCTAGGTGTATATGCTAGCCCTCATAGAGACCTAGGTGTATATGCTAGCCCTCATAGAGACCTAGGTGTATATGCTAGCCCTCATAGAGACCTAGGTGTATATGCAAACCCTCATAGAGACCTAGGTGTATATGCAAACCCTCATAGAGACCTAGGTGTATATGCTAGCCCTCATAGAGACCTAGGTGTATATGCTAGCCCTCATAGAGACCTAGGTGTATATGCTAGCCCTCATAGAGACCTAGGTGTATATGCAAACCCTCATAGAGACCTAGGTGTATATGCTAGCCCTCATAGAGACCTAGGTGTATATGCTAGCCCTCATAGAGACCTAGGTGTATATGCTAGCCCTCATAGAGACCTAGGTGTATATGCTAGCCCTCATAGAGACCTAGGTGTATATGCTAGCCCTCATAGAGACCTAGGTGTATATGCAAACCCTCATAGAGACCTAGGTGTATATGCTAGCCCTCATAGAGACCTAGGTGTATATGCTAGCCCTCATAGAGACCTAGGTGTATATGCAAACCCTCATAGAGACCTAGGTGTATATGCTAGCCCTCATAGAGACCTAGGTGTATATGCTAGCCCTCATAGAGACCTAGGTGTATATGCAAACCCTCATAGAGACCTAGGTGTATATGCTAGCCCTCATAGAGACCTAGGTGTATATGCAAACCCTCATAGAGACCTAGGTGTATATGCAAACCCTCATAGAGACCTAGGTGTATATGCAAACCCTCATAGAGACCTAGGTGTATATGCTAGCCCTCATAGAGACCTAGGTGTATATGCTAGCCCTCATAGAGACCTAGGTGTATATGCAAACCCTCATAGAGACCTAGGTGTATATGCAAACCCTCATAGAGACCTAGGTGTATATGCAAACCCTCATAGAGACCTAGGTGTATATGCTAGCCCTCATAGAGACCTAGGTGTATATGCTAGCCCTCATAGAGACCTAGGTGTATATGCTAGCCCTCATAGAGACCTAGGTGTATATGCAAACCCTCATAGAGACCTAGGTGTATATGCAAGCCCTCATAGAGACCTAGGTGTATATGCTAGCCCTCATAGAGACCTAGGTGTATATGCAAACCCTCATAGAGACCTAGGTGTATATGCAAACCCTCATAGAGACCTAGGTGTATATGCTAGCCCTCATAGAGACCTAGGTGTATATGCAAACCCTCATAGAGACCTAGGTGTATATGCTAGCCCTCATAGAGACCTAGGTGTATATGCTAGCCCTCATAGAGACCTAGGTGTATATGCTAGCCCTCATAGAGACCTAGGTGTATATGCAAACCCTCATAGAGACCTAGGTGTATATGCAAACCCTCATAGAGACCTAGGTGTATATGCTAGCCCTCATAGAGACCTAGGTGTATATGCTAGCCCTCATAGAGACCTAGGTGTATATGCTAGCCCTCATAGAGACCTAGGTGTATATGCTAGCCCTCATAGAGACCTAGGTGTATATGCTAGCCCTCATAGAGACCTAGGTGTATATGCTAGCCCTCATAGAGACCTAGGTGTATATGCTAGCCCTCATAGAGACCTAGGTGTATATGCAAACCCTCATAGAGACCTAGGTGTATATGCTAGCCCTCATAGAGACCTAGGTGTATATGCTAGCCCTCATAGAGACCTAGGTGTATATGCTAGCCCTCATAGAGACCTAGGTGTATATGCTAGCCCTCATAGAGACCTAGGTGTATATGCAAACCCTCATAGAGACCTAGGTGTATATGCAAACCCTCATAGAGACCTAGGTGTATATGCAAACCCTCATAGAGACCTAGGTGTATATGCTAGCCCTCATAGAGACCTAGGTGTATATGCAAACCCTCATAGAGACCTAGGTGTATATGCAAACCCTCATAGAGACCTAGGTGTATATGCTAGCCCTCATAGAGACCTAGGTGTATATGCAAACCCTCATAGAGACCTAGGTGTATATGCTAGCCCTCATAGAGACCTAGGTGTATATGCAAACCCTCATAGAGACCTAGGTGTATATGCAAACCCTCATAGAGACCTAGGTGTATATGCTAGCCCTCATAGAGACCTAGGTGTATATGCAAACCCTCATAGAGACCTAGGTGTATATGCTAGCCCTCATAGAGACCTAGGTGTATATGCTAGCCCTCATAGAGACCTAGGTGTATATGCAAACCCTCATAGAGACCTAGGTGTATATGCAAACCCTCATAGAGACCTAGGTGTATATGCAAACCCTCATAGAGACCTAGGTGTATATGCAAACCCTCATAGAGACCTAGGTGTATATGCAAACCCTCATAGAGACCTAGGTGTATATGCAAACCCTCATAGAGACCTAGGTGTATATGCAAACCCTCATAGAGACCTAGGTGTATATGCTAGCCCTCATAGAGACCTAGGTGTATATGCAAACCCTCCTAGAGACCTAGGTGTATATGCAAACCCTCATAGAGACCTAGGTGTATATGCAAACCCTCCTAGAGACCTAGGTGTATATGCAAACCCTCCTAGAGACCTAGGTGTATATGCAAACCCTCATAGAGACCTAGGTGTATATGCAAACCCTCATAGAGACCTAGGTGTATATGCAAACCCTCATAGAGACCTAGGTGTATATGCTAGCCCTCATAGAGACCTAGGTGTATATGCAAACCCTCATAGAGACCTAGGTGTATATGCAAACCCTCATAGAGACCTAGGTGTATATGCAAACCCTCCTAGAGACCTAGGTGTATATGCAAACCCTCCTAGAGACCTAGGTGTATATGCAAACCCTCATAGAGACCTAGGTGTATATGCTAGCCCTCATAGAGACCTAGGTGTATATGCTAGCCCTCATAGAGACCTAGGTGTATATGCAAACCCTCATAGAGACCTAGGTGTATATGCTAGCCCTCATAGAGACCTAGGTGTATATGCTAGCCCTCATAGAGACCTAGGTGTATATGCAAACCCTCATAGAGACCTAGGTGTATATGCAAACCCTCATAGAGACCTAGGTGTATATGCAAACCCTCATAGAGACCTAGGTGTATATGCTAGCCCTCATAGAGACCTAGGTGTATATGCTAGCCCTCCTAGTGACCTAGGTGTATATGCTAGCCCTCATAGAGACCTAGGTGTATATGCTAGCCCTCATAGAGACCTAGGTGTATATGCTAGCCCTCCTAGAGACCTAGGTGTATATGCAAACCCTCATAGAGACCTAGGTGTATATGCTAGCCCTCATAGAGACCTAGGTGTATATGCTAGCCTACTGTATTTCCATACTTGTGATTATAATCAAGGGCAAGGTCAGCTATATACCCCCACTTCAATAGAAATTACTTGTACAGTAAGTGTACAGCTGTCTACCCCCACTTCAATAGAAATTACTTGTACAGTTAGTGTTCCACATGTGTACAGCTGTCTACCCCCACTTCAATAGAAATTACTTGTACAGTAAGTGTACAGCTATCTACCCCCACTTCAATAGAAATTACTTGTACAGTAAGTGTACAGCTGTCTACCCCCACTTCAATAGAAATTACTTGTACAGTAAGTGTACAGCTGTCTACCCCCACTTCAATAGAAATTACTTGTACAGTAAGTGTACAGCTGTCTACCCCCACTTCAATAGAAATTACTTGTACAGTTAGTGTTCCACATGTGTACAGCTGTCTACCCCCACTTCAATAGAAATTACTTGTACAGTAAGTGTACAGCTGTCTACCCCCACTTCAATAGAAATTACTTGTACAGTTAGTGTTCCACATGTGTACAGCTGTCTACCCCCATTTCAATAGAAAGTGTTCAGTTCAGTTAGTGTTCAATTCAGTTAGTCTTCAGTTAGTGTTCAGTTCGGGACACCAATACTTGATGTTCGGGACACCAATACTTGATGTTTATTCTGTATGTTTAAGCAGATTGGTTATTGCTTACAGGAGCAGTTTGCAAGCATTGTAAGAATAATGAGTCAGAGTTATATCAGAAGGAAATCTCCACGTTGAATGCACTGGAAGAGAAGTTCTCACGGCTGTGGACACAGTGCCAGAGGTGCTCCGGAAGCCTGCATGAAGATGTATTATGTACTAGGTCAGAGCATTTTCTGTCTTTTCTTTATAACATTACCAGGACAGTAACGTTAATTACCCATTTTCTTTTCTGTACTGAATATATTTCCAGGGTAAATAATTGTCTAAACAAATTGTATATTAAAGCGACATTAAACGCAAAAAGCACAGAACATGTTTTTTATTTATGAATAGCATTGCTACTACAAATGCTTCCCAAATAATTCGAACACTTAAAGCAGCATTACATCGTATGAAATAAAAGATATTTGAAAAATTCAATTTTTATGTTTGGGTAGCAATGCTGCTACACATTCTAACATTCATTTGGTAAACAGTGTTTTTTTTTGGCGATAAAACAAACTCGAAACCGAAAGTAGGACTTTCCGAGTCGATCGGTCACGCACCTGTTTACAACCGGAACGCATCGTCCGCAGTTTGCATTCGGAATGCATCGTCCCCATTTGTCCCACGTTGTCTTTTTTAATTAAATTACTTGATATGTTGATTCATACCTCTATTAGCTAAGTCTTTTAGGGACATTTCTACAACCCCGCGAGGAGTTCGACATTAGAGGAAGATAGTATGTATTTCATGTTCAAAATATATATGTTGTTTTCTACATCCTCTGTTGTTTCACGCATGCGCGCTGTGCCTGTTTACATTTCGTGTTGATAAACAAATTTGCGTATACGACGGTTTAAATTTATTGGAATTTTATCGTTTCTGAGCGACTATTTCGATTTTTGTTAACACACACACATTAGTATTTATATTTTACCCAAAACATACTTTTTTTACGATGTAATGCTGCTTTAACTTTATACACATAAACAGTGGTTTTGTTGTATTCAAACTCTCAAATGTGAAAGTAGGATGTCATATATCTGTCAGCTAGTGATACACCGATTATCGCTAAGTCGCCGACAATCGTTTACCGGCATTGACATCGGCGATAATCGATTGTGAAAATGTGTAATTGATTATAATTGACGAGCCTTTATTTTGTCTCATACTTTTATGTTTGTTTATAGTTCAAATAAAATCACAATTTACTATTGACTGTATTTTATTAGCATTGCACGTTTGCAACAAAAATTCTAACCAACATCTAGTACTAGACTTTTCACTAGTATGTCACTAAGCGTTTTGTCCCTTATTAACATAAAACCTAATTTTATATCGGGTGGAAGTCTACTAGTAAACTTAGAGTCTAACTTTTGTCACTAATTTGTCGAAACTAGTAACTTGTAAGTAATTTATTAGTACTAAATAGATTGTTAAACTCACAAATTAGATGGAATGATTTTGATTTATAACTATATCAATTGCCCGATTAATAATCAATTATCTAATCGGTTTACCCGTCCGATTAATCGATCATAGATTTTGAACATGCACATCACTACTGTCAGCTATGCCCCTGAATTGATGTTTGTTTATTATTGGAGCGTGTGTTACTTTTGTTTAGAGATATTTTAAATCGTATTAGTCTAAAAATAAAGGTACAAAGGGCGAGATATAACGGTAAATCTGTACCATAAATCGTGTTATTCAGGATGCACACATTGCATTACGCATGTATGTCGACCCTATTTACATTAGTTTGTTATATCAACAATCGTCGTATACAACATTTGTTTATTAGTTGAAATACTCAGCTTGTGAGGCAAATATTTGGAAAACAATTATACCATGTAATATGAAATTACATTCTGTAGAAATTCGGGTTTTCACCGATGTAGTGTCGCTTTAAAGCTAATGAAAGATATTTCTATGGTAAATAATTGTCAAGCTAATGAAACAAAGTACCAAGAATGAGAGACAACGGTCAGTTACTGCCCCTGAATACTCCCTAAAAGTAGATAGGTCCTATTAAGTGTTTTCCTCTGTTTTTATCGTTGTTGCCTTTGCACAACATTCTAGTAATTTTATTCCACTATCGTTTCTTATAATTATTGAATTACTAAATCTCAACAGATCTCCTACAGTATATGCAATGGGTACTTATTTGTAAAACAATGCTATCAGTTAATTAACACAATTTTGATAAAATCATATTTATCATACCGCAATATCTGGTTAGGGCACAACAGTAAAAACAAAGGATTTTAACTAAAAGGACCTATTCACATTTTGGAATAAATCAGACTTTATCTGCCAAGGGAGGTAATAGAAAATTACAGATGTCTCTCATTAACGAAACAATTCCAATATTTTTTCAAAATTATTGATCTTTTTGCGCGTTTCTCAGATAGTCGACAGAATCATTACTTTCATCATAATTCTGGATAAGAAAAGGGTCGACTTATGGATGGTAATATACGGCTACACATCACCCAAAGTCAACCCTACCAGTGAAATTAATCATTATATTTGGCATAAAAGACAACTTTGTAATTTGTGAACCAGCACTTATAGAGTCAATCATGCGCGGTGAGACATCCTTGGGATGGTGGCCATGGTAATTGTTATTGGCATTAATAAACTTGATTGGCTGTATCGGGGAAACTTATCTTCAGTCTAGATTGACCTATATTCAATTTATTTTCCGTCTAGATTGACCTATATTCAATTTATTTTCAGTCTAGATTGACCTATATTCAATTTATTTTAAAATACAGTCGAGATTGACCTATATTCAATTTATTTTCAGTCGAGATTGTCCTATATTTTACATGAGGAAAAAAGTACAGAAGGATGTTACAAATCAAGATAAACTCATGCTACGATTTGGTGCTCCCGAATGGTAGCCATGTGTCGGAAATAACGGACTTCATGATTTGGTGGTAGCCGTGTGTAGGAAATAACGGACTTCACGATTTGGTGGTAGCCATGTGTAGGAAATAACGGACTTCACGATTTGGTGGTAGCCATGTGTCGGAAATAACGGACTTCACGATTTGGTGGTAGCCGTGTGTCGGAAATAACGGACTTCACGATTTGGTGGTAGCCATGTGTAGGAAATAACGGACTTCACGATTTGGTGGTAGCCGTGTGTCGGAAATAACGGACTTCACGATTTGGTGGTAGCCGTGTGTCGGAAATAACGGACTTCACGATTTGGTGGTAGCCGTGTGTCGGAAATAACGGACTTCAAGATTTGGTGGTAGCCATGTGTAGGAAATAACGGACTTCAAGATTTGGTGGTAGCCATGTGTCGGAAATAACGGACTTCAAGATTTGGTGGTAGCCATGTGTAGGAAATAACGGACTTCACGATTTGGTGGTAGCCATGTGTAGGAAATAACGGACTTCAAGATTTGGTGGTAGCCATGTGTAGGAAATAACGGACTTCAAGATTTGGTGGTAGCCGTGTGTCGGAAATAACGGGCTTCATGGAAGAAAAATAACATATATTGTGCAATAAGGTTCTTGTACAGTGCTGAGAGATCTCGTGTAGTTCTGGTTCTTGTCTGTGCTAGGATATCTAATGCAGTTCTGGTTCTCGGCTGTGCTGGGAGATCTCGTGCAGTTCTGGTTCTCGGCTGTGCTGGGAGATCTCGTGCAGTTCTGGTTCTTGGCTGTGCTAGGATATCTCGTGTAGTTCTGGTTCTTGTCTGTGCTAGGATATCTCATGCAGTTCTGGTTCTCGGCTGTGCTGGGAGATCTCGTGCAGTTCTGGTTCTCGGCTGTGCTGGGAGATCTCGTGCAGTTCTGGTTCTTGGCTGTGCTAGGATATCTCATGCAGTTCTGGTTCTCGGCTGTGCTGGGAGGTCTCGTGCAGTTCTGGTTCTTGGCTGTGCTGGGAGATCTTGTGCAGTTCTGGTTCTCGGCTGTGCTGTGAGATCTCGTGCAGTTCTGGTTCTCGGCTGTGCTTGGATATCTTGTGCAGTTCTGGTTCTCGGCTGTGCTGGGAGATCTCGTGCAGTTCTGGTTCTCGGCTGTGCCGGGAGATCTTGTGCAGTTCTGGTACTCGGCTGTGCTGGGAGATCTCGTGCAGTTCTGGTTCTCGGCTGTGCCGGGAGATCTTGTGCAGTTCTGGTTCTTGGCTGTGCAGTTCTGGTTCTTGGCTGTGCTTGGAGATCTTGTGCAGTTCTGGTTCTTGGCTGTGCTGGGAGATCTTGTGCAGTTCTGGTTCTCGGCTGTGCAGTTCTGGTTCTCGGCTGTGCTGGGAGATCTTGTGCAGTTCTGGTTCTCGGCTGTGCTGGGAGATCTTGTGCAGTTCTGGTTCTCGGCTGTGCTGGGAGATCTTGTGCAGTTCTGGTTCTCGGCTGTGTTGGGAGATCTTGTGCAGTTCTGGTTCTTGGCTGTGCTGGGAGATCTTGTGCAGTTCTGGTTCTCGGCTGCAGTTCTGGTTCTCGGCTGTGCTGGGAGATCTTGTGCAGTTCTGGTTCTCGGCTGTGTTGGGAGATCTGGTGCAGTTCTGGTTCTTGGCTGTGCTGGGAGATCTTGTGCAGTTCTGGTTCTCGGCTGTGCAGTTCTGGTTCTCGGCTGTGCTGGGAGATCTTGTGCAGTTCTGGTTCTCGGCTGTGTTGGGAGATCTGGTGCAGTTCTGGTTCTCGGCTGTGCTGGGAGATCTTGTGCAGTTCTGGTTCTCGGCTGTGCTGGGAGATCTTGTGCAGTTCTGGTTCTCGGCTGTGTTGGGATATCTCTGCAAACAAGCCTTTCATTTAGCAATCTTTATACTACTAAACTTGCACCTAAACATTAAAGCATTGGGGCTGGGCTGCAAGAACAAATGTTTGGTTTCCCATAGGACCAGAACTAACAAAAGATATGATATTCAATTGTCAATTGACCTTTCTGCCGATTTTGATTGACAGCTGGCGTTAGCCAATCGCATCGCACCATTCGCGCACACCCCCGGCAACGGTTTATCGCTGCCATCTTGTTAGACAAACAATGCATATTAGACACACTAGTAACGAGTTGACAAATTTGAAAAGGCGTGAATTTGATCGAAAATACGGGTTTAAAATTGTTTTAATGATGTTGAAAATGTGTAGCTTTGGTGTGTGGGTTAGTTATAGTACAAAATTAGTCGATATCCTGGTGATTGACGTTAAATTCAACCCATTTCAAAATCCTTGGACAAATCTAAAAGTGTGTATATGAACCACAAAATACCAGACAGCTGCTTTAAAAACAATGCATCTATAAAAACACCGACTGACCCCATATAGTCATTCTTTTCTCACAAACACAGCAATCAAATTTAAGCGTGTCACACTGTTTATTGGGAGTAATCAACAACTTACCCACTAACGGTACATCACAGAGACCGCCGAGATAATACCCGATTGACTGCTATCAAGATCAAAGTATTTCACATCGGAATTTAGCACTGATTGTGCTAATTGGTCAATTATAAAATGTGTGCACATAATTATATAATTGATTACTACACCGAGTCATTGTTTTATCGTTCTGTTAGATAAATTTAATCAATTTAATGTAGTAAAATTTTAATCAAATCTGATAACGAGTGATCGTGATCTGAAATTATTTTTTGAAAAATATTTAAAATTAATTAATGCTGTCTGTCATTGACAATGGTGAAAAGATGTAGTTACGGGCTGTGTGACAGTGATGTAGATATCCAGATCGATTGATAGGTGACGTTAAATTCGTGCCATTTTCAAAACCTAAGACAAATCTTGAAAACATGTCTAAGGTGGATTAAGTTGTGTGAACGACCAAACGACCAGCTGAATACATCCAAAATTAATGCAAACAGATATATTTGCACAAAAGTAAGTTGAAATTAATTTATTTATGCATAATAAAATATTTCGAAAAAATATATTCTGCATTAATAGATCTACCGTTCACAAGAGATATGTGAGTATAGTGGTGATTATACATGTGGTTCATACATATTGTCGTGGATGGTGGACTAGGGATCAGATAGTAGTAATAGTACCCATGCATGTGCAGAGCTGTGGGATTCCCATATTAGCTCAGTGAACGTACTGGTGTTCAGTTTTTGGGCCTAATGTTCGAGTCTTCTAGGAGGCATAGGGTCGAGTCTCTCAAGACGGTGGCATATTTCATTTCTTTTGATGTCAAAGTTGACACGATGTGGTTGTTCACTCTTCCGTTGACTGCGCAAGCATTTACCACGAACACTTAACACGCCCTCATCCGTATATCTGTACTTTAGAGAAATAACCTTCACACCTACGTCTATTATGAGATGGGCTGTTGACAAATTAATCAATTACTGGAGAATATATTATTTTTCACACCTTGATTGGTCGGCTCAAACATCTGTGATGCTGGCTTGTATGCCCATGTTTTATCAGCTTTAGAGCTGAGCCGTGCCATATGTCCAAGCCCTTGAATCATGTATAAATATCATGCTCTTCACATCAATTTCATTACAACCATGGCGTCTATTTGTCCATGCGTTTTTTGCTCTCGTTGTATGCATGCTCTTAGCTGCGATAAGTGCCACCGTTGGAATCATCGAAAATGCGGAATGATTTATTTATTCTCCCCCATTCACTTTAATTAATCTTGATTAGTGGCCTGAAACCTAGATAGATAATCACTCCTGGTATGGCAAACACACGGCTACATTCATAATTGTGTCTAATTACCTGAATAGCTAATAATAGCATTATTATAATGGGCCTGTATAGTGCAGTACTATATATATATATATATATATAAAATACGAACCTGTGATTATACGAATGCACTAGTATACGAAACTACCATTAGACGAACAAGGGATTATACGAAATCACCTGAATTCACCTAAAACCCTTGCCTTCTTGCTTTCAACGAGGTATTCTTATCTGGGTGAAATAAAACCGAGAAATTCGACGGAATTTTATCTAGATTAACTCGATGCAGGTCTGCGTTAGACGCCATTTTGTTAGATAGCTTGTCTCGCGTGGTTACAGCGAGCACCTGTAACTATGGGGGGCGTGCCTAAGTAGCGTTTGCAGAAAGGTCAATTCTACAGGAATATTGATGTGTCTGTGTGTATAGTGTGTACCAGTCTTAGGTTCTTGGAATAGAGGGCCAGACAGATTTTGGATTTCTGGAGCTCCCATGGAAGTACCATACTTGGATTCCTATAACGATTGCAAAACAAGCTGTAACAACTTATATATTAATCAGTTTGAGCCCTGCTGGAGCCGTTACGATTGTGCCCTTAGGCAAGGCATTTAGATTCCATGTTGCCTCTCCACTCTCCCTTGTGACGATGGATTCTACCTATCTTCCTCTAACGGGGATGTAGACATGTTGCACGTCAAAAACCGCAAAGAAGTTAAAAGTATGAGCAGTTAAAAGCATAAATATAAGAAAGTAATGAAAATAAGTTGGGTTAAGAGTTTAAAAGCAGCTGGGCAGAACAACTAGGGACTGGCATGATCAATATGGCAAACTACCGTATTGAATTGCTCTATGGTAGGGAGATGGACAATGTCAGGAGGGAGGTGGTTCCAATGGTAGATTGTACTTGGAGAAAAGGAAAACTTGTAGTAGTCTGTAGTTGCTGTAATTAACCTATAGCTTACGGAATGGCAATGGCGAGCAGGACGGGAGAGGGGAACTAGGTAATTTTCAATGGGGATAGCAACCAGATCATTATGAATTTTATACATAAGGGATAACCTACTGTATGCCGTTGATCTAGTCTGCGTAGATTTAGGGAATGTAACATGTCTGTAACACTAGAGGTACGATAGAAGTCAGCCTTTATCCAACGGGCTGCTCTTCGCTGGACACCTACAATTTGGTCTATCAATGTTTGGGTATGGGGCGACCAAATCTCGGACCATATTCCAGCTGGGGTCTCACTAGTGTCTGGTAAGCCATGGACTTAATGGGTTCGGATTTGACCTGGAGGTTTCTACATAGAAATCCTAATGTTTGGTTTGCTTTCTTAGTTGACCTTTTTATGTGAGTGTCCCACGATAGGTTATTTGAGATATCCACGCCAAGGTATTTGGCTGAGGTGACCGACTCCATGGAGTTTATATTGACTGGGAATAGGATGTTTCCTTCTGGTGACGTGGATAACTTGACATTTGGAGGGGTTAAATTCCATGTCCCACTCTTCTAATCTCTTAAGATCGTTTTGGAGTGTGACCGATTCATTTGCAGATGATAGATAGACTGCAGTATCATCTGCAAAGATACGGACTTTGGAACTGATGTTTTGTGGGAGATCGTTTATATAGGCTAGGAATAGCAGGGGAGGGGTCCAAGTACGGATCCCTGTGGGACTCGACACAGGAATGGCTTCTGAACTATTACCATTAAGGACAACTGACTGGAGTCTTTATTATCTAGAAAATTCTTAACCCTTTCCTTCATAGAGATTTAGGTTAATACACTATCATGCAGTAGGGGTAAGTAGTCGCCATATCTATCCCACCTCAATAAGATTACTGGGACTACAGGAGGTTCTGACCTTAATTATGAACATTGGTTTGGCTACTACATTGTCAATGTATGTCATATTTGTAATAACATTTGTGTGTTTTACGTTTATTTATCGTTGCTACCGGTTTCCCATATGAGCGACGCCTCCTGAAGAAATTAGTAATTTTGGAGGATAGTGCAATGATACAGACAGAGACCCATCCCAGAGTCTCCTCTGGTTCTTTTACGTGCACGTTGTAAAGCACCGACACGAGACCTTGGTTTAACGTCCCATCTGAAAGACTTAATTTTATTAGGGTCAGATGGGGGATCGAACCTGCGATCCCTGGATTACCAGTCCAGCGTGTTAACCACTGGACTACAGATCCGTCTGTAATAACATGCTCAATGTTGGGACATTTATAGAGTTATCCCTGCTCATTCTAATGATGTGGTTGTTTTGCAGATGAAATAGATACATTTATTACAAAATAAAACGGTACATACATGTAAAACTGTTCGTAATATTTGCTTATAACTTGTGTACTAATTGAGACATCTTGTCCAAATTTGGACCCTTTATTCCCGGACCAACACAATCAGTGATTACATTTCTTCGCTGGACAAACTGCATTTTCACAGTCGTCGAATACATATCTTAAATAATAATGAAACAGAAACTTCACATCTCTCATGACGTGAAAGGATTATATTTAGCAACGGTTAATTAAGTTGTCAGAAGTCGTGTATTGTCATAATTCTGTATGTAACACATAGAAACTAACTCGTATAACGAGAAATTGTGTAGCACAAAATTCTAGTCAAAAATTGCCAGAAGTACGAACCAATTTTGGTGCGAAATGACCGTTTTAAAACATTTAATTTCTGAACGTCATTTATAATAATATTCTTTAATTCCGATTGAAATCGATTTAAAATTATGTAAAGATCATTGATTGTTCCTGGACTGCAAGAATGTGACCAAAATATGATTGTTGTCTAGAATGCAAGAATGTGACCAAAATATGATTGTTGTCTAGAATGCAAGAATGTGACCAAAATATATCGATTCTGGTCATATTTCTTGAAAAAAAGATTTTGAAATCGAGATGAAAACTTTCACCGTAGACCGGAGTCTTGTCGCTAAATTTAGCTCATTTTAACAATTTACGCCATTTAAATGTTAGATCTTTGAACGATCATATAACACAACTATGGACATTTGGAGTTGATGTAAGGCACATTTGGAAGTAATCGGGGACATGATTTAATGGAATGTGAATTATGAAATGGTGACGGAATATCTGAATGGTTAAATGGTGGACCCGCTACATTGTGTGGAGTGGTATATTCCAATCGTAAATGGTGGACCCGCTACATTGTGCAGAGTGGTATATTTCAATCGTAAATGGTGGACCCGCTACATTGTGTGGAGTGGTATATTTCAATCGTAAATGGTGGACCCGCTACATTGTGTGGAGTGGTATATTTCAATCGTAAATGCGAATCTCAAAGAATAGGTTCCGAAATATAATTTTGGTACCAATTAAAAGATAAATCTTGGAGTCCTCGAAAATATATGCATAAATGAGATATTTTAATTGTATTATGAGGCACGACGCTGTAACTTTCGAAATGATTTTCTCAACTCGCAGAACTAGCGAGACCAGTGCTATTTATAGATGCATGAGAAGTGTGACCATTTTGGTAAACCAGTCCGTGACACGCTAAACGATTTTACAGTGACCCTTGTAATTTTCCATAAATAGACCGAGGGGGAATTTCCAACATGCGGAAATTTTACACATTTTTGCCGTTTTTATCATTTTTGCCAAACTGAGTTTTTATTAGCCAATTTTGGCATATTTTAGCCAATGGCAACGTTGGCCATTGCCAGCATTGGCCCTGGGTAATGGCGTCAAGAGGTGCTTCTATGGGGGAGAGGGTTAATCAACTTTAATGTTGGACCTCGGACTCCATAGTCATGCATTTTTAGTAGTACTTTCTCGTGATTGGCCTTATCGAAAGTCTTACTGAAGTCTAATAGGATGAGATCTACCTGGTGCTTATTGTAGACAGAGGTAACCAAGTCATTGACTAGCATTACTAATTGGGTCACGCATGACTGTTTTTCTCTAAAACCATGCTGCAAATGGTACAGAATACTGTGGTTAGTGAAGTGTTTTGCTATCGAGGAGGAAACTATATGTTCTAGTACCTTGCATAGAACACATGTCAGCGAGATAGGCCTATAGTTGGCGGGGTTTGACTTGTCCCCTTTTTTGTAAATAGGAGCAACATTTGCTGACTTCCACTGGGCCGGCAGTGATCCTTCGTTGAGGGATTTTTGGAATAAGACTTCAAGGATAGGTGAGAGTTCTTTAGACAGGGTTTTAAGTATGATTGGCTTAATTTGGTCAGGACCACTAGCCTTGTGGGGGTTCAGGTTATTGAGAAGTTTCTCTATGCCATTTGAACTTACTGTGATCTCATGCATGTTTGGCGTGGATTGACCATTCAGGTTTCCATTTGTGTCCTGAATTTTCATTTTACAAATGGAGGCAAGTCTTAGTGGGGATTTGGAGCGGAAGACAGACTGAAACTGTTTGTTCAGTGCTGTGGCTTTAGCAGCTTCTTCATGATAAAATTTGTTTTCATGCTTTAGGGGTGGCATTGATTTGGAATCTTGCTTGGAATGCTTAAGGATGGAATAAAGTTTCTTGGTGTTTGGTCTGTAAGGATGGGAGGCATCAGCACTGTTAAGATTTAGGATGCTTTCAAGATACGAGGTCTCGAGAGTGATTAATATAAGATGTACAAACTTGTTTCGCAATCGAGCTAAAATATATTTGTATAAACTAATTACTCTCGTTGACAGGCGTATTTGTGGTCATTTGGTGGAAACCCACCTGTCCGATCTTGCGACCACCATGCACATACTTCCTGTCCGATCTTGCGACCACCGTACACATACTTCCTGTCCGATCTTGCGACCACCATACACATACTTTCTGTCCGATCTTACGACCACCGTACACATACTTCCTGTCCGATCTTGCGACCACCATACACATACTTTCTGTCCGATCTTGCGACCACCGTACACATACTTCCTGTCCGATCTTGCGACCACCGTACACATACTTTCTGTCCGATCTTGCGACCACCATACACATACTTTCTGTCCGATCTTGCGACCACCATACACATACTTTCTGTCCGATCTTGCGACCACCATACACATACTTCCTGTCCGATCTTGCGACCACCGTACACATACTTCCTGTCCGATCTTGCGACCACCGTACACATACTTCCTGTCCGATCTTGCGACCACCATACACATACTTTCTGTCCGATCTTGCGACCACCGTACACATACTTCCTGTCCGATCTTGCGACCACCGTACACATACTTCCTGTCCAATCTTGCGACCACCATACACATACTTTCTGTCCGATCTTGCGACCACCGTACACATACTTCCTGTCCGATCTTGCGACCACCGTACACATACTTCCTGTCCGATCTTGCGACCACCATACACATACTTCCCGGTGTGAGAATGTACATTTGGTGTTAGAACACCGAGTTTATGTATCAGTGAGTTTGTATTCTGTATGAAGGAACTTCTCCGTGAGATAGTGAGAAGTTCTGGATCCTCTGTACTGTAATGGATGTGGTTATGGTTTCTGTGCTGTAATGGATGTGGTTTCTGTGCTGTAATGGTTATGGTTTCTGTGCTGTAGTGGATGTGGTTTCTGTGCTGTAATGGTTATGGATTATGTGCTGTAATGGATGTGGCTTCTGTGCTGTAATGGATGTGGTTTCTGTGCTGTAATGGATATGGTTTCTGTGCTGTAGTGGATGTGGTTTCTGTGCTGTAATGGTTATGGTTTCTGTGCTGTAGTGGATGTGGTTATGGTTTCTGTGCTGTAATGAATGTGGTTATGGTTTCTGTGCTGTAATGGTTGTGGTTTCTGTGCTGTAATGGTTATGGATTATGTGCTGTAATGGATGTGGCTTCTGTGCTGTAATGGATGTGGTTTCTGTGCTGTAATGGATATGGTTTCTGTGCTGTAGTGGATGTGGTTTCTGTGCTGTAATGGATATGGTTATGGTTTCTGTGCTGTAATGGATATGGTTTCTGTGCTGTAATGGTTATGGTTTCTGTGCTGTAATGAATGTGGTTATGGATTATGTGCTGTAATGGATATGGTTTCTGTGCTGTAATGGATATGGTTTCTGTGCTGTTATGGATATGGTTTCTGTGCTGTAATGGATATGGTTTCTGTGCTGTATAATGGATATATGGTTTCTGTGCTGTAATGGATGTGGTTTCTGTGCTGTATAATGGATATATGGTTTCTGTGCTGTAATGGATGTGGTTTCTGTGCTGTAATGGATGTGGTTTCTGTGCTGTAATGGATGTGGTTTCTGTGCTGTAATGGATATAGTTTCTGTGCTGTAATGGATGTGGTTTCTGTGCTGTAATGGTTATGGTTTCTGTGCTGTAATGGTTATGGTTTCTGTGCTGTAATGGATATGGTTTCTGTGCTGTAATGAATGTGGTTATGGATTATGTGCTGTAATGGATATTGTTTCTGTGCTGTAATGGTTATGGTTTCTGTGCTGTAATGAATGTGGTTATGGATTATGTGCTGTAATGGATATGGTTTCTGTGCTGTAATGGATGTGGTTTCTGTGCTGTAATGGATGTGGTTTCTGTGCTGTAATGGATATGGTTTCTGTGCTGTAATGGATGTGGTTTCTGTGCTGTACTGGTTATGGTTTCTGTGCTGTAATGGATATGGTTTCTGTGCTGTAATGGATATGGTTTCTGTGCTGTAATGGTTATGGTTTCTGTGCTGTAATGGATATGGTTTCTGTGCTGTAATGGATATGGTTTCTGTGCTGTAATGGATGTGGTTTCTGTGCTGTAGTGGATATGGTTTCTGTGCTGTAATGGATATGGTTTCTGTGCTGTTATGGATATGGTTTCTGTGCTGTAATGGATATGGTTTCTGTGCTGTATAATGGATATATGGTTTCTGTGCTGTAATGGATGTGGTTTCTGTGCTGTATAATGGATATATGGTTTCTGTGCTGTAATGGATGTGGTTTCTGTGCTGTAATGGATGTGGTTTCTGTGCTGTAATGGATGTGGTTTCTGTGCTGTAATGGATATAGTTTCTGTGCTGTAATGGATGTGGTTTCTGTGCTGTAATGGTTATGGTTTCTGTGCTGTAATGGTTATGGTTTCTGTGCTGTAATGGATATGGTTTCTGTGCTGTAATGAATGTGGTTATGGATTATGTGCTGTAATGGATATTGTTTCTGTGCTGTAATGGTTATGGTTTCTGTGCTGTAATGAATGTGGTTATGGATTATGTGCTGTAATGGATATGGTTTCTGTGCTGTAATGGATGTGGTTTCTGTGCTGTAATGGATGTGGTTTCTGTGCTGTAATGGATATGGTTTCTGTGCTGTAATGGATGTGGTTTCTGTGCTGTACTGGTTATGGTTTCTGTGCTGTAATGGATATGGTTTCTGTGCTGTAATGGATATGGTTTCTGTGCTGTAATGGTTATGGTTTATGTGCTGTAATGGATATGGTTTCTGTGCTGTAATGGATATGGTTTCTGTGCTGTAATGGATGTGGTTTCTGTGCTGTAGTGGATATGGTTTCTGTGCTGTAATGGATATGGTTTCTGTGCTGTTATGGATATGGTTTCTGTGCTGTAATGAATGTGGTTATGGATTATGTGCTGTAATGGATATGGTTTCTGTGCTGTAACGGTTATGGTTTCTGTGCTGTAATGGATGTGGTTTCTGTGCTGTAACGGTTGTGGATGTGGTTTCTGTGCTGTAATGGATATGGTTTCTGTGTTGTAATGGTTATGGTTTCTGTGCTGTAATGGATGTGGTTTCTGTGCTGTAACGGTTGTGGATGTGGTTTCTGTGCTGTAATGGATGTGGTTTCTGTGCTGTAATGGATATGGTTTCTGTGCTATAACGGTTGTGGATATGGTTTCTGTGCTGTAATGGATGTGGTTTCTGTGCTGTAATGGATGTGGTTTCTGTGCTGTAATGGATATGGTTTCTGTGCTGTAACGGTTGTGGATAGTGGATATGGTTTCTGTGCTGTTATGGATGTGGTTTCTGTACTGTAATGGATGTGGTTTCAGTGCTGTAATGGATGTGGTTTCTGTGCTGTAATGGATGTGGTTATGGTTTCTGTGCTGTAATGGATGTGGTTTCTGTGCTGTAATGGTTACGGTTTCTGTGCTGTAATGGATGTGGTTTCTGTACTGTAATGGATGTGGTTTCTGTGCTGTA
The DNA here is from genome assembly GCA_014843695.1 of Archivesica marissinica. Taxonomy (NCBI): domain Eukaryota; kingdom Metazoa; phylum Mollusca; class Bivalvia; order Venerida; family Vesicomyidae; genus Archivesica; species Archivesica marissinica. Next base: position 69,154,664 of record CM026402.1, read on the forward strand.
ATGGATGTGGTTTCTGTGCTGTAATGGATGTGGTTTCTGTGCTGTAATAGACGTGGTTTCTGTACTGTAATAGATGTGGTTTCTGTGCTGTAATGGATGTGGTTTCTGTGCTGTAATGGATGTGGTTTCTGTGCTGTAATGGATGTGGTTTCTGTGCTGTAATGGATGTGGTTTCTGTGCTGTAATATATGTGGTTTCTGTGCTGTAATGGATATGGTTTCTGTGCTGTAATGGATGTGGTTTCTGTGCTGTAATGGATGTGGTTTCTGTAGATGAGAGGTTTTGAGTTTGAACCTCGTCAGAATCACGGTGTATATTCACATTGCCACTTTCTCTCTTCTAGCAGTGGATTGGCTAGCATCTCCCTTCTAGCAGTGGATAGCATCTCCCTTCTAACAGTGGATAGCATCTCCCGTCTAGCAGTGGATAGCATCTCCCGTCTAGCAGTGGATAGCATCTCCCGTCTAACAGTGGATAGCATCTCCCGTCTAGCAGTGGATAGCATCTCCCGTCTAGCAGTGGATAGCATCTCCCGTCTAACAGTGGATAGCATCTCTCGTCTAACAGTGGATAGCATCTCCCTTCTAGCAGTGGATAGCATCTCCCGTCTAACAGTGGATAGCATCTCCCGTCAACAGTGGATAGCATCTCCCGTCTAACAGTGGATAGCATCTCCCGTCTAGCAGTGGATAGCATCTCATCTCCTGTCTAACAGTGGATAGCATCTCCCATCTAACAGTGGATAGCATATCTCGTCTAGCAATGGATAGCATCTCCCTTCTAGCAGTGGATAGCATCTCCCATCTAGCAATGGATAGCATCTCTCGTCTAGCAGTGGATAGCATCTCCCGTCTAACAGTGGATAGCATCTCCCGTCTAGCAGTGGATAGCATCTCTCGTCTAGCAGTGGATAGCATTTCCCGTCTAGCAGTGGATAGTATCTCCATTCTAACAGTGGATAGCATCTCTCGTCTAGCAGTGGATAGCATCTGCCGTCTAGCAGTGGATAGCATCTCCCGTCTAGCAGTGGATAGCATCTCCCGTCTAGCAGTGGATAGCATCTCCCATCTAACAGTGGATAGCATCTCCCTTCTAGCAGTGGATAGTATCTCCATTCTAACAGTGGATAGCATCTCTCGTCTAGCAGTGGATAGCATCTCCCGTCTAGCAGTGGATAGCATCTCCCGTCTAGCAGTGGATAGCATCTCCCGTCTAGCAGTGGATAGCATCTCTCGTCTAACAGTGGATATCATCTCTCGTCTAGCAGTGGATAGCATCTCTCGACTAGCAGTGGATAGCATCTCCCTTCTAACAGTGGATAGCATCTCCCTTCTAACAGTGGATAGCATCTCCATTCTAACAGTGGATAGCATCTCCCTTCTAACAGTGGATAGCATCTCCCTTCTAGCAGTGGATAGCATCTCCCTTCTAACAGTGGATAGCATCTCCCGTCTAACAGTGGATAGCATCTCCATTATAACAGTGGATAGCATCTCCCGTCTAGCAGTGGATAGCATCTCCCGTCTAGCAGTGGATAGCATCTCTCGTCTAACAGTGGATAGCATCTCTCGTCTAACAGTGGATAGCATCTCTCGTCTAGCAGTGGATAGCATCTCTCGACTAGCAGTGGATAGCATCTCCCGTCTAGCAGTGGATAGCATCTCCCTTCTAGCAGTGGATAGCATCTCCCGTCTAACAGTGGATAGCATCTCCCGTCTAGCAGTGGATAGCATCTCCCATCTAACAGTGGATAGCATCTCCCGTCTAGCAGTGGATAGCATCTCCCGTCTAACAGTGGATAGCATCTCCCGTCTAGCAGTGGATAGCATCTCCCGTCTAACAGTGGATAGCATCTCCCTTCTAGCAGTGGATAGCATCTGTCTAACAGTGGATAGCATCTCTCGTCTAGCAGTGGATAGCATCTCCCGTCTAACAGTGGATAGCATCTCCCGTCTAGCAGTGGATAGCATCTCCCGTCTAACAGTGGATAGCATCTCCCTTCTAACAGTGGATAGCATCTCCTGTCTAACAGTGGATAACATCTCCCATGTAACAGTGGATAGCATCTCCCTTCTAGCAGTGGATAGCATCTCCCGTCTAACAGTGGATAGCATCTCCCGTCTAGCAGTGGATAGCATCTCCCGTCTAGCAGTTGATAGCATCTCTCGTCTAGCAGTGGATAGCATCTCTCGTCTAGCAGTGGATAGCATCTCCCGTCTAGCAGTGGATAGCATCTCCCGTCTAGCAGTGGATAGCATCTCTCGTCTAACAGTGGATAGCATCTCTCGTCTAGCAGTGGATAGCATCTCTCGACTAGCAGTGGATAGCATCTCCCGTCTAGCAGTGGATAGCATCTCCCTTCTAGCAGTGGATAGCATCTCCCGTCTAGCAGTGGATAGCATCTCCCGTCTAACAGTGGATAGCATCTCCCGTCTAGCAGTGGATAGCATCTCCCGTCTAGCAGTGGATAGCATATTCCGTCTAACAGTGGATAGCATCTCCCTTCTAACAGTGGATAGCATCTCCCGTCTTGCAGTGGATAGCATCTCCCGTCTAGCAGTGGATAGCATCTCCCGTCTAACAGTGGATAGCATCTCCCGTCTAACAGTGGATAGCATCTCCCGTCTAGCAGTGGATAACATCTCCCGTCTAGCAGTGGATAGTATCTCCAGTCTAGCAGTGGATAGCATCTCCCGTCTAGCAGTGGATAGCATCTCCCGTCTAACAGTGGATAGCATCTCCCGTCTAACAGTGGATAGCATCTCCCGTCTAGCAGTGGATAACATCTCCCGTCTAGCAGTGGATAGTATCTCCAGTCTAGCAGTGGATAGCATCTCCCGTCTAGCAGTGGATAGCATCTCCCTTCTAACAGTGGATAGCATCTCCTGTCTAACAGTGGATAGCATCTCCCGTCTAGCAGTGGATAGCATCTCCCTTCTAACAATGGATAGCATCTCCCGTCTAACAGTGGATAGCATCTCCCGTCTAGCAGTGGATAGCATCTCCAGTCTAACAGTGGATAGCATCTCTCGTCTAGCAGTGGATAGCATCTCCCTTCTAGCAGTGGATAGCTTCTCCCGTCTAGCAGTGGATAGCATCTCTCGTCTAGCAGTGGATAGCATCTCCCGTCTAACAGTGGATAGCATCTCCCGTCTAGCAGTGGATAGCATCTCTCGTCTAGCAGTGGATAGCATTTCCCGTCTAGCAGTGGATATTATCTCCATTCTAACAGTGGATAGCATCTCCAGTCTAGCAGTGGATAGCATCTCCATTCTAACAGTGGATAGCATCTCTCGTCTAGCAGTGGATAGCATCTCCCGTCTAGCAGTGGATAGCATCTCCCGTCTAGCAGTGGATAGCATCTCCCGTCTAGCAGTGGATAGCATCTCCCGTCTAACAGTGGATAGCATCTCCCGTCTAACAGTGGATAGCATCTCCCGTCTAACAGTGGATAGCATCTCCCATCTAACAGTGGATAGCATTTCCCGTCTAACAGTGGATAGCATCTCCCGTCTAGCAGTGGATAGCATCTCCCGTCTAGCAGTGGATAGCATCTCCCGTCTAACAGTGGATAGCATCTCCCGTCTAGCAGTGGATAGCATCTCCCGTCTAGCAGTGGATAGCATCTCCCGTCTAACAGTGGATAGCATCTCCCGTCTAACAGTGGATAGCATCTCTCGTCTAGCAGTGGATAGCATCTCCCGTCTAGCAGTGGATAGCATCTCCCGTCTAGCAGTGGATAGCATCTCCCGTCTAGCAGTGGATAGCATCTCCCGTCTAACAGTGGATAGCATCTCCCGTCTAACAGTGGATAGCATCTCCCGTCTAGCAGTGGATAGCATCTCCCGTCTAGCAGTGGATAGCATCTCCCTTCTAGCAGTGGATAGCATCTCCCGTCTAGCAGTGGATAGCATCTCCCGTCTAGCAGTGGATAGCATCTCCCGTCTAACAGTGGATAGCATCTCCCGTCTAGCAGTGGATAGCATCTCCCGTCTAGCAGTGGATAGCATTTCCCGTCTAGCAGTGGATAGCATCTCCCTTCTAACAGTGGATAGCATCTCTCGTCTAGCAGTGGATAGCATCTCCCGTCTAGCAGTGGATAGCATCTCCCGTCTAGCAGTGGATAGCATCTCCCGTCTAGCAGTGGATAGCATCTCCCGTCTAGCAGTGGATAGCATCTCCCGTCTAGCAGTGGATAGCATCTCCCGTCTAGCAGTGGATAGCATCTCCCGTCTAACAGTGGATAGCATCTCCCGTCTAGCAGTGGATAGCATCTCCCGTCTAGCAGTGGATAGCATCTCCCGTCTAACAGTGGATAGCATCTCCCGTCTAGCAGTGGATAGCATCTCCTTCTAACAGTGGATAGCATCTCTCGTCTAGCAGTGGATAGCATCTCCCGTCTAACAGTGGATAGCATCTCTCGTCTAGCAGTGGATAGCATCTCCCGTCTAGCAGTGGATAGCATCTCCCGTCTAGCAGTGGATAGCATCTCCATTCTAACAGTGGATAGCATCTCCCGTCTAGCAGTGGATAGCATCTCCATTCTAACAGTGGATAGCATCTCTCGTCTAACAGTGGATAGCATCTCCCGTCTAGCAGTGGATAGCATCTCCCGTCTAACAGTGGATAGCATCTCCCTTCTAGCAGTGGATAGCATCTCCCGTCTAGCAGTGGATAGCATCTCCCTTCTAGCAGTGGATAGCATCTCTCGTCTAACAGTGGATAGCATCTCCCGTCTAGCAGTGGATAGCATCTCCCGTCTAGCAGTGGATAGCATCTCCCGTCTAGCAGTGGATAGCATCTCTCGTCTAACAGTGGATAGCATCTCTCGTCTAGCAGTGGATAGCATCTCCCTTCTAACAGTGGATAGCATCTCCCTTCTAACAGTGGATAGCATCTCCATTCTAACAGTGGATAGCATCTCCATTCTAACAGTGGATAGCATCTCCCCTCTAACAGTGGATAGCATCTTCCTTCTAGCAGTGGATAGCATCTCCCGTCTAGCAGTGGATAGCATCTCCCGTCTAGCAGTGGATAGCATCTCTCGTCTAACAGTGGATAGCATCTCTCGTCTAGCAGTGGATAGCATCTCTCGACTAGCAGTGGATAGCATCTCCCTTCTAACAGTGGATAGCATCTCCCTTCTAACAGTGGATAGCATCTCCCTTCTAACAGTGGATAGCATCTCCCGTCTAGCAGTGGATAGCATCTCCCGTCTAGCAATGGATAGCATCCCCGTCTAGCAGTGGATAGCATCTCCCTTCTAACAATGGATAGCATCTCCCGTCTAGCAGTGGATAGCATCTCTCGTCTAGCAGTGGATAGCATCTCCATTCTAACAGTGGATAGCATCTCCGTCTAGCAGTGGATAGCATCTCTTTGTGTTCGTCTAGCAGTGGATAGCATCTCCCTTCTAACAGTGGATAGCATCTCCCTTCTAACAGTGGATAGCATCTCCCTTCTAACAGTGGATAGCATCTCCCGTCTAGCAGTGGATAGCATCTCCGTCTAGCATGGATAGCATCTCCGTCTAGCAGTGGATAGCATCTCCCTTCTAACATGGATAGCATCTCCCGTCTAGCAGTGGATAGCATCTCCGCTAACAGTGGATAGCATCTCCATTCTAACAGTGGATAGCATCTCCCGTCTAACAGTGGATAGCATCTCCCGTCTAGCAGTGGATAGCATCTCCCTTCTAGCAGTGGATAGCATCTCCCGTCTAGCAGTGGATAGCATCTCCCGTCTAGCAGTGGATAGCATCTCCCATCTAACAGTGGATAGCTTCTCCCGTCTAGCAGTGGATAGCATCTCCCCTCTAACAGTGGATAGCATCTCCCGTCTAGCAGTGGATAGCATTTCCCGTCTAGCAGTGGATAGCATCTCCCGTCTAGCAGTAGATAGCATCTCCCTTCTAGCAGTGGATAGCATCTCCCTTCTAGCAGTGGATAGCATCTCCCGTCTAACAGTGGATAGCATCTCCCTTCTAGCAGTGGATAGCATCTTCCTTCTAACAGTGGATAGCATATCCTGTCTAACAGTGGAGGGCATCTCCCTTCTAACAGTGGATAGCATCTCCCTTCTAGTAGTGGATAGCATCTCCATTCCAACAGTGGATAGCATCTCCCGTCTAACAGTGGATAGCATCTCCCGTCTAGCAGTGGATAGCATCTCCCATCTAGCGGTGGATAGTATCTCCCGTCTAGCAGTGGATAGCATCTCCCATCTAGCGGTGGATAGTATCTCCCTTCTAGCAGTGGATAGCATCTCCCATCTAACAGTGGATAGCATCTCCCGTCTAGCAGTGGATATAGCATCTCCCGTCTAGCAGTGGATAGCATCTCCATTCTAACAGTAGATAGCATCTCCCGTCTAGCAGTGGATAGCATCTCCCGTCTAGCAGTGGATAGCATCTCCCTTGTAGCAGTGGATAGCATCTCCCGTCTAACAGTGGATAGCATCTCCCGTCTAACAGTGGATAGCATCTCCCGTCTAGCAGTGGATAGCATCTCCCGTCTAGCAGTGGATAGCATCTCCCGTCTAACAGTGGATAGCATCTCCCGTCTAGCAGTGGATAGCATCTCCCGTCTAACAGTGGATAGCATCTCCCGTCTAGCAGTGGATAGCATCTCCCGTCTAGCAGTGGATAGCATCTCCCGTCTAGCAGTGGATAGCATCTCTCGTCTAGCAGTGGATAGCATCTCCCGTCTAGCAGTGGATATAGCATCTCCCGTCTAGCAGTGGATAGCCTCTCCAGTCTAACAGTGGATAGCATCTACCGTCTAGCAGTGGATAGCATCTCCCGTCTAGCAGTTAGATTTATTGTTGTTGCTGACAGAACCCGTGTCCTAGTATGGAAATGTGACCTGCTATGGCCAATATTTGTGGCAATTATTTGCAAAGTATACATGCATGCAGCTTAAAGTTGTGTTTTATTTGAAGAACAATATAAAGACTCGGGATAGGCGTTATATTTGGACAGCTTTGTACAAAATTGTTTCAGATAGGGCCATTTTACTGATCGATGCGAAATCTGACATCCCACAGAGTAGAATCCCTGTACTTAAATATATATACTAGTACCCCCAAACGTGCCGAATCCCTGTGAAATAAACGAGTCAATAATTCAAAGAGAAAGCTGCTGACCACACAAGAAATATCACAGTAGTTTATGAATGCCCCCCTCCC
>CM026402.1:69162848-69192192 GCA_014843695.1 Archivesica marissinica
GGGTTGTACAAAACCTGTACATTCCCCGTATGCTTGTAGATACACACCCTGTACATTCCTCCCCCGTATGCTTGTAGATACACACCCTGTACATTCCCCGTATGCTTGTAGATACACACCCTGTACATTCCCCGTATGCTTGTAGATACACACCCTGTACATTCCCCGTATGCTTGTAGATACACACCCTGTACATTCCCCGTATGCTTGGAGATACACACCCTGTACATTCCCCGTGTGCTTGTAGATACACACCTGTACATTCCCCGTATGCGTTGTAGATTACACACCCTGTACATTCCCCGTATGCGTGTAGCGATACACCACCCTGCACATTCCCCGTATGCTTGTAGATACACACCCTGTACATTCCCCGTATGCTTGGAGATACACACCCTGTACTTCCCTGTATGCTTGTAGATACACACCCGTACATTCCCTGTATTGCTTGTAGATACACACCCTGTACATCCCGTATGCTTGATAGATACACACCATGTACAGATCCCCGTACAGTGCTTGTAGATACAGCCCTGTACATTCCCCCTATGCTTGTAATACACACCCCCCCCTTTTTTTTCCCCCCCTTATTGTACTACACCCCTGTACATCCCCATATGCTTGTAGATACAGACCCTGTACATTCCCGTATGCTTGTAGATACACACCCCTGTACATTCCCCATATGCTTGTAGATACACACCCTGTACATTCCCCGTATGCTTGGAGATACACACCCTGTACATTCCCCGTGTGCTTGGAGATACACACCCTGTACATTCCCCGTGTGCTTGGAGATACACACCCTGTACACTCCTGTTACAATTGTGCCGTTAGACAAGTCATTTAAATTCCATATTCGTGGCGATGGATTCCATCAGACCTCTTCTCTCTCCCTTGTGGCGATGGATTCCATCAGTCCTCTTCTCTCTCCCTTGTGGCGATGGATTCCATCAGTCCTCTTCTCTCTCCCTCGTGGCGATGGATTCCATCAGTCCTCTTCTCTCCCTTGTGGCGATGGATTCCATCAGTCCTCTTCTCTCTCCTTTTGGCGATGGATTCATCAGTCTCTTCTATCTCCCTCGTGGCGATGGATTCCATCAGTCCTCTTCTCTCTCCCTTGTGGCGATGGATTCCATCAGTCCTCTTCTCTCCCCTCGTGGCGATGGATTCCATCAGACCTCTTCTCTCTCCTCGTGGCGATGGATTCCATCAGTCCTCTTCTCTCTCCCTTGTGGCGATGGATTCCATCAGTCCTTTCTCTCTCCCTCGTGGCGATGGATTCCATCAGTCCTCTTCTCCCTCGTAGCGATGGATTCCATCATATCTCTTCTCTCTCCCTCGTAGCGATGGATTCCATCAGTCCTCTTCTCCCTCGTAGTGATGGATTCCATCAGATCTCTTCTCCCTCGTAGCGATGGATTCCATCAGTCCTCTTCTCTCCTCGTAGCGATGGATTCCATCATACTCTTCTCTCTCCCTCGTGGCGATGGATTCCATCAGTCCTCTTCTCCCTCGTGGCGATGGATTCCATCAGTCCTCTTCTCCCTCGTGGTGATGGATTCCATCAGTCTCTTTCTCTCCCTCGTAGTGATGGATTCCATCAGTCCTCTTCTCTCTCCCTCGTGGCGATGGATTCCATCAGTCCTCTTCTCTCTCCCTCGTAGCGATGGATTCCATCAGTCCTCTTCTCCCTCGTAGTGATGGATTCCATCAGTCTCTTCTCTCTCCCTCGTAGCGATGGATTCCATCAGTCTCTTCTCTCTCCCTCGTAGCGATGGATTCCATCAGTCCTCTTCTCCCTCGTAGCGATGGATTCCATCAGTCCTCTTCTCCCTCGTAGCGATGGATTCCATCATATCTCTTCTCTCTCCCTCGTGGCGATGGATTCCATCAGTCCTCTTCTCCCTCGTGGTGATGGATTCCATCAGTCCTCTTCTCCCTCGTAGCGATGGATTCCATCAGTCCTCTTCTCTCTCCCTCGTGGCGATGGATTCCATCAGTCCTCTTCTCCCTCGTGGTGATGGATTCCATCAGTCCTCTTCTCCCTGTGCGATGATTCCATCAGTCCTCTTCTCCCTCGTAGTGATGGATTCCATCAGTCCTCTTCTCCCTCGTAGTGATGGATTCCATCAGTCCTCTTCTCTCTCCCTCGTAGCGATGGATTCCATCAGTCCTCTTCTCCCTCGTGGTGATGGATTCCATCAGATCTCTTCTCCCTCGTAGCGATGGATTCCATCAGTCCTCTTCTCCCTCGTAGCGATGGATTCCATCAGATCTCTTCTCTCTCCCTCGTGGCGATGGATTCCATCAGTCCTCTTCTCCCTCGTAGCGATGGATTCCATCAGTCCTCTTCTCTCTCCCTCGTAGCGATGGATTCCATCAGTCCTCTTCTCCCTCGTAGTGATGGATTCCATCAGACCTCTTCTCTCTCCCTCGTGGCGATGGATTCCATCAGTCCTCTTCTCCCTCGTGGCGATGGATTCCATCAGATCTCTTCTCTCTCCCTCGTGGCAATGGATTCCATCAATCCTCTTCTCCCTCGTGGCGAATGAGGTCTCACGAGTGATTATTATAAGAACTTGTTGCGCACTCTAGCTAAAATAATATTTGTATTAACCCATTTCATTCTGGATACCGTTCAAACAGTATTTGCAAAGAAAATAGAGCCATATCAGCCACCACGGAACATGCCGTCTGATCAGGCTCTATGCTGTTTGCTATTCAGATGATATTGCTAAGACACTTGGCTATGTAGCCAACAACATAGATCCTGATCAGCACGCAGCGTCATGCTGCGGCTGATCTGGATCTATGTTGTTTGCAAAAGCCTTTAAATGTATTCAGAATGAAATAAACTGCCATATAGAGAACTAGTTTGGAAGTCTATAAATACCCCGTTTTCTGTTGTAGGGCGTGATCAAAGACGCAGGGGATTTACAACGACTGGGTGCAGATTTTCAACAGGCATATCAAAAACGTCAGATAGATCCGTTCGATGAAGAGGCCTGGGATGGCAGATAGAGACGACTGTTACTAGTGATATACATTTTGTTCATCTAGATTACTATATATAATCTACACTTCTTAAAAAAAAAAAGTATTTAAACTTTAAACTGAATGAAAGAAATAGAGTTTCTGAAAAAAATATTTGTTTTTCAACAATTTGTGTGTGGTTTAACTTTAACCCCAAGTAACTGACATGGACTGGTCCATGATATTTTTAGACCAATAAATTAATAACAAAATTACATTTGGATCAGTTCATTTATCAAAATGGGTAATTTTATCTAAAAATAGTAATAATTATTACTGGCAAAAAAGTGCAGATCCTGATGAGATGGCTCGTTACTATTTAGAGGCCTGTGGGGTTGAAAGGGTTAAATACCACATGTTGTAGTAGTACTCCGTAATTTACGGAGCAGGCCAGACCTGGTGGTTGTAAAGCTGTTCTCCAATCTCGAAGCTCAGTCTCAAGCTTCTGATTTCTGATTGGTTGAGCCAAGAGGAAATCTCAGACTCAATCAATCAAATTTATTTGATTGATTAAGTTTTCTGAGAACTTGTTTTCCAAATCCAAACCATTCACAATTTATGTAATTTGTAACATTGTTTGTGTTATACATGTACATTTATTGGAATAAATACTGTTTAAACCAACCAATCAAATTTCTTGAGCACGAGATTGAGTTCTGAGAAAAGTTTTATAACCTCGGAGCCAGGACTCGTAGTTAACGATTCAGTTAATGATTCAAAGAATTCTTGTGTTATGTTGTTCAGTCAAGAAAACATGGAGTAAGTCGGACCTGAAGGTTATCAAACACTTCTCCAATCTCAAACTTGATCTCAAGCTTCTGATTGGTTGAGGGGAGTTTAAATCTCAGAAATCAACCAATGAAATTGTTTGAGTTTTTTGATTTGAGAACAGTTTTATAACCTTGAGGGCCCCCGACTAATTGTTTATGATTCTCAGAATTCTTGGTTATGTCGTTACGCTTTGTTGAACAGTATCTAGGAAACGTGGAGTAAGCCGAGACCTGTGTCCGAGGTTATATCACTCTTCTCAGATGTCAAGCTCAAGTGATTTGATTCGTTGATTCTGAGTTTTACTGCCAGCTGAACCAACCAGAAACTTGAGACTGAGTTTGAGATAAGAGAAAATTTTTATAAGCTTGAGGCCAGGCCTGATGAAGGTTATAAACCTTTCTACAATCTCGAACTTGATGTAAATCTCACTAGCAACCAATCAAATCACTTTCTTTAGTTTGAGATTTTGAGAAAAGTTTTATAACCTCAAGGTCCCGACTAATAGTTATTGATTCTGAGGATTCTCGGGTATGTTATGGGTAGGTTTTATTTCACAAACGTCAATAGACCAGTTTGGTCCATGAGACAATATAATTACAAAACATTTAAACATGGTTAACCCATTCAACACCAAGTAACTGACATGGACTGGTCCATGATATTCATAAACCAATAAATGAATCAGAAAATCACATTTGGACAAGTTCATTTATCAAAATGGGTAATTATGTCTAAAAATAGTCATATCACTGGCAAAAAGTGCAGATCCTGATGAGACGGCTCGTCACGAGCCGGCTCATCTGGATCTACACTTTTTGTAAGCCTATTTAGAGGTCTGTGGGGTTGAAAGGGTTAAAGTCACATGATTGGTGAACAATATACATAATATATACAGATATTCAACCTTAAAAATTCAACGTATCAATCTGCGTTGGTTTAATGCACGTGTGTTTATACATGTACGTAGCTGTTCACACAATTATTTCAGGGAGAAGGAAAACACATTAATTTTGATATAATAACTCATTTCTCAGCTTAAACGCTTAAGAAATGCATAATCCTAAGTTGAAAAGTATTTACGCATTTTCACTTTTAAAAAGTTGCATATATTTGTACATACTAGCTCTATGAAAATAAAACCAGGGAATATGTGAGAAGGTGAACTTGTATGGGTTCATTGCATGGCTACACTTGTTTAGTTTTGATTTATACCAAATTAGTTCTTAGCTCGATTGCGAAACAAGATTGTACAGCCTAAGATTAATCTGGGGAAAAAGCAAATATTCTTGATTCTGAGAATTCTTGGTTATAATATTTATTGTTGTTGAACAAGTGTCTAGAAAACCTGCCCCGAGGTTATAAAACGTTTCTCAGATCTCAAACTCAAGCTCAAATGATCTGATTGGTTGATTCTGAGTGGTACTGTCAGCTGAACCAATCAGACGCTTGAGACTGAGTTTTGAGATTGGAGAAATGTTTTATAACGTCCAGGCCTGGATCTGATTCTGTCCGAGTAAGGAAAGCTATCAACTGTGTTGAGGAAGTGTGTTGGTTCTACCCGGGATATCGCCCGGATCTGAAACATTTCCAGTTGGGCACCTGGGACCTCTTACCACATTGACCCCTTTTCCACATACACAGGGCTCATTCGAGTGAGAAAGCGTGCGATCGCCACCGTAACCCATTTGATTCTGGATACCGTTCAAACTGTATTTGCAAAAAACATAAAGCCAGATCAGCCGCCACAAAACGTGCCGTCTGATCTGGGTCTATGCTGTTTGCTATTCAGATGATCTTGCTAAGACACTTGGCTATGTAGCAAACAACATAGAAACTGATTAGCATGCAGTGTCACGCTGCAGCTGATCTGGATCTATGTTGTTTGCAAAAGCCTTTAAATGTATCTAGAATGAAATGGGTTAACCCTTTCCCTCATAAAAGCACCTCTTGACGCCATTACCAATACGACATACATTGACAATGTAGTAGCCAAACCAATGTTCATAATAAAGGCCAGAATCTCATGTTGTCCCAGTAATATCTATGGAGGTGGGATAGATATGGCGACTACTTATCCACTGCATGATAGCTAAATGGCTGTCGTTTGTATGGAGATATAAAATAGTATATTAACCTAAATCTCATGTAGTCCCAGTAATATCTATGGAGGTGGGATAGATATGGCGACTACTTATCCACTGCATGATAGTTAAATGGCTGTCGTTTGTATGGAGATATAAAATAGTATATTAACCTAAATCTCATGTAGTCCCAGTAATATCTATGGAGGTGGGATAGATATGGCGACTACTTATCCACTGCATGCTAGCTAAATGGCTGTCGTTTGTATGGAGATATAAAATAGTATATTAAACTAAATCTCTATGAAGTCCCAGTAATATCTATGGAGGTGGGATAGATATGGCGACTACTTATCCACTGCATGATAGCTAAATGGCTGTCGTTTGTATGGAGATATAAAATAGTATATTAACCTAAATCTCTATGTAATCCCAGTAATATCTATGGAAGTGGGATAGATATGGCGACTACTTATCCACTGCATGATAGCTAAATGACTGTCGTTTGTATGGAGATATAAAATAGTATATTAACCTAAATCTCTATGTAATCCCAGTAATATCTATGGAGGTGGGATAGATATGGCGACTACTTATCCACTGCATGATAGCTAAATGGCTGTCGTTTGTATGGAGATATAAAATAGTATATTAACCTAAATCTCTATGAAGGAAAGGGTTAAATTGTGTTATTTAATAAATTTCAACAACATAGGGATAATAGTCACACTTTGACAATTTTGAATAGAAGGAGCGCCAGTGTAGTGTGTCTTACTGGACAATATTTTGTATGAAAATCGAGGGAGAAGTGGGGTCCCCAGTGGGCGAAGTCAGGGTACCTAGGGCGACTATTTCGCCCCCTAGAATGAGCCCTGAAAACTACCCGTATGTAACATATTGTCCCTAATGTATACATGTGTTAGTTTATACAAATTTATTTTAGCTCAATTGCGAAACAAGTTTGTAGTATATTGTCCCTATTGTATACAAGTGTTAGTTTATACAAATTTGTTTGAGCTCGATTGCGAATCAAGTTCTTACAACTTATATTAATCACTCTCGAGACCTCATTCCTGATGGAATCCATCGCCACGAGGGAGAGAGAAGAGCCAACGTGGAACTTAAATGCCTTGCCTAAGGGCACAATCGTAACGGCTCCAGCGGGGCTCGAACTCCGGACCTTTTGCACCGGAAGCGAACACGCATCCACTGTGCTATCACGACTTCCACTAGATCTACTTTGCATGTGTATGATTAATACTATGTATTTTGAATAAATCATATGTAAATTCAATCCCCCTCGAAGAAGACCCTTTGAAGGTTAAACTTTCAGAATTTGAATAAACCTAATAAATATATCTGTTGTTATTGTCAGTCTGTATTCCATTAATTCCTGCAATTTAAATATCAGGTGCAGTTCTTGGATTTGCCAAAGGGTGGGGGGTTGAACTTTTTTTATCTGAAAGGGGAGGGGTTTTAGTTAAAAAAAATTAATGCCGAAAGAGATAAATATATTGACAACTGAAGGATTGGTGGTTAAACCACCTAAGTCGCCACTGAATATTGAGTGTAGATGAAACTTAATTTTATGCCTTTTAACGAGTTATGGAAATTTGCGTGTTTTGAGTTTATAGTTTATACAAATTTATTATAGCTCGATTGCGAAATAAGTTCTTTCAACTTATATTAATCACTCTCAACGAGACCTCATTCCTGATGGAATCCATCGCCACAAGGGAGAGAGAAGAGGCAATGTGGAATTGCCTTGCCTAAGGGCACAATTGTAACGGCTCCAGTGGGGCTCGAACTCCGGGCCTTTTGCACCTGAAGCGAATGCGCTTTCACGACTTTTTGAGTTTATATTGGTCTGACCACCCAAGGGACCATATATCGCTCACCAACTTGACCCTTCACGTCTTTGAATGTTTATTAGTGTAGGAAAATGCCGGGCACTAGACAGGCACTAGGTTAGAGTCACCGGCCAGCTGGATAGCTTCTTTGCATGAAAACATTTGACACCTACAGTAGGATTCAAACCTACTCGGCCATAAAGGCCCCTGGTGGGGCCATACATTGATTGTTGATATACGGGATATATTAGATCATACATAATAGAAATTGTTCAAAATATTTTGTAGTATATAAATATATACACGTCCGCCTCTATGGTCGAGTGGTTAATGTCGCTGACTTGTATACCACTGTAACCTATCATCACTGATGATCCGCCTCCGTGGTCTAGTGGTTAAGGTCGCTGACTTGTATACCACTGTAACCTATCATCTCTGATGGTCACGGGTTCGAGCCCCGCTCAGACCGTGTCTCATTTATATGAAAAAGTTGGCAGTTTCTTACAGAGGTTGGTGCACCAAGTACTGGTTAACCGCTGGAGCCTGCCCAGGAAAGGTGTTGTTAGGTAAACTGCCCGTCGCTTAAATGGGATACCGGTAGCGACGTTAAATAAACTTTAAACAAAATATAAAAAAATTGTTTAGCCAACATTGTTAATTTAGTTTGAAGTGATGTAAATAATGTATTTTCAATTTTGAAGCACCTGATGGGTAGGTAACCAAAGCTTACATTGATTGAATTAAGCAAATCAACCATAATAATGTTTTGGAACATTTTCATATAACATAACATTATACTATAGGCCTATCTCACTGACATGTGTTCTATGCAATGTTTTAGAACACGTACATGTGTACATGTTGTTTCCTCTTCGATAGTAAAACACTTCACTAACCACAGTATTCTGTACCATTTGCAGCATGGTTTTAGAGAAAAACGGTCATGCGTGACCCAATTAGTAATGCTGGTCAATGACTTGGTCACCTCTGTCTACAATAAGCATCAAGTAATATTATTTAATGCAGAATATCAGCACTGTACACTGCAGACGGATCTGTAGTCTAATAAAATGAACAATCTTTCAGATGGGACTTTAAACCGAGGTCTTGTGTCGGTGCTGTACACCGTGCACGTAAAAGAACCAGAGGAGACTCTGGAATGGGTCTCTGTCTGTATCATGCACTATCCTCCAAAAATCTAAAATGACTAATCTCTTCAGGAGTCGTCGCTCATATGGGCAACCGGTAGCGACGATAAAATAAACGTAAAACACACAAATCAAGTAGATCTCATCCTATTTGATTTCAGTAAGGCTTTCGACAAGGAAAATCACGAGAAAATACTACTAAAATGCATGACTATGAAGTCAGAGGTCAAACATTAAGGTGGATTAAGAGTTTTCTAGATAATAGACTCCAGTCAGTTGTCCTTAATGGTATTAGTTCAGAAGCCATTCCCGTGTCTTCTGGAGTCCCACAGGGATCCGTATTTGGACCCCTGCTATTCCTAGCTAGTCTGGGTTCCAGTCTGTCAAATTTTCACTTTTTAACTTCTGGCAAAATGACGTTGATATGATAATTCCTAGCCTATATAAATGACATCCTAGCGTGGGAATAGGCGTTGATATATTTTGCCTGATCAGTCATATAAATATATTTTAACACCGATACCATTAATTGGGCCGTATTGAGTTTCTGATAATATTATTTTGCAAGAAGCACCCAAGTACTGGTTAACCGTTGGAGCCTGTCCAGGAAAGGTGTTGTTAGGTAAACTGCCTGCCGGCGATATAGCCCAAAATGGTGCTGATGCAGGCGTAAAACCCGAAATATAACATAACATTTTGCAAGAAGTAAATTAGTGAAAAATCGACAAGATTGGAACCCAGACTACCGACATCCCATCAGTTCCAAAGTCTGTATATTTGCAGATGATACTGCAGTCTATCTATCACTGACATCCTATTAGACTTCAGTTAGGCTTTCAATAAGGTCAATCACGAGAAAGTACTACTAAAAATGCATGACTATGGAGTCAGAGGTCAAACATTAAGGTGGATTAAGAGTTTTCTAGATAATAGACTCCAGTCAGTTGTCCTTAATGGTATTAGTTCAGAGACCATTCCGGTGTCCTCTGGAGTCGCACAGGGATCCGTTCTTGGACCCCTGCTTTTCCTAGCCTACATAAACGACCTCCCACAAAACATCAGTTCCAAAGTCCGTATCTTTGCAGATGATACTGCAGTCTATCTATCACTGACATCTGCAAATGAATCAGTCACACTCCAGCACGATCTTAAGAGATTAGAAGATTGGGAGTGGGACATGGAATTTAACCCCTCCAAATGTCCAGTTATAGACGTCACCAGAAGGAACATCCTATTCCCAGTTAATATAAACTCCATGGAGTCCTACTTGAGTCAATCACCCAGGCAAATACCTTGGCGTGGATATCTCAAATAACCTGTCGCTGGACACTGACATAAACAAAGAAAGCTAACCAAACAGGGTTTCTACGTAGAAACATCCAGGTAAAATCCGAACCCCTTTAAGTCCATGGCTTACAAGACTCTAGTGAGACTCCAGCTGGAATATGGCTCCGAGCTTTGGTCGCCGCATAGCCAAACACTGATTGATCAAATTGAAGGTTTCCAGCGAAGAGCAACCCGTTGGATAAAGGCTGACTTCTGCTACATTCCCTAAATCTACGCAGACTAGAACAATGGCGTATTGACAGTAAGTTATCCCTTATGCATCATGCTCTGGTTGCTATCCCCATTGAAAATTTTCTAGTTCTCCTCTACCGTCATGCACGCCATTGCCATTCCTTAAGCTATAGGTTAATTACAGCAACTACAGACTACTACAAGTTTACCTTTTTTCCAAGAACTTTGGAACCATATCCCCATGTCATTGTCCATCTCCCTACCTACCTCCCTACATATCTCCCTACATATCTATCTATCTACCTACCTCCCTATCTATCTATCTATATATCTATATATCTATATATCTATCTATCTATCTATCTATCATCTATCTATCTATCTATCTATCTATCTATCTATCTATCTATCTATCTATCTATCTATCTATCTATCTATCTATCTATCTATCTATCTATCTATCTATCTATCTATCTATCTATCTATCTATCTACTATCTATCTATCTATCTATCTATCTATCTATCTATCTATCTATCTATCTTCTATCTATCTATCTATCTATCTATCTATCTATCTATCTATCTATCTATCTATCTATCTATCTATCTATCTATCTATCTATCTATCTATCTATCTATCTATCTATCTATCTCTATCTATCTATCTATCTATCTATCTATCTATCTATCTATCTATCTATCTATCTATCTATCTATCTATCTATCTATCTATCTATCTATCTATCTATCTATCTATCTATCTATTCTATCTATCTATCTATCTATCTATCTTCTATCCTTCTATTCTCTAATGTTAAATCGGAGATATGTACCATAGAGCAATAGATGACACAACAATTCAATATGCCTATTTGCTGTATTGATCATGCCAGCTGCTAGTTATTCTATCCAGCGGCTTTTAAACTCTTAACCCAACTTATTTTTCATTACTTTCTTATATTTATGATTTTAGCTACTCATACTTTTAACTTCTTTGCGGTTAGAAGTGCAACATGTCTACATACCCCGCGAGGGATTCGACATTAGACGAAGATAGATGTATGTATGTATGTATGTTCCATTAATGTCAAACCCCTTGCGGGGACCTAGACATGTTTTCCTGGGCAGGCTTAGCCGACCTAAGTGGTTAACCAGTACTAAGCAATGTGTGTGAGGTGCCTTGCTCAATGACACTACATACGTGGCCTGACCGAGTATCGAACCCGGGACCGCTCGATTCCAAATCCGACGCTCTACCACTGATCCACGGACGCCACACATACATAGATAGATACACCGGATAATAACAACAGCCTTTTCTAACGGTAACACCGGTATTTTATAGTTTATAAAATGTTGAAAATATGCAAATGTCTTCAAATAAGACAAGTGACAACCAACAACGAAATTTTGAGCAACTATGTTAAATCAATGTGCATCCCGTGGCGGTCATATTACGTTGACGAAGCGCCAACAATTGGAAAAAATGTCGACAAAGAAAATCCCGACTACAAGGTTAGCATGTAAAATTAGTGGGTGGGGTATGATATTTAAAAATGATTTCTATTACTGCCCGGTTAGGGATAGAGGCAGGTGGCAGTAAACTAAAGCTGAAAAGTAGAATACTCTTGAATTGAAGATCAAATTAGCCTATTGTCTCAAAGATTACTGCCCATTGCAGGGGCGGTTACAGGATTTGGCGTTAGGGGGGGCGCAACATATTTGAAGGCTAGCATCTAGGGGGATCCGGGGGCATGCTCCCCCGGAAAATTGTGACAACAATGGATCCACCATGTGCATTCTGGGCGTTCTGGTGTATTCTATTAATCAGGGGCGGTTTGGAACCGCTGAGAAAAATTCTGGGTCCGCGCATGAAATTTCACCAGAACAACAAGACATGCGTGACACATGGTAGAATTAATTTAATAATGGACTTTGTATTAAATTTTTTTTATATCACCGTTACTGCAAAATATATGTTTATTTCTGAGCAATTTTCTTTGGTTTCTTTCGGAAAAAGCTACTCATCATTGTTTGAAATTTAATGCGTTTCGCACTCGGGGCATCCATTATTGTTTTGATAGACTAGACTGACAGCATCGAGGGACGTCATCCTCTACAGAATGTCAAGTGCGGATAGTTGCCGGGACGGATTTGAACATGCGACGCAGACTCAAACACATGACGGGTTGGCATATTTGTTGCAGACACCGTAGGCTCACTTTTATCAACAAATCAGTTATAAAATATATTGTACTATCGCAGCGAGAATTTTTTTTGCATATTACATTTTTAACGGATTTGGAATCCATCGGTCCCGGTTCGATACTCGGTCAGGCCACGTGTGTAGTGTCATTGAGCAAAGCACCTCACACACATTGCTTAGTACTGGTTAACCACTTAAGTCGGCTAAGCTTGCCCAGGAAAACATGTCTACGTCTTTGGGTTTGACATTAATGGAACATACATACATCTATCGTTAAATGTCACTTGATTATAGTAGGTCAGTATGTTGTTGTCTGACAGTATACCACCGGCTTTCCTGGGTAAGAACCAGTACTCGACTCTCCAACCACCGTAAACGACTGACAATGGTGAAAGGCTAGTTCTAATGACACCTTATTGGACCACGCAGGTAAAAGCACACACACTTCCTGTGTTAATAACCAACATTGCAACCAACTCTGATGTAACGGAAGACCATCGATATTTCCACGTCAGATTTTGAACCGAGGGGTCCTTATTCCTGTTTACCCTTTCCTTCATAGAGATTTAGGTTAATATACTATTATATCTCCATACAAACGACAGCCATTTAGCTATCATATAGTGGATAGGTAGTCGCCATATCTATCCCATCTCCATAGATATTACTGGGACTACATAGAGATTTAGGTTAATATACTATTATATCTCCATACAAACGACAGCCATGTATCTACCATGCAGTGGATAAGTAGTCGCCATATCTATCCCACCTCCATAGATATTACTGGGACTTCATAGAGATTTCTAAAGGTTAATATACTATTATATCTCCATACAAACGACAGTCATTTAGCCATCATGCAGTGGATAAGTAGTCGCCATATCTATCCCACCTCCATAGATATTACTGGGACTACATGAGATTTAGGTTAATATACTATTATATTTCCATACAAACGACAGCCATTTAGCTATCATGCAGTGGATAAGTAGTCGCCATATATATCCCACCTCCATAGATATTACTGGGACTACATGAGATTTAGGTTAATATACTATTATATCTCCATACAAACGACAGCCATTTAGCTATCATGCAGTGGATAAGTAGTCGCCATATCTATCCCACCTCCATAGATATTACTGGGGCTACATGAGATTTAGGTTAATATACTATTATATCTCCATACAAACGACATCCATTTAGCTATCATGCAGTAGATAAGTAGTCGCCATATCTATCCCACCTCCATAGATATTACTGGGACTACATGAGATTTAGGTTAATATACTATTATATCTCCATACAAACTACAGCCATTTAGCTATCATGCTGTGGATAAGTACCGTAGTACGTGTCGCCATATCGATCCCACCTCCATAGATATTACTGGTACTACATGAGATTATGGTCTTTATTATGAACATTGGTTTGGCTACTACATTGTCAATGTATGTTGTATTGGTAATGGAGTCAAGAGGTGCTTCTATGAGGGAAAGGGTTAAAGGACAGAACTGTCTCACATGATGGTATACTATTTATAAATAAATAGACCATGCCTTTTTTTGGTCATTAATGTCTCTTTATTATAGTTTGAGATACATGTAGATGGCACGTATACAACAGGATCCATGACAGCCGTTCTGGTTAAACCTGTCTTAAGCAGTCAACCAAGGGGAATCACAGAAAGTGGTTGCTTAGGACAGGTGGCTGCTTAATAGAGGTCAAATGTATAAAAAAAACATAATTGTAATCTGGAGACTGGCGGCTTAATACATGTTGGCTGCTTAATAGAGGTGACCAATAACTCAGGTTTGTTTATGTTTTTCTGTTCTTGATCTTGTTGGTAGTTTTTTATTCTTGATGGATTTTTTCTGTCTTGTTAATACTTTTATGTTCTTTTTTGTGTTTTCCTGTTCTTGTTCATATTTTTCTGATCGTGTTGGTTGTTTTGTTCTTGTTGGTGTTAATATTTTTCTTATTCAACTTATTGATGTATTTCTGATAATTTCAGGAAAAACATGAAGTGATGACGAAGCTTGTTGGTCAACTCCGGGGACGGATATCAACCATACTGCAAGGTATCCACCAGTGCCACATTGAACATTTATAGCTCTAGATGACTTGTATACCACTGTAACCTATCATCACTGATGATCATGAGTTTGAGCCCCGTGTGTGTGTGTTTCACGTTTATTTATTGTCGCTACCGGTTGCCCATATGAGCGACGCCTCCTGAAGAGATTAGTCATTTTAGATTTTCGGAGGATAGTGCAATGATACAGACAGAGGCCCATTCCAGAATCTCCTCTGGTTCTTTTACGTGCACGGTGTAAAGCACCGACACGAGACCTCGGTTTAACGTCCCATCTGATAGACTGTTAATTTTATTAGGGTCAGGCGGGGGATCGAACCTGCGATCCATGGATTACCAGTCCAGCGTGTTGCCACTGGACTACAGATCCGTCTGTAGCGAGTCCCGCTCAGACCGTGTCTCATTTATATGAAAAAGCTGGCAGTTTCTTACGGAGTACTGGTTAACAACTGGAGCCTTGCCTGCAATATAGCCCAATATGGTGCTGATGCAGGCGTTGAATGGGGGTGATTGAACCAGTGATCCCTGTGTTGACCCCGACTAATGTGAAATAAGTGTCACAACAAGGAACTCGTGAATAAAATTGCAAAGAACTTAATTAGGTTTAGTTTATGCAAATTTATTTAGCTAGATTTCAACATTAGTTTAATTGTACTTGAGACCTCATTCTGTATGAAATATATCGCCATGAGGGAGAGAGAAGAGGAAATGTGGAGTTTTAATGCCTTGCCTAAGGGCACATTCATAATGAAGGAGAGAGAAGGGGAAATGTGGAGTTTTAATGCCTTGCCTAAGGGCACAATCATAATGAGGGAGAGAGAAGAGGAAATGTGGAGTTTTAATGCCTTGTCTAAGGGCACAATCATAATGAGGGAGAGAGAAGAGGAAATGTGGAGTTTTAATGCCTTACCTAAGGGCACACTCATAATGAGGGAGAGAGAAGAGGAAATGTGGAGTTTTAATGCCTTGCCTAAGGGCACATTCATAATCTTTCGCATCTGAAACGAACACTACCACTGCGCTATCATGTCTTCCACTAATTGGGTTTGAAACGTAATGTTTTATTTATAATATATGAATTGTGAGTGGTTGGCTTATTTTGTGTTCTTCTGATACAGGTGGTGGTGAGAAGGCAAGGAATCGACAAATATCCCGGGGTAAGCTGTTGCCAAGAGAGCGGATAAGTCAGTTACTGGATCCGGAGTAAGTCGTATTTGTCTTAGACATACAGTCAAACCTGTGTTAGTGGTCACCTCCATTATACAGTCAAACCTGTGTTAGTGGTCGCCTCCAGTATACAGTCAAACCTGTGTTAGTGGTCACCTCCAGTATACAGTCAAACCTGTGTTAGTGGTCAACTCTATATACAGTCAAACCTGTGTTAGTGGTCACCTCTATATACAGTCAAACCTGTGTCACCTCTATATACAGTCAAACCTGTGTTAGTGGTCACCTCCAGTATATAGTCAAACCTGTGTTAGTGGTCACCTCCATTATACAGTCAAACCTGTGTTAGTGGTCACCTCCATTATACAGTCAAACCTGTGTTAGTGGTCAACTCCAGTATACAGTCAAACCTGTGTTAGTGGTCACCTCCATTATACAGTCAAACCTGTGTTAGTGGTCACCTCCATTATACAGTCAAACCTGTGTTAGTGATCACCTCCATTGTACAGTCAAACCTGTGTTAGTGGTCACCTCCATTATACAGTCAAACCTGTGTTAGTGGTCACCTCCATTATACAGTCAAACCTGTGTTAGTGGTCACCTCCATTATACAGTCAAACCTGTGTTAATGGTCACCTCCAGTATACAGTCAAACCTGTGTTAGTGGTCACCTCCATTATACAGTCAAACCTGTGTTAGTGGTCACCTCCATTATACAGTCAAACCTGTGTTAGTGGTCACTTCCAGTATACAGTCAAACCTGTGTTAGTGGTTACCTCCAGTATACAGTCAAACCTGTGTTAGTGGTCACCTCCAGTATACAGTCAAACCTGTGTTAGTGGTCACCTCCAGTATACAGTCAAACCTGTGTTAGTGGTCACCTCCAGTATACAGTCAAACCTGTGTTAGTGGTCAACTCCAGTATACAGTCAAACCTGTGTTAGTGGTCAACTCCATTATACAGTCAAACCTGTGTTAGTGGTCAACTCCAGTATACAGTCAAACCTGTGTTAGTGGTCACCTCCAGTATACAGTCAAACCTGTATTAGTGGTAACATCCATTATACAGTCAAACCTGTGTTAGTGGTCACATCCATTATACCGTCAAACCTGTATTAGTCGTCACCTCCATTATACAGTCAAACCTGTGTTAGTGGTCACCTCCATTATACAGTCAAACCTGTGTTAGTGGTCACATCCATTATACAGTCAAACCTGTGTTAGTGGTCACCTCCAATATACAGTCAAACCTGTGTTAGTGATCACCTCCAGTATACAGTCAAACCTGTGTCAGTGATCACCTCCAGTATACAACAGGAATAAGGACCCCTCGGTTCAAACTGATGTGGAAATATTGATGGTCTTGTCAACATCAGTGTTGGTTGGTTGCCATGCTGGTTATTAACACAGGAAATGTGAGATATTATAGTATATTAACCTATATCTCATGTAGTCCCAGTAATATCTATGGAGGTGGGATAGATATGGCCACTACTTATCCACTGCATGATAGCTAAATGGCTGTCGTTTGTATGGAGATATAATAGTATATAAACCTAAATCTCAAGTAGTCCCAGTAATATCTATGGAGGTGGGATAGATATTGCCACTACTTATCCACTGCATGATAGCTAAATGGCTGTCGTTTACATAGAGATATACCAGTATATTAACCTAAATCTCTATGAAGGAAAGGATTCGCCGGATACAAGGGTAAAAATAAACTCAATCATCAAGGAAAGGGTTAAGGGCGCAATCGGGCGGTTTGTCACTTCTCCCAATGTGTTTAGCCCTGACATACAAGTGTACAAGTATCGGGCTATTTTACCCTTTCCTTCATAGAGATTTAGGTTAACATACTGGTATATCTCCATGTAAGCGACAGCCATATAGCTATCATGCAGTGGATAAGTAGTGGCAATATCTATCCCACCTCCATAGATATCACTGGGACTACATAGAGATTTAGGTTAATATACTATTATATCTCCATACAAACGACAGCCATTTAGCTATCATGCAGTGGATAAGTAGTCGCAATATCTATCCCACCTACATAGATATTACTGGGACTACATGAGATTTAGGTTAATATACTGGTATATCTTCATGTAAGCGACAGCCATTTAGTAGATAATGTCGATAAGTAGTGGCCATATCTATCCCACCTCCATAGATATTACTGGGACTACATAGAGATTTAGGTTAATATACTGGTATATCTTCATGTAAGCGACAGCCATTTAGTAGATAATGTCGATAAGTAGTCGCCATATCTATCCCACCTACATAGATATTACTGGGACTACATGATATTCTGGCCTTTATTATGAACGACTACTAAAATGTATGTCGTATTGGCGTCAAGAGGTGCTTCTATGAGGGGAAAGGGTAAATAAATATAGGTCACCACTGCTGAGGTTAATTAGGTACATGTATGTATTATTTCCAGGTCACCATTTTTAGAGCTGAGTCAGCTGGCTGGGTATGAGTTGTACAAGGGAGAGGACGTCCCTGCTGGGGGTATCATTACAGGGATTGGTCGTGTATCAGGGTACGTAGCGTAACAAAGGAAGGCATATGAGCCGTTAGTTTATACAAATTTATTTTAGCTCGTGGTGCACCCACGTACTTGTTAACCGCTGGAGCCTGCCCAGGAAAGGTGTTGTTAGGTAAACTGCCCGCCGCCTATATAGCCCAAAATGGTGCTGATGCAGGCGTAAAACCCGAAAAATAAATAAATAAATATTTTAGCTCGATTGCGAAACAAGGTCTTACAACTTATATTGATCACCCTCGAGACCTCATTCCTGATGGAATCTATCGCCACGAGGGAGAGGGAAGAGTTTACAGCGGGGCTCAAACTCCGGACCTTTCGCACCTGAAGCGAACGCGCATCCACTGCGCTATCACGACTTCCCACGGTATGTGATTGGATATGTTATGTGTGTTATCGTCGCTACCGGTGCCCATATGAGCAACGGGCAGTTTATCTAACATTACAACATCTTTCCTATTATAATGAACTAGAGATATTATTTACATACCTAAGTAGTCACAATACTGTATCTGCATTTATGAAACTATTTATGTCGCAAGTAGAGCACACATTTGCTTACGTTTGCACTTATATATGATATTGTTGTAATTAGAATGTATTTCAGATTATCAACATTGTATAAAATATGCTTAACCCGGTGCGATATAGCCTGAACTGTGCTGATGCGCCGTTAAACCAAATACTCACTCACTCACTCACTCACAGATATCAACATTGTATGCAATATACTTAACCCGGTGCGATATAGCCTGAACTGTGCTGATGCGCCGTTAAACCAAATACTCACTCGCAGATTATCAACATTGTATAAAATATACTTAACCCGGTGCGATATAGCCTGAACTGTGCTGATGCGCCGTTAAACCAAATACTCACTCGCAGATTATCAACACTAGATCTCTACTAAGATATACTTCATTTTGTAAATTATAGTCGATCATTTGTAATATTGTATCAAAATGAAATAAACGAAGCCGTAAGGTTTCACTAAAAAAACAAAACATAAAAACCAACACATTTCCTGGGCAGGCTTCAGCGGTTAACCAGTACTTTGTGCACCAACCTCTGTAAGAAACTTTTTCATTTCATGAGAATCAGACTGAGCGCTGCTCAAACCTGTGTCCTAAAGTGATGATAGGTTACAGTGGTATACAAGTCTGCGACCGTAACCTCTCGACCACGGAGTAGGTTTATGTGTGTTGTACGTTTAATTACCATCGCGGTTGCCCATATGAGCGACGCCTCCTAAAGAGATTAGACATTTTAGATTTTGGAAGATAGTGCAATGATACAGACAGAGAACAATTCCAGAGTCCCCTCTGGTTCTTTTACATGCATGTTGTAAGCACCGACACAAGACCTCGATTTAAAGTCCCATTTGGAAGACTGTTAATATTATTAGTAGGGATGGCAACGAATATTCGAATATTCGCTCGAACGTCCGAATATCCGAATACTTTTCCAGTATTCGAATATTCGGAAACAAATATTATATCGTCCTCAAAAGTGCCACCCGCTCAGTCACACGTTTGGAAATGCTTGAATCGCTCTGAGAATAAGAAAACTGCTAGCGAGTCTATGCAAATTGGATTTAACATATTCGAGTACAATATCAATCTGAATAATCATTTGAAGAAGATGACGTTTACTCGTAAAACAGAAATTAGGTTTGGCAATTTTTATAAGAGTTTGAGTGATTTTGAGTTGTTGATAGAATTATATCGAATATTCGAATACCTTCCCGACCGAATATTCGAATAGATTAATCGCTATTCGTTGCCATCCCTAATTATTATGGACGTAGTTTGTGCACTAGACCTCACATTATAGTCCCATCTGAAAAACTGATATATTTATTGCGGCCAGCCAGACTGGATCGAATATTCCATCAGAGTTCCATCGAAACAATTATTTTGTACACAATTTGTCCATTGACTTACAGTTGGTGTACTCTTTCAGGATTGAATGTATGATTCAGCAGGGATCATTCTTGTGGGCGAAATTGTCGCCCTATGGACCCTGACTTCGCCCTCTGGGTTAGGGTTCTCCCTAAAAAAACAAAAAAAAACAAGAAGATATATTTTGGTTTTTACGATTTTCAAACAAACTTTTGTCTAGTAAAGATACACTGGCCAATTATAAAGCACTCCTTCTATTAAAATGTTGTATTTAATGGTTGTACTGTGCATTTTAACCCTATTTTGCAGAAGTATATTAAAGAACACCATTTAAGGAAGCGATCACGCGCTCTCTCACTTCTTCTAAAAATTCTGACCTAGAATGAACCCTGTTGTCCATTGGCTTACAGTTGGTGTATTCTTTCAGGATTGAATGGTTGTAACAAACAGCCAGAATGTGGATCGAATCGTCCATCCCTGGATTTGCAATCCAGAGTTCAACCAAAACAATTAGTTTGTACACAATTTGTTCATTCACTTACAGTTGGTGTACTCTTTCAGGATTGAATGTATGATTGTAACAAACGATCCGACGGTAAAGGGAGGCTCATATTACCCGGTGACGGTGAAGAAACATATACGGGCCCAGGAAATAGCCCAACAAAATCATCTGCCGTGTATATATCTAGGTCAGTGTATATATCTAGGTCAGTGTGTATATCTAGGTCAGTGTATATATCTAGGTCAGTGCAGCATTATAATACCAGATCACGAGAAACCACAAACCCAGGTATTACAAAATCATCTGCCGTGTACGTATATCTAGGTCAGTGCAGCAAACCCAGGTATTGCAAAATCATCTGCCATGTATATATCTAGGTCAGTGCAGCAAACCCAGGTATTACAAAATCATCTGCCGTGTATATATCTAGGTCAGTGCAGCATTATATATACCCGATCACAAGAAACCACAAACCCAGGTATTGCAAAATTATCTGCCGTGTATATATCTAGGTCAGTGCATCAAACCCAGGTATTACAAAATCATCTGCCGTGTATATATCTAGGTCAGTGCAGCATTATATATACCCGATCACAAGAAACCACAAACCCGGGTATTACAAAATCATCTGCTGTGTACATATCTAGGTCAATGCAGCATTATAATACCAGATCATGAGAAACCACAAACCTAGGTATTACAAAATCATCTGCCATGTATATATCTAGGTCAGTGCAGCATTATAATACCAGATCATGAGAAACCACAAACCTAGGTATTACAAAATCATCTGCCATGTATATATCTAGGTCAATGCAGCATTATAATACCAGATCATGAGAAACCACAAACCTAGGTATTACAAAATCATCTGCCATGTATATATCTAGGTCAGTGCATCATTATATATACCCGATCACAAGAAACCACAAACCCAGGTATTGCAAAATTATCTGCCGTGTATATATCTAGGTCAGTGCAGCATTATAATACCCGATCATGAGAAACCACAAACCTAGGTATTGCAAAGTTATCTGCCGTGTATATCTAGGTCAGTGCAGCATTATAATACCCGATCATGAGAAACCACAAACCCAGGTATTGCAAAATTATCTGCCGTGTATATATCTAGGTCAGTGCAGCATTATAATACCCGATCATGAGAAACCACAAACCCAGGTATTGCAAAGTTATCTGCCGTGTATATCTAGGTCAGTACAGCATTATAATACCCGATCATGAGAAACCACAAACCCAGGTATTGCAAAATTATCTGCCGTGTATATATCTAGGTCAGTGCAGCATTATAATACCCGATCATGAGAAACCACAAACCCAGGTATTACAAAATCATCTGCCGTGTATATATCTATGTCAGTGCAGCAAACCCAGGTATTGCAAAATCATCTGCCATGTATATATCTAGGTCAGTGCAGCAAACCCAGGTATTACAAAATCATCTGCCATGTATATATATCTAGGTCAGTGCAGCATTATAATACCAGATCATGAGAAACCACAAACCCAGGTATTACAAAATCATCTGCCGTGTATATATCTAGGTCAGTGCAGCATTATAATACCAGATCACGAGAAACCACAAACCCAGGTATTACAAAATCATCTGCCTGTGTACGTATATCTATTGCGGTATTATATTTCTAAAAAAGAGCGTAAATTATAGTTTTCTGGTTTCACGGTTCATGGCCACGGAGTGGTTACGGTCATTGACCCAGGGATCAGTTTAGAGGGTGATGTGGGCGAAATTGTCGCCCTAGGGACCCTGACTTCGCCCTCTGGGCACTTCTCCCTAAAAAAACTTTGGTTTTTACGATTTTCAAACAAAATTGTGTCTAGTAAGATACGCTGGCCCATTATAAAGCACTCCTATTCAAATGTTGTATTTAATGGTTGTACTGTGCATTTTAACCCTATTTTGGAGAAGTATATTAAAGAACACCATTTAAGGAAGCGATCATGCGCTTTCTCACTTCTCCCAAAGTATATCACCCTGCACATAGAGCGTAAATTATAGTTTTCTGGTTTCACGGTTCATGGCCGAGTGGTTGCGGTCATTGACCTGAACTCATTTGCCCCTCACCGCTACTGGTTAGAATTAATTTGGGGGTTACGAATGATTTCGTGTGAGGAAGCTATCCACCTGGCTTGTGGAAGGTTGGTGGTTCTACCATCTTCATGTTTTTTGTGTGTTCGCTAATTAATTATATTATCTGGTTATCATGCTCGCTTCTTATCGATGAAACCCGGGTTTGATCCTCGGACAGAGAAAGTATGAGAGAGGGTACCGTAGTCACCAAATCAGACAGGTGGAGTTTTTTCCATTAGTCTGGTTTCCTTCCACACGAATGGCCACATATACACCTTCATCCACGCCAACAAGATTGAATAATAAAAAGATGTTAAAGCTTGTTTCGCAATTGTTGTAAAATAAATAAAATATATTGTTATAAAATATTTTAAAATATTCTTTGAATTTTTGTGGAATCTCCAGAATTTTGGAACCTCTAAGGGACTATTGGTTTACCAGCCGTCCGTCTGTCTTTGTTTCTGGAAGTTAAAGCTTTTATAAAAATATTTACTCCAAACATGAATTAATTCTTTTTGTGGTAGTCGTGATAGTGCAGTTGTAGCGCGTTCGCTTCAGGTGTGAAAGGCCCGTTGTTCGAGCCCGGTTGTAACCGTTACGATTGTGCCCTTAGATAAGGCATTTAAATTCCACAACATTGCCTCTTCTCTCTTCATGGCGATGGATTCCATCAGGAATGTGAGTGATGTAATGGTTCCAGCGGGCGTCAAACTCCGGACCATTCACACCTGAAGCGAACGCGCATCCACTGCGCTATCACGACTTCCACAAGTCTTGTGTTTATTAGTGTAAGATAGGATTTTATTTCATTGAAATTTGTATTTTCACTAAATGAAATAAAATGCTATCTTACACTAAATAAACCTTAATATGTGGGCATAGACACCAACATCAAGGTCCTAGGTTGTCTACAAGTAGAGATCTTGTACAGAATAGGTTGACAATGGTGGCCATTTTGAAATTCAAGATGGCCGCCAACATAGTGATTGAAAAAAATGTATAAAATACTTTTTTTACTCTTTGGTGTCTAAATAACCTAAAAACACAAAAAAATCAAACTTGAGCAAAATTTCAAAACCACACTAAATGAAATAAAATTAATGTAATGTTATAAAAGATTGTTTCGCAATCGAGCTAAAGTAAATTAAGCATATATGAAGTAAGATTGGCATTTGTTGTTTTTGTTTTTGCAGTTGATTCTGGTGGGGCGAACCTTCCTCGCCAGGCTGACGTATTCCCTGACAGAGACCACTTTGGCAGGATATTCTATAACCAAGCTACTATGTCTTCCATGGGCATTCCACAGGTACCCAACTCTGTAATGGTGTTCTGCTGGGCATTCCACAGGTACCCAACTCTGTAATGGTGTTCTACTGGGCTTGTGTGGTACCCAACTCTGTAATGGTGTTCTGCTGGGCTTGCATGGTACCCAACTCTGTAATAATGTTCTACTGGGCTTGCATGGTACCCAACTCTGTAATAATGTTCTACTGGGCTTGCATGGTACCCAACTCTGTAATAATGTTCTACTGGGCTTGCATGGTACCCAACTCTGTAATGGTTTCTACTGGGCTTGCATGGTACCCAACTCTGTAATAATGTTCTGCTGGGCTTGTGTGGTACCCAACTCTGTAATAATGTTCTGCTGGGCTTGCATGGTACCCAACTCTGTAATGGTTTCTACTGGGCTTGCATGGTACCCAACTCTGTAATAATGTTCTACTGGGCTTACATGGTACCCAACTCTGTAATGGTGTTCTACTGGGCTTGTGTGGTACCCAACTCTGTAATGGTGTTCTACTGGGCTTGTGTGGTACCCAACTCTGTAATGGTTTCTACTGGGCTTGCATGGTACCCAACTCTGTAATAATGTTCTACTGGGCTTGCATGGTACCCAACTCTGTAATAATGTTCTGCTGTGCTTGCATGGTACCTAACTCTGTAATGATGTTCTGCTGGGCTTGCATGGTACCTAACTCTGTAATGATGTTCTGCTGGGCTTGCATGGTACCCAACTCTGTAATGGTGTTCTGCTGGGCTTGCATGGTACCCAACTCTGTAATGGTGTTCTGCTGGGCTTGCATGGTACTCAACTCTGTGATGGTGTTCTACTGGGCTTGTGTGGTACCCAACTCTGTAATGGTGTTCTACTGGGCTTGTGTGGTACCCAGCTCTGTAATAATGTTCTACTGGGCTTGCATGGTACCCAACTCTGTAATGGTGTTCTACTGGGCTTGTGTGGTACCCAACTCTGTAATGGTGTTCTACTGGGCTTGCATGCTACCCAACTCTGTAATAATGTTCTACTGGGCTTGTGTGGTACCCAACTCTGTACTGATGTTCTACTGGGCTTGTGTGGTACCCAACTCTGTAATAATGTTCTACTGGGCTTGCATGGTACCCAACTCTGTAATGGTGTTCTACTGGGCTTGTGTGGTACCCAACTCTGTAATGGTGTTCTACTGGGCTTGCATGGTACCCAACTCTGTAATAATGTTCTACTGGGCTTGCATGGTACCCAACTCTGTAATAATGTTCTACTGGGCTTGCATGGTACCCAACTCTGTAATGGTTTCTACTGGGCTTGCATGGTACCCAACTCTGTAATAATGTTCTGCTGGGCTTGTGTGGTACCCAACTCTGTAATAATGTTCTGCTGGGCTTGCATGGTACCCAACTCTGTAATGGTTTCTACTGGGCTTGCATGGTACCCAACTCTGTAATAATGTTCTACTGGGCTTACATGGTACCCAACTCTGTAATGGTGTTCTACTGGGCTTGTGTGGTACCCAACTCTGTAATGGTGTTCTACTGGGCTTGTGTGGTACCCAACTCTGTAATGGTTTCTACTGGGCTTGCATGGTACCCAACTCTGTAATAATGTTCTACTGGGCTTGCATGGTACCCAACTCTGTAATAATGTTCTGCTGTGCTTGCATGGTACCTAACTCTGTAATGATGTTCTGCTGGGCTTGCATGGTATGGTACCTAACTCTGTAATGATGTTCTGCTGGGCTTGCATGGTACCCAACTCTGTAATGGTGTTCTGCTGGGCTTGCATGGTACCCAACTCTGTAATGGTGTTCTGCTGGGCTTGCATGGTACTCAACTCTGTGATGGTGTTCTACTGGGCTTGTGTGGTACCCAACTCTGTAATGGTGTTCTACTGGGCTTGTGTGGTACCCAGCTCTGTAATAATGTTCTACTGGGCTTGCATGGTACCCAACTCTGTAATGGTGTTCTACTGGGCTTGTGTGGTACCCAACTCTGTAATGGTGTTCTACTGGGCTTGCATGGTACCCAACTCTGTAATGGTGTTCTACTGGGCTTGCATGGTACCCAACTCTGTAATAATGTTCTACTGGGCTTGTGTGGTTCCCAACTCTGTAATAATGTCCTACTGGGCTTGTCTGGTACCCAATTCTGTAATAATGTTCTACTGGGCTTGCATGGTACCCAACTCTGTAATAATGTTATACTGGGCTTGTGTGGTTCCCAACTCTGTAATCATGTCCTACTGGGCTTGTCTGGTACCCAACTCTGTAATAATGTTCTACTGGGCTTGTGTGGTACCCAACTCTGTAATGATGTTCTGCTGGGCTTGTGTGGTACCCAACTCTGTAATAATGTTCTACTGGGCTTGCATGGTACCCAACTCTGTAATAATGTTCTACTGGGCTTGCATGGTACCCAACTCTGTAATAATGTTCTACTGGGCTTGTATGGTACCCAACTCTGTAATGGTGTTCTACTGGGCTTGCATGGTACCCAACTCTGTAATAATGTTCTACTGGGCTTGCATGGTACCCAACTCTGTAATAATGCTCTACTGGGCTTGCGTGGTACCCAACTCTGTAATAATGTCCTACTGGGCTTGTGTGGTACCCAGCTCTGTAATAATGTTCTACTGGGCTTGTGTGGTACCCAACTCTGTAATAATGTTCTACTGGGCTTGCATGGTACCCAACTCTGTAATGGTGTTCTACTGGGCTTGTGTGGTACCCAACTCTGTAATGGTGTTCTACTGGGCTTGTGTGGTACCCAACTCTGTAATGGTGTTCTACTGGGCTTGCATGCTACCCAACTCTGTAATAATGCTCTACTGGGCTTGCGTGGTACCCAACTCTGTAATAATGTCCTACTGGGCTTGTGTGGTACCCAGCTCTGTAATAATGTTCTACTGGGCTTGTGTGGTACCCAACTCTGTAATAATGTTCTACTGGGCTTGCATGGTACCCAACTCTGTAATGGTGTTCTACTGGGCTTGTGTGGTACCCAACTCTGTAATGGTGTTCTACTGGGCTTGTGTGGTACCCAACTCTGTAATGGTGTTCTACTGGGCTTGCATGCTACCCAACTCTGTAATAATGTTCTACTGGGCTTGTGTGGTACCCAACTCTGTAATAATGTTCTACTGGGCTTGCATGGTACCCAACTCTGTAATGGTGTTCTACTGGGCTTGTGTGGTACCCAACTCTGTAATGGTGTTCTACTGGGCTTGTGTGGTTCCCAACTCTGTAATAATGTTCTACTGGGCTTGTGTGGTACCCAACTCTGTAATAATGTTCTACTGGGCTTGCATGGTACCCAACTCTGTAATGGTGTTCTACTGGGCTTGTGTGGTTCCCAACTCTGTAATAATGTTCTACTGGGCTTGCATGGTACTCAACTCTGTAATGGTGTTATACTGGGCTTGTGTGGTACCCAACTCTGTAATGGTGTTCTACTGGGCTTGTGTGGTACCCAACTCTGTAATGGTGTTCTACTGGGCTTGCATGCTACCCAACTCTGTAATAATGTTCTACTGGGCTTGTGTGGTACCCAACTCTGTACTGATGTTCTACTGGGCTTGTGTGGTACCCAACTCTGTAATAATGTTCTACTGGGCTTGTGTGGTACCCAACTCTGTAATAGTGTTCTACTGGGCTTGCATGGTACCCAACTCTGTAATAATGTTCTACTGGGCTTGTGTGGTACCCAACTCTGTACTGATGTTCTACTGGGCTTGTGTGGTACCCAACTCTGTAATAATGTTCTACTGGGCTTGCATGGTACCCAACTCTGTAATGGTGTTCTACTGGGCTTGTGTGGTACCCAACTCTGTAATAATGTTCTACTGGGCTTGTGTGGTACCCAACTCTGTACTGATGTTCTACTGGGCTTGTACGGTACCCAACTCTGTAATAATGTTCTACTGGGCTTGCATGGTACCCAACTCTGTAATAATGTTCTGCTGGGCTTGTGTGGTACCCAACTCTGTAATAATGTTCTGCTGGGCTTGTATGGTACCCAACTCTGTAATAATGTTCTACTGGGCTTGCATGGTACCCAACTCTGTAATAATGTTCTGCTGGGCTTGTGTGGTACCCAACTCTGTAATAATGTTCTGCTGGGCTTGTATGGTACCCAACTCTGTAATAATGTTCTGCTGGGCTTGTATGGTACCCAACTCTGTAATAATGTTCTACTGGGCTTGCATGGTACCCAACTCTGTAATAATGTTCTGCTGGGCTTGTATGGTACCCAACTCTGTAATGGTGTTAGGTTCCTTATATGCTGGGCTTGAATATGCAGGAAATAGCATTATATTGTTTTAGCTCCCAGGGCTCATTCTATGTCAGATTTTTTGGGAGAAGTGAGAAAGCACACGATTGCGTCCTTAAATGGTGTTTTTTAAAATAAATGTCTGCAAAATAGGGTTAAAATACAGTATTATCTTTAAATACAACATTTGAATAGAAGGAGTGCTTTCTAATGGGTCAGTGTATCTTACTGGACAAAATCTTATATGAAAATTGAAGATTTATTTAGGGAGAAGTGAGGCCCTTAGCGGGTTGAAGTCAGGGTCCCTAGGGTGACTATTTCGCCCAAGTCGACCTCTAGAATGAACCTGCGTATAGACCAAATTGATATTTACCGGGTACTGGTAGTCTGATGGTGAATCTAATGCATTTTACTTGAACTTAATGACTGTGGGAAAAGTGGGTCAGAAGAGGGCCAGGGTGCATTTTGAGCCGCGATGAGTTGTGGAAGGGAGTATTTTACTAAATTACGGTGATTGATCAAAGAGGCAGTAAGGTAGTGCATATTGGTGAAAAGGGCTGTCTGCCCGCCCGAAGCCATTTTTAAAAGGCAATTGGGCGGGGCTAATGGGCAAATGGGTGGCGTGCCCTGTCAGTCTGCTCTAGAAAAAACCCCACGGTGTTCATCTTGGTTGAGCCCGCATGGTGGTGGTATCATTGGGTTGAGCCCGCACGGTGGTGGTATCATTGGGTTGAGCCTGCACGGTGGTGGTATCATTGGGTTGAGCCCGCATGGTGGTGGTATCATTGGGTTGAGCCCGCACGGTGGTGGTATCATTGGGTTGAGCCCGCATGGTGGTGGTATCATTGGGTTGAGCC
>CM026402.1:69193192-69234963 GCA_014843695.1 Archivesica marissinica
CCAGGTGAGAATCGGTCATATAAACCATACATATATACGGTATGTACCAGGTGAGAATCCGTCATATAAACCATACATATATACGGTATGTACCAGGTGAGAATCCGTCATATAAACCATACATATATACGGTATGTACCAGGTGAGAATCGGTCATATAAACCATACATATAAACCATACATATAAACCATACATATATACGGTATGTACCAGGTGAGAATCGGTCATATAAACCATACATATATACGGTATGTACCAGGTGAGAATCCGTCATATAAACCATCATACATATATACGGTATGTACCAGGTGAGAATCTGTCATATAAACCATACATATAAATCATACATATATACGGTATGTACCAGGTGAGAATCTGTCATATAAACCATACATATAAACCATACATATATACGGTATGTACCAGGTGAGAATCCGTCATATAAACCATACATATATACGGTATGTACCAGGTGAGAATCGGTCATATAAACCATACATATATACGGTATGTACCAGGTGAGAATCGGTCATATAAACCATACATATATACGGTATGTACCAGGTGAGAATCGGTCATATAAACCATACATATATACGGTATGTACCAGGTGAGAATCGGTCATATAAACCATACATATATACGGTATGTACCAGGTGAGAATCGGTCATATAAACCATACATATATACGGTATGTACCAGGTGAGAATCGGTCATATAAACCATACATATATACGGTATGTACCAGGTGAGAATCCGTCATATAAACCATACATATCATACATATATACGGTATGTACCAGGTGAGAATCCGTCATATAAACCATACATATATACGGTATGTACCAGGTGAGAATCCGTCATATAAACCATACATATATACGGTATGTACCAGGTGAGAATCGGTCATATAAACCATACATATATACGGTATGTACCAGGTGAGAATCGGTCATATAAACCATACATATATACGGTATGTACCAGGTGAGAATCGGTCATATAAACCATACATATATACGGTATGTACCAGGTGAGAATCGGTCATATAAACCATACATATATACGGTATGTACCAGGTGAGAATCGGTCATATAAACCATACATATATACGGTATGTACCAGGTGAGAACGGTCATATAAACCATACATATATACGGTATGTACCAGGTGAGAATCCGTCATATAAACCATACATATATACGGTATGTACCAGGTGAGAATCGGTCATATAAACCATACATATATACGGTATGTACCAGGTGAGAATAGGTCATATAAACCATACATATATACGGTATGTACCAGGTGAGAATCCGTCATATAAACCATACATATATACGGTATGTACCAGGTGAGAATCGGTCATATAAACCATACATATATACGGTATGTACCAGGTGAGAATCGGTCATATAAACCATACATATATACGGTATGTACCAGGTGAGAATCGGTTATATAAACCATACATATAAACCATACATATATACGGTATGTACCAGGTGAGAATCCGTCATATAAACCATACATATATACGGTATGTACCAGGTGGGAATCGGTCATATAAACCATACATAAACCACATATATACGGTATGTACCAGGTGAGAATCCGTCATATAAACCATACAAAACCACATATATACGGTGTGTACCAGGTGAGAATCCGTCATATAAACCATACATATATACTATACATATATACGGTATGTACCAGGTGAGAATCGGTCATATAAACCATACATATATACGGTACGTACCAGGTGAGAATCCGTCATATAAACCATACATATATACGGTATGTACCAGGTGAGAATCGGTCATATAAACCATACATATATACGGTATGTACCAGGTGAGAATAGGTCATATAAACCATACATATATACGGTATGTACCAGGTGAGAATCCGTCATATAAACCATACATATATACGGTATGTACCAGGTGAGAATCGGTCATATAAACCATACATATATACGGTATGTACCAGGTGAGAATAGGTCATATAAACCATACATATATACGGTATGTACCAGGTGAGAATCGGTCATATAAACCATACATATATACCATACATATATACGGTATGTACCAGGTGAGAATCCGTCATATAAACCATACATATATACGGTATGTACCAGGTGAGAATCGGTCATATAAACCATACATAATACCATCATATATACGGTGTGTACCAGGTGAGAATCCGTCATATAAACCATACATATATACCATCATATATACGGTGTGTACCAGGTGAGAATCGGTCATATAAACC
This sequence comes from Archivesica marissinica, assembly GCA_014843695.1. NCBI lineage: Eukaryota > Metazoa > Mollusca > Bivalvia > Venerida > Vesicomyidae > Archivesica > Archivesica marissinica. The sequence goes on from CM026402.1 coordinate 69,195,477, forward strand.
ATACATATATACGGTATGTACCAGGTGAGAATCCGTCATATAAACCATACATATATACGGTATGTACCAGGTGGGAATCGGTCATATAAACCATACATATATACCATGCATATATACGGTGTGTACCAGGTGAGAATCCGTCATATAAACCATACATATATACTATACATATATACGGTATGTACCAGGTGGGAATCGGTCATATAAACCATACATATATACGGTGTGTACCAGGTGAGAATCCGTCATATAAACCATACATATAAACCATACATATATACGGTATGTACCAGGTGAGAATCCGTCATATAAACCATACATATAAACCATACATATATACGGTGTGTACCAGGTGGAAATCGGTCATATAAACCATACATATAATCCATACATATATACTGTATGTACCAGGTGGTAATCGGTCATATAGACCATACATATATACGGTATGTACCAGGTGTGAATCTGTCATAGAAACCATAAATATATACGGTATGTACCAGGTGAGAATACGTCATATAAACCATACCTATATACCATACATATATACGGTATGTACCAGGTGAGAATCCGTCATATAAACCATACATATATACGGTATGTACCAGGTGAGAATCCGTCATATAAACCATACATATATACGGTATGTACCAGGTGAGAATCCGTCATATAAACCATACATATATACCATACATATATACGGTATGTACCAGGTGAGAATCCGTCATATAAACCATACATATATACGGTATGTACCAGGTGAGAATCGGTCATATAAACCATACATATATACGGTATGTACCAGGTGAGAATACGTCATATAAACCATACATATATACGGTATGTACCAGGTGAGAATCCGTCATATAAACCATACATATAAACATACATATATACGGTATGTACCAGGTGAGAATCTGTCATATAAACCATACATATAAACCATACATATAAACCATACATATATACGGTATGTACCAGGTGAGAATCCGTCATATAAACCATACATATATACGGTATGTACCAGGTGTGAATCGGTCATATAAACCATACATATATACGGTATGTACCAGGTGAGAATCGGTCATATAAACCATACATATATACGGTATGTACCAGGTGAGAATCCGTCATATAAACCATACATATATACGGTATGTACCAGGTGAGAATCGGTCATATAAACCATACATATATACGGTATGTACCAGGTGAGAATCGGTCATATAAACCATACATATATACGGTATGTACCAGGTGAGAATCGGTCATATAAACCATACATATATACGGTATGTACCAGGTGAGAATCGGTCATATAAACCATACATATATACGGTATGTACCAGGTGAGAATCGGTCATATAAACCATACATATATACGGTATGTACCAGGTGAGAAACGGTCATATAAACCATACATATATACGGTATGTACCAGGTGAGAATCCGTCATATAAACCATACATATATACGGTATGTACCAGGTGAGAATCGGTCATATAAACCATACATATATACGGTATGTACCAGGTGAGAATCGGTATATAAACCATACATATATACCATACATATATACGGTATGTACCAGGTGAGAATCCGTCATATAAACCATACATATATACGGTATGTACCAGGTGAGAATCGGTCATATAAACCATACATAAATACCATATATATGGTATGTACCAGGTGAGAATCCGTCATATAAACCATACATATATACCATCATATATACGGTATGTACCAGGTGAGAATCCGTCATATAAACCATACATATAATACATATATACGGTATGTACCAGGTGAGAATCGGTCATATAAACCATACATATATACGGTATGTACCAGGTGAGAATCGGTCATATAAACCATACATATATACGGTATGTACCAGGTGAGAATCCGTCATATAAACCATACATATATACGGTATGTACCAGGTGGGAATCGGTCATATAAACCATACATATATACCATGCATATATACGGTGTGTACCAGGTGAGAATCCGTCATATAAACCATTCATATATACGGTATGTACCAGGTGAGAATCCGTCATATAAACCATACATATAACCATACATATATACGGTATGTACCAGGTGAGAATCGGTCATATAAACCATACATATAACCTACATATATACGGTATGTACCAGGTGAGAATCCGTCATATAAACCATACATATATACGGTATGTACCAGGTGGGAATCGGTCATATAAACCATACATATATACCTACATATATACGGTATGTACCAGGTGAGAATCCGTCATATAAACCATACATATATACGGTATGTACCAGGTGAGAATCGGTCATATAAACCATACATATATACGGTATGTACCAGGTGAGAATCGGTCATATAAACCATAATCATATATACGGTATGTACCAGGTGGGAATCGGTCATATAAACCATACATATATACGGTATGTACCAGGTGAGAATCCGTCATATAAACCATACATATATACGGTATGTACCAGGTGAGAATCCGTCATATAAACCATACATATATACGGTATGTACCAGGTGAGAATCCGTCATATAAACCATACATATATACGGTATGTACCAGGTGAGAATCCGTCATATAAACCATACATATATACGGTATGTACCAGGTGAGAATCGGTCATATAAACCATACATATATACGGTATGTACCAGGTGAGAATACGTCATATAAACCATACATATATACGGTATGTACCAGGTGAGAATCCGTCATATAAACCATACATATAAACCATACATATATACGGTATGTACCAGGTGAGAATCTGTCATATAAACCATACATATAAACCATACATATATACGGTATGTACCAGGTGAGAATCCGTCATATAAACCATACATATATACGGTATGTACCAGGTGAGAATCGGTCATATAAACCATACATATATACGGTATGTACCAGGTGAGAATCCGTCATATAAACCATACATATATACGGTATGTACCAGGTGAGAATCCGTCATATAAACCATACATATATACGGTATGTACCAGGTGAGAATCGGTCATATAAACCATACATATATACGGTATGTACCAGGTGAGAATCCGTCATATAAACCATACATATATACGGTATGTACCAGGTGAGAATCCGTCATATAAACCACATATAAACCATACATATATACGGTATGTACCAGGTGAGAATCCGTCATATAAACCATACATATAAACCATACATATATACTATGTACCAGGTGGAATCGTCATATAACCATACATATATACGGTATGTACCAGGTGAGAATCGGTCATATAAACCATACATATATACGGTATGTACCAGGTGAGAATCCGTCATATAAACCATACATATATACGGTATGTACCAGGTGAGAATCCGTCATATAAACCATACATATATACGGTATGTACCAGGTGAGAATCCGTCATATAAACCATACATATATACGGTGTGTACCAGGTGAGAATCCGTCATATAAACCAACAATAACCATACATATATACGGTATGTACCAGGTGAGAATCGGTCATATAAACCATACATATATACGGTATGTACCAGGTGAGAATCCGTCATATAAACCATACATATATACGGTATGTACCAGGTGAGAATCGGTCATATAAACCATACATATAACTACATATATACGGTATGTACCAGGTGAGAATCCGTCATATAAACCATACATATATACGGTATGTACCAGGTGAGAATCCGTCATATAAACCATACATATATACGGTATGTACCAGGTGAGAATCGGTCATATAAACCATACATATATACGGTATGTACCAGGTGAGAATCCGTCATATAAACCATACATATAACGGTTGTACCAGGTGGAATCCGTCATATAAACCATACATATATACGGTATGTACCAGGTGCCATATACCAGGGAATCCGTCATATAAACCATACATATATACGGTATGTACCAGGTGGAATCGGTCATATAACCATACATATATACGGTATGTACCAGGTGAGAATCGGTCATATAAACCATACATATATACGGTATGTACCAGGTGAGAATCGGTCATATAAACCATACATATATACGGTATGTACCAGGTGAGAATCGGTCATATAAACCATACATATATACGGTATGTACCAGGTGAGAATCCGTCATATAAACCATACATATATACGGTATGTACCAGGTGAGAATCGGTCATATAAACCATACATATATACGGTATGTACCAGGTGAGAATCCGTCATATAAACCATACATATATACGGTATGTACCAGGTGAGAATCCGTCATATAAACCATACATATATACGGTATGTACCAGGTGAGAATCCGTCATATAAACCATACATATATACGGTATGTACCAGGTGAGAATCCGTCATATAAACCATACATATATACGGTATGTACCAGGTGAGAATCCGTCATATAAACCATACATATATACGGTATGTACCAGGTGAGAATCCGTCATATAAACCATACATATATACGGTATGTACCAGGTGAGAATCCGTCATATAAACCATACATATATACGGTATGTACCAGGTGAGAATCCGTCATATAAACCATACATATATACGGTATGTACCAGGTGAGAATCCGTCATATAAACCATACATATATACGGTATGTACCAGGTGAGAATCGGTCATATAAACCATACATATATACGGTATGTACCAGGTGAGAATCGGTCATATAAACCATACATATATACGGTATGTACCAGGTGAGAATCGGTCATATAAACCATACATATATACGGTATGTACCAGGTGAGAATCGGTCATATAAACCATACATATATACGGTATGTACCAGGTGAGAATCCGTCATATAAACCATACATATATACGGTATGTACCAGGTGAGAATCGGTCATATAAACCATACATATATACGGTGTGTACCAGGTGAGAATCAGTCATATAAACCATACATATATACCATACATATATACGGTATGTACCAGGTGGGAATCGGTCATATAAACCATACATATATACGGTATGTACCAGGTGAGAATCCGTCATATAAACCATACATATAAACCATACATATATACGGTATGTACCAGGTGAGAATCCGTCATATAAACCATACATATAAACCATACATATATACGGTATGTACCAGGTGGGAATCGGTCATATAAACCATACATATATACGGTATGTACCAGGTGAGAATCCGTCATATAAACCATACATATATACGGTATGTACCAGGTGAGAATCCGTCATATAAACCATACATATATACCATACATATATACGGTATGTACCAGGTGAGAATCCGTCATATAAACCATAAATATATACGGTGTGTACCAGGTGAGAATCCGTCATATAAACCATTCATATATACGGTGTGTACCAGGTGAGAATCCGTCATATAAACCATACATATATACCATACATATATACAGTATGTACCAGGTGAGAATCGGTCATATAAACCATACATATATACCGTACATATATACGGTATGTACCAGGTGAGAATTCGTCATATAAACCATACATATATACAGTATGTACCAGGTGGAAATCGGTCATATAAACCATACATATATACCGTACATATATACGTTATGTACCAGGTGAGAATCCGTCATATAAACCATACATATATACGGTATGTACCAGGTGAGAATCCGTCATATAAACCATACATATATACGGTATGTACCAGGTGGGAATCGGTCATATAAACCATACATATATACGGTATGTACCAGGTGAGATTCCGTCATATAAACCATACATATATACGGTGTGTACCAGGTGGGAATCCGTCATATAAACCATACATATATACGGTATGTACCAGGTGAGCATTCGTCATATAAACCATACATATATACGGTATGTACCAGGTGAGCATTCGTCATATAAACCATACATATATACGGTATGTACCAGGTGAGAATCCGTCATATAAACCATGCATATATACGGTATGTACCAGGTGGGAATCGGTCATATAAACCATACATATATACGGTATGTACCAGGTGGGAATCGGTCATATAAACCATACATATATACGATATGTACCAGGTGAGAATCGGTCATATAAACCATACATATATACGGTATGTACCAGGTGAGAATCGGTCATATAAACCATACATATATACGGTGTGTACTAGATGAGAATCCGTCATATAATCCATACATATATACGGTATGTACCAGGTGAGAATCGGTCATATAAACCATACATATATAGGGTGTGTACCAGGTGAGAATCGGTCATATAAACCATACATATATACGGTATGTACCAGGTGAGAATCGTTCATATAAACCATACATATTTACGGTATGTACCAGGTGAGCATTCGTCATATAAACCATACATATATACGGTATGTACCAGGTGAGAATCCGTCATATAAACCATACATATATACGGTATGTACCAGGTGAGAATCCGTCATATAAACCATACATATATACGGTGTGTACCAGGTGAGAATCGGTCATATAATCCATACACGGTGTGTATCAGATTGCATGCAACACGAGATAAGAAACTGTGCCATTCAGAACGAAATTGTTTCATATGGTTTATAAACCATGACAAAAACCACTATTCACGTTGCTATGCAAATACATAGTTTAAATGTATTCAATGTTATAATTAATAGTTTAATATTCGCCGTGGCATGGAGTTTACCCATGTATCGTAATTGTATAACTTCGCCACCTATAGCTGATCAACATCGGCACCGACTCCATTGTAGGCCTCCATGGTCGAGTGGTTACGGTCATTGACTCCATATCATTCGCCCCTCACATATGCAGGTTGGAATCCATGTGGGTGTCGAATAATACTAGATGACATAGAAAATACATACAGTCAAACCTGTGTTAGTGGTCACCTCCATTAAGCAACCAACCTGTATTAAGCAGCCAGTTTCCAGATTCCCAATCGGTTGTTTTATTATATATTTGACCTCTATTAAGCAACCACCTGTGCTAAGCAGCCACTTTCTCTGACTCCCTTGGCTGGTTGCTTAAGACAGGTTTGACTGTACTTACATTATATGATTATTATTACATGAAAACGAAGGATTTCATCAAAGATGTATCACATCTTTATTACAAAACACAAACTGAACAACTAAACATATTTCTTAATAGGGCACTAGTGCTTGTTTTTCGATTTAGTGTTTTATACTATTTTGTTTTATTTCGTATCTAAATATAAATTAGCAACTGTTTCTTGGCTTTAGAATGTAAATAAGCATTAACTAATAGTAGTGTGGGATTTTATAATGTGATATGTTTTGTTGCAATATGTCTCTTATAATTCTATTCAGAATGGCTATGTACTTTTAATCTGATTATTTACATTTGTGTTTGCATTACATGTATGTACATAGATGAGACTTTAATAAAGATTAAAACCTTTATATCCTTTTAGAAAAAAATATAGGCACATTTGGTATCAAAATGTGTGAACTATTGTGAAAATTAGTGCAATGTGTGAAGGATTATTTTTCTTCACTCGTGATAGTAAAATCCATAATTATAAAATTTGTAACAAAAAAGTAACGCAAAATGTTTAAAACTATGTATTTATATAGTTATTGTTTTTCATGTAAAACACACTTATCCGAAGTGTACGTTTTCTATGTACTCTATTTCAAGTGATGAAGCTATTTCATATCTCTAGCGCCTCACATCTGCACGTTCATATCCCAGTGGGGGTGTCGAATTATTTCAAGTGAGGAAGCTATCCAGCTGGCTTACGGAAGGTCGGTGGGTCTACCAGGGTATTATGGGGGCTCTCCAGCTATTGGTAGAGGAAGACACCGGACACCCAACCGAGCACTATTTTGATGGGATTCGAACCTACAGCAATCCTATTTAAATTACTGATATTTCAGATTCTGAGGAATCATGCATTATACATTATATATAAATTCGTAAAAACTACCAATTTGTGTTGTTGTAACATCACATAACATGTGACACACTAGTCATTTGTACTATACATGGCTTGTACAAACATATTTATTTGATATAATATATTACTATTATACTATAAAAGAATCTATCTATCTCAAATGTGCGATTCATATTAATTCATATACATATGTTTAATTTTTAACCATACATTTTGTATATAATTTTGGTTACATATAGGCCCATTGGGCCGGGTGCTTGATTATGTGTTTAACTATTTGTTCTTTGTCATTGTATATATGCACATGTCACTATAATAAATTTTTTTACATACTTATAAAGTTTAAACTTTATTTATTTTACAACGATTTCGAAGTAGATAGATAGATATATACTTTTATTTCCTCCATTTCTGAAGAGCATATACATATTTACAAATCATTATTAATATGTAGTTTTAACACTTTATATTAATCACTCTCGTTGGCGCAGATGAAAGCGCACATGTGGTCATTCGTGTGGGAGGAAACCGGAGTACCCTGAGAAAACCCACATGTCCGATCCGGCGACCACCGTACCATAATGCATTCTTCCCGGTCCGAGGATCGAACCAGGGTTGCATTTGTGAGAGGCGAACGCTTTATCCACTGCGCTAATCGGACAGCCACTTATACATTATATATCGCGCAACTAAGTAAGAATGATATGCAATAAGATTAGGGTGGCCAGACGAGATGTATATTACGTAATTCATGTCACGCTGTAAAATATTAAAAAATGTAGTTGCTATGGTATCCCCCCCCCACGCGCCCGCGCCCCATCCACGCCACCCATGTCGCAGTTACATATATCACAAATACTTCAAGGTACTTAATTGAGCTCTCCATATTTAATTGCATCGTTGTGAAATGTATAATTTTAAAAACTATAATTGCATTAAAATGAAGAAAAGAAACATAATAATGTAATAGTACCGCGTGACATGCAAACAGATAAAACGCCGGGTCTAAAGTCAAGTGTTGACGCCGTACCGCGGAACTTTGAGGTGCCTAGGTGTCGTCTCAGATAGTGTGACATCCCTTTTAGTCAATATGACTTGTTATGATCGTCAAGGACCTTTATTAACGATGAATAAACACAATGAAGGTTGGCACGAAACCGATACCTTTAATATACCACGAACAGGACTTCAATTGACACGTATAGAAAATATTTTTGTTATATTTTTTCAATACGAACAATAACTGAATTGACTTGTATATAACTCACTTCGGTATTTATTTTATATCCCCTTTTGAGGATTTATTTTCCGTTTCTTCGTTTTTTGATGTAATGATTTCTTAATCGCTTTAAACTAGTAAGTGTAGCTTATAGCATAGCGCATCGTGTGTGTTTTACGTTTATTTATCGTCGCTACCGGTTGGCCATATGAGCGACGCCTCCTGCCAGGTCCAGCGTTTTACCACTGGACTACATTTTGTGTTATACGTTTATTTATCGTCGCTACCGGTTGCCCATATGAGCCTCCTGAAGAGATTAGTCATTTTAGATTGTTGGGAGGATAGTGCAATGATACGGACAGAGACCCATTCCAGAGTCTCCTCTGGTTCTTTTACGTGCACGGTGTAAAGCACCGACACGATACCTCGGTTTAACGTCCCATCTGAAAGACTGTTAATTTTATTAGAGTCAGACGGGGGATCGAACCTGCGATGCCTGGATTATCAAATAAACAATATATCAATACATATAAATGACATGATGGCTACGTCATTTCCGAATTTCTCACACAATTTAAATGCAATTAGAGCTCATAAATGCAACAGATATCTAAGAGTTAAATATTCCATTATGCCGTTCCTTTATCGGTCAAGTAGAAAACAGACATTATTAACTCCGAATACCACGAAATAGTAATAATAGTACATTATAGAAATTCAAGCTGAAACTATTATACCAGATCTATAAAAGGTAACGTAATTTAACATAGATTAACGCGTTAATTTTACTAGTCCTAGATGTTATCGTCTTTGCCATATTTCTATCATTGTAAATGGCCAAAAGGCAATATAGTTGCTGATTATGTCAATAAATTTGAAACTTGAAACTTACTAACAGTTGAAGTATGTTCGATTTGTCTAGTCAGCTATTAATAATATAGCATACTTTGATTATCCGTTTATGGTCATTCCAATTAACAGCCGATTAATTCGTTAGCATATAATTACCATGTATTCCATAACCGTGAGAAAGTTAGAGAAGGTCCGCGTCCGTGGTCGAGTGGTTAAGGTGGCTGACTTGTAAACCACTGTAACCTATCATCACTGATATCTCTGCTAATCATATTCGCTATGATCTGATCAAAGCGAAGTTAGATTTCATATGGCCAATTCTTAATCAGTGTGTAATAGTACCTATTTTGTATTTCAGTGTTTTATAATTGTCTTTTAATATCCGATTAGCAGGGATATTGCAGCTTTATCCCTAACATACTGTGATAAATGAGTATGTATAATTTTGTTCATCTCTTACTCCATGTTGGAGTGGCATTGTACTTTTATTATGTAAACTATACATGTAATATTATTGTAAATATTGTACGTACAATGATGAGATGTAAATACAGATTACTACTACTACTACTACTACTACTGCTACTACTATTCACTGATCCATCTGGTCCCTCAGGGTAGCATGGGAACAGGCGTCGATATAGTTTGCCTGTTCAGTCAAATAAATATAGTTTAACACCGATACTATTAATTGGGCCGTATTGAGTTTCTGATGGCATTTTGCCAGAAGTTAAAAAGTGAAAAATCGACAGACTAGAAGCCAGGCTACCATCAGGGCAATGGATTCGATCAGGAATGAGGTATGGAGAGCGCTTAAGCTAATGATGTAAACACTTGTTTCGGAATCTCTGAATCGAGCTTAAAGCGACACTACATCAGTAAAGACACACATTTCTATAGAATGCATTTTCCTATTATATGGTATAATTTCCCCCCAAATCTTTGCCTCACAATTTCAGTATTTCAACTAATAAATAAACGTGTATACGCGGTTTGTTGACATAACACAACAATATAAACATCCATGCGTAATACAACTAGTGCGATTTATGGTACAGATTTACCGTTATATCTCACATGTGTGCCTATATATTTGTAGACTATTCTTAGTTAAATTATCTCTAAACGACATTATATCTCGCGTTTAGTATTGACTCCGACGACAAAAACAAACGTCAAGTCAGGAGCATGGATGACCGTTATATGAAATCATACTTTCAATCCACAAAAACAGTGTTTATTGATTCAATGTTAGTGTTCGAATGTATTCGGAAGAATTTGTAGCAGCAATGCATTTATACGTGAACAAAAATGCATTTTATTTGCTTTTTAGCGATGTGATGTCGCTTTAAATAAATTAGTATGAACTAATATACATTTGCTATGCTCCACGTGCAGGGTCATGTCAGCGCAGTGTTTACAAGCCCATGTTCAAACAGATCCATCACTCTGTCCAGATACCCTACATTTATTGGTTTGTCATCAAAGACTAAGATATATAAATAACGGCATTAAAGTTCCTCCCAACCGCAAATATTTCTTTCATTTCGAGCATTATGGAATATATTCAATATGCAAAATCAACTCATTGAATTGATATAAATTTTCTTTTTAGGCGCTATAATAAAATCATCGTCCCCTATTCATTCTCGTGGGAAGAAATTGTGCTGAGTTCTTCTTACGACGACACCGTGAATATCTATTTATTCAATACAAAGGAGAATAAATGACCGAAAGAAAGCACCAAAAAGGAGCATCGAATTGCATTATATGACGATGAATGTGTGGTTAACGGCGCATCGATACAACAAAACTATTTGTTATTATATGTTTGTATAGATAGAACACAGAATATAGATTTCCATATTTGATGTACAATAATGCAGAGCGATGAGCGATATTAGACATGGTTACTGGGTACTTGATATATTGGGTAGGTTGTGTTGGACTGTGGGGGGTTGGAGTGGTGCTGGTGTGGGGGGGGGGGTAGGTGTTTAGTGTTATATAGTGATATATTGGGTAGGTTGTGTGGACATGGAGGTTGGAGTGGTGGTGGTGGTGGGGGGGTAGGTGTTTAGTGTTATTATAGTGATTATTGGGTAGGTGTGTTGGACAGTGGGATGTTGGAGTGGTGCTGGTGGTGGGGGTAGGTGTTTAGTGTTATTTAGTGATATATTGGTAGGTTGTGTTGGACAGTTGAGGTGGAGTGGTGAGTGGTGGGGTAGGTGTTTAGTGTATTAGTGATATATTGGGTAGGTTGGTTGGAACAGTGTGAGGTTGGAGTGGTGCTGGTGGTGGGGGTAGGTGATTAGTGTTATTTAGTGATATATTGGGTAAGTTTTGTTGGACAGTGTGAGGTGTGAGGTTGGAGTGGTGCTGGTGGTGGGGGTAGGTGTTTAGTGTTATTTAGTGATATATTGGGTAGGTTGTGTTGGACTGTGGGTGGTTGGAGTGGTGCTGGTGGTGGGGTAGGTGTTTAGTGTTATTTAGTGATATATTGGGTAAGTTGTGGTGGACAGTGGGTGGTTGGAGTGGTGCTGGTGATGGGGGTATGTGTTTAGTGTTATTTAGTGATATATTGGGTAAGTTGTGTTGGGATGTTGGAGTTGGAGGTGGAGCGGTAGGTGTTTGCTATTTTGGACAAGTTGTGTTGGATATGGGGTATTGATATTAATGGTGACATGTGTTGGACGGGGTGCTAGGTGTGACATGGGATAACATCACACCAACAGCTTAGGGCATATGGCGACTCTCTAGCTATTATCGGTGGAGGAAGAGGAAGACACCGGATGTACCTCGGAGCTATATGTCAGGCACCCAGGTAGAACCACCGATCTACCGCGAGCCAACTGGATAACTTCCTCACTTGAACTAATTCGACACTCAATGGGGATTCGAACATACAGCAAGTGATTTGAAATCAACGACTGTCACAACTCGGCCACAGAGCCCCCTAAGACTAGAGGAGTAGATAGGTACGTATACTAGCACCGTCACCCCTGTACCGATCAATGAGATAAACTATTGATTGAAGACAACAAGAACGACGACTTATAAAACATAGGAATTCGTCTCTTTTTCTCACGATTCGACATAATGGAATAAGCACGAAGCAAAGTCACCTAGATTTAGTTTAAATGCAATAATACAAGAGAGGTAGTATTCTAAATACGCCGGGCTTAGGTACATACAAACTTGTCGCATTCTATCATACGACTGGTTTTAACGTTTTGTAAAGCAGATATTTAAACTTTTGAGGAAATAAATTGGTTGCCATAAAATGCATGTCAACTGTAAAATGGCAATATGCACGTGGTGGGGTATTGTTATTATGGTAAATGCATGTGGATACGCATTTATTTAGCAGGCCGGACACCAGTTTGCTTTACGTTTGTATTACAGTTATACAGTTGGCCATTTAATTTACAACAGATGTTCCATACCGTTTTGTCATTTAAGTTAGATATATAGATTTTATTGAACACATGGTCATAAACCAATAGTACTTAACAAATATTTATCATGAAGCTTAATTGTATATATGCGTTTTACATTTATTTATCGTCGCTACCGGTTGCCCATATGAGCGACGCCTACTGAAGAGATTAGTCATTTTAGATTTGTGGAGGATAGTGCAATGATACAGACAGAGACCCATTCCAGCATCTCCTCTGTTTATTTAAACGTGCACGATGTACAGCACCGACCTCGGTTTAAAGTCACATCTGAAAGACTGTTAATATTATTATAGCCGGTTATGCTATATTTCGGGTTTTACGTCTGCATCAGCACCATTTTTGGGCTATATCGCCGGCGGGCAGTTTACCTAACAACACCCGTCCTGGTCAGGCTCCAGCGGTTAACCAGTACTTGGGTGCACCAACCTCCGTAAGAAACTTCCAACTGTTTCATAGTATTAGAGTCAGACGAGGGATCGAGCCTGCAATCCCTGGATTACGACTCCAACGTGCTACCACTGGACTACAGATCGTCTGTAAAAATGTCGTACAGTACAAGTTTATAATGTTAACCTGTATGTTTGCCATAGAAACGAAATTCCCTACAATATACATTATATCTTCAAACACTCAAACAGGGCGTACACTGCGATATACAAACATATAATTTCATATACAAACATGGATGACACCTCCATATTTCACCCGATAAAACGAAGATCTCCTTTGCTCAAACACACGTTGTTTATACAATATCCCATTTATATAGAACTAATATAAAAATAGCTTTTGAAATAGACGAAGGCTATATAACATACTGACACCGAAAAGAAACTGTGCACTTCCCTTAGAGGTAAAATGCATGTGTGATTTACGTTTATTTACCGTCGCTACCGGTTGCCCATATGAGCGACGCCTCCTGAAGAGATTAGTCATTTAAGATATTTGGAGGATACAGACAGAGACTCATTCCAGAGTTTCCTCTGTTTCTTTAAACGTGCACGGTGTGTAATCACATCTGAAAGACCGAACAGAAACTGTACACTTTCCATATAGGTACAATTCATATCCTTTTACTGGGACCATGCTGCTTCCAATTCAGTAGTGGGGCGACCCTCCCCTACCCAGCGGGTCCTCAGGTGGCGGATAGGGGAACGGCCATCAGATATGGGGGTTAGCTGTGAATCAAATAAGCAGTCCCGTACGGTGTACCTGGCGGTGTACCTACCAGAACGGGGCAGGATAGCACATGGCAAAGCTACTCCTATTAAATACGTGCCCTACAACGGGTGTATCAGGCGAATACATGGACCGCCTTAAAAGTCCTAGCCTAAGGGTGAGGTAACCCCAACAGAAACCTCGAATGTTGAAGCCGGAAGTACTGGGCCGCACGGCGCATTCTAATAAACAACGGTACTACGCATAAACGCAAAATGAATCACACACAAAATGATATCATTTTAGAAACAACTATAGGCAAATTTGGTATCAAAACTTACGAAATATTGGGTAAATTAGTGCAATGTGTGAAGGGTTATATTCTTCACTCATGATAGTAAAATCCATAATTCTAACATTTGTAACGAAAATGTGAGCTTCGATATAAAAGGGCACAGTTTTTTATGGTGTCAGTATATTAGAAATTTATAAATGAATAGTAATTTTAGATATTTGGAGGATGGTGCAATGATACAGACAGAGACCCAGAGTCTCCTCTGGTTCTTTTACGTGCACGGTGTAAAGCACCAACACGAGACCTCGGTCTAACGTCCCATCTGAAAGACTGTTAATTTTATTAGGGTCAGACGGGGGATCGAACCTGCGATCCCTGGATTACCAGTCCAGCGTGCAAACCACTGGACTACAGATCCGTCTGTGAGGGAGAGAGAAGAGACAACGTGGACATTAAATGCCTTGCATAAGGGCACAATCGTAACGGCTCCAGAGAGGCTCGAACTCCGGACCTTTCGCACCTGAAGCGAACGCACATCCACAGCGCTATCACGACTTCCACCAAGCGACGATAAAACGCTTAAGCTTTATTTATTTTACAACGATTGCGAAGCAAGTTCTAACAACTTATATTAATCACTCTCGTTGGCGTGGATGAAAGCGTAAATGTGGTCATTCGACGACTGATAAACCTATTCCCCGAAACACCGTCAGCATACGTATTTAAGGGCATACACTGTAGTACAAACATTTCTAAGCATTCGTTGACAGCGATATGTCATTTAGTAGGGCGAAACAGATCAAAGCCCTATACAGAAAACCCAAGCCTTCCATTAACATAGAAAATAAATATAACGTTTCCTCACAAGCAACTCGCTAAACGTCATCTAAAGGTATTTGCTCACCCCCAATGAATTAGCCCTTAATTGCTTTCTATCTAAACCCAAATATAATGTATATGCGATTTTCTGCACAGAAAGGGGTTGTCTTTTCTTTACCGTTATCTATTATGTAGAAATGGATATTTTCTTAACATTTGTGTCTTTGGGTTTATTTTAGAAGTCTTTTCAATAATTTGTTTATGTTTGCGTTTTGCATAATAAATCATACAGATGTTTGATGAATTCAAACTAGACCAAACAGCATGATCGAGTGATTTGTTACCGAAAATATGTTTATCCCAAAGCGTCGGTCTAGGATTAACAGAAATATTACATGTATACATAATCCTGTTAGTCAGCGCGCAAAATACATTTTCATGAAGTAAATTTAAACGCTGGTCGCGTGGGAAAAATAATCTGTGACGAACGTTTGGTGGTGTATATACGTTACACGTCAAAGCGTGCCTTCATATAGAATGAAATGCTTTGGAATACAACTGTAACAAACGGATAAAACAACAAGAATCGATGACTGGGAATCCAGGGATCGCAGGTTCGATCCCACGTCTGACCCTAATAACATTAACAGTTTTTCAAATGGGAATTTAGTTTAAACTTTATTTATTGTTCTTCTATTGTACAAAGGGCATATATGCATCGAACTTATATAAACACACAGGTTGCAGGAAGATAACAAAGGATTGGAAAACAAGATAAATACAATCTTATATAAATTCCTCTCCAAATGGGAATTTAAGCCGAGGTCTCGTGTCGGTGTTTTACATAGTGTGTAAAAGAACCAGAGGAGACTCTGGAATGGGTCTCTGTCTCTGTCTGTATCATTGCACTATCCTCCAAAAATCTAAAATGACTAATCTCTCCAGGAGGCGTCGCTCATATGGGCAACGGGTAGCTACGATAAATAAATGTAAAACACACAAACTATTATTAGCGAATCTACATATATGGATGGTCTCATCGAGTTGTCACCAGAAGCGACGTAGCAAGCATAAGCAACCAGTAACGACGATAAATAAACGTAAAACAGACAGACAAAAGAAACAAACACTATACATAGAAGACTTCGGATAAGTGTGGTTTTACATGAAAAACAATAAATATATAAATACATAGTTTTAAACATTTTGGAATATTTTTAGTTGTTCAGTTTGTGTTTTGTAATAAATATGTGATATATCTTTTATGGAATCCTTAGTATTTCATTTTCATGTAATACTAATCATATAATGTAAGTGTGCGTTTTCTACGTCCTCTAGTATAATATATATTGGTACACAATGGAATCAGTAGAGATATATTTATCATTTTCAATGAAATATAGAAATTTGATCAGTGAATAAAATGTGTTATTCCACTGATTCAAAGCAGTGGAATGTAGCACCGTTAAACGTCAACACTCCATTGAACGTCTTAAGACCGCTAAACGTCATAAAAAATTACGTTATACGTCCTACAAATTACGCTATACGTCATACGACCGCTAAACGTCATACAAATTACGATATACGTCATACGACCGCTAAACGTCATACAAATTACGATATACGTCATACGACCGCTAAAAGGCCTACACATTACGCTATACGTCATACGACCGCTAAACGTCATACAAATTACGATATACGTCATACGACTGCTAAACGTCATACAAATTACGCTATACGTCATACGACCGCTAAACGTCATACAAATTACGCTATACGTCATACGACCGCTAAACGTCATACAAATTACGCTATACGTCATACGACCGCTAAACGTCATACAAATTACGCTATACGTCATACGACCACTAAACGTCCTATAAATTACGCCATACGTCATACGACTGCTAAACGTCATACAAATTACGCTATACGTCATACAACCACTAAACGTCATACAAATTACGCCATACGTCATACGACCGCTAAACGTCATACAAATTACGCCATACGTCATACGACCGCTAAACGTCATACAAATTACGCTATACGTCATACGACCGCTAAACGTCATACAAAATACGCTATACGTCATACGACCGCTAAACGTCATACAAATTACGCCATACGTCATACGACCGCTAAACATCATATAAATTACGTTATACGTCATACGACCGTTAAAAGTCCTACAAATTACGCCATACGTCATACGACCGCTAAACGTCATATACATTACGTTATACGTCATACGACCGTTAAAAGTCCTACAAATTACGCCATACGTCATACGACCGCTAAACGTCATACAAATTACGTTATACGTCATACGATCGTTAAAAGTCCTACAAATTACGCTATACGCCATACGACCGCTAAACGTCATACAAATTACGCTATACGTCAAACAGCCGCTATGTTTGTTTCAATGAATCCTCGATTTATAGTTCACCAATGAACATAGAAAGCTAATGCTATACTCATAAATTAAATACAATCTCATACTGAATTCGTTTTGTTTTATAACTCCAGATGCAAACCTTCATGTGACGTTTTAATATCTTTACAAACACTCAAGTGGAAAGAATCTCGCATACCCATAAATCATAGCCAGGTATTATACTGAACAAGCCCAGGTGGCCAGCTTGACCTGTAGCGGTCAGTTTCACAACAGAAACGATCAAAACATGACCTGTAACTAAGGGTCAGCATGGTCGGTTGTTAGCTTTGCCGTACTTATATGGTCAATAGGGCGGAAAATGACACTACTGGGGGGTCAGTGTGGTTAAGGAGTTTTGTCACATATTTTATGTATATTTAATGTTGCTTGACTCCTACTTTCAGATTGACATTTCAATTAAAAGACCCAGCTAATGGGTCAGTCGTATTAGGTTTTCTATTGCGAGGATAAATGTCAAGCCCAAAGAAATGCTATTCTATATGTGTACGTTTGGGTAGGTTTTATTTCACAAACGTCAATAGACCAGTTTGGTCCATGAGACAATATAATTACAAAACATTTACACATGGTTAACCCATTCAACACCAAGTAACTGACATGGACTGGTCCATGATATTCATAAACCAATAAATGAATCAGAAAATCACATTTGGACAAGTTCATTTATCAAAATGGGTAATTATGTCTAAAAATAGTCATATCACTGGCAAAAAGTGCAGATCCTGATGAGACGGCTCGTTTACACATGGTTAAAGTCACATGATTGGTGAACATGTTCACGGATATAAGTTATTTATCAACAATAGTGTACATAATATACACACATATACACATATTCAACCTTGAAAATTCAACATATCAATCTATGTCTTCCATTCTAATCCTGTTTCTGTATTCTGATTATGTGTGATTGTTCCATATGTATTATATTGGGAAATAAAATATGTTTAAGCTAATTATCGTGTTTTTATACATGTACGTAACTGTTCACACAATTATTTCAGGGAGAAGGAAATCACATTAATTTTGATATAATAACTCATTTCTCAGCTTAATCGCTTTATAAATACATAACCCTAAGTTGAAAAGTTTTTTCGCATTTTCACTTTTAAAAAGTTGCATACTAGCTCTATGAAAATAAAATCTGGGAATTTGTTTTTTATTTAAGTTTATTTAACGTCGCTACCGGTTTCCCATTTGAGCAACAGGCAGTTTACCTAACAACACCTTTACTGGGCAGGCTCCAGTGGTTAACCAGTACTTGGTGCACCAACCTCCGTAAGAAACTGCCAACTTTTTCATATAAATGACACACGGTCTGAGCGGGGAATATGTAAGAAGGTGAACTTGTATGGGTTTATTGCATGGCTACTCTTGTTTAGTTTGGATTTATACAAAATTAGTTCTTAGCTTGATTGCGAAACAAGATTGTACAGACTACACTTAATCTGGGGGGGGGGAAAGCAAAAGTGTTGGACTACAAATTATGACAACATTATTCACAGCCTGATTATTAAGGCCAGACGGGGGATCGAAGCTGCGATACTTGGATTCGCAGTCCAACTTGTTACCCACTGGACTACCGACCCGTCTGTCAGTTCTGCAAGTATGAATAAACTAGATTGATACATTCTGGAACACATACAGAGACAGAGAGACAGAGAGACAGAGAGAGACATAGAGAGACAGAGAGACAGAGATAGACAGAGAGACAGAGAGACAGAGAGACAGAGAGCCAGATATAGAGACAGACATAGAGACAGAGAGACATAGAGAGACAGAGAGACAGAGACAGACAGATAGACAGAGAGACAGAGAGACAGAGAGACAGAGAGACAGAGACAGACAGAGAGACAGAGAGAGACAGAGAGACAGAGACAGACAGAGAGACAGAGACAGACAGAGACAGACAGAGACAGAGACAGACAGAGAGAGACGGAGAGACAAAGAGCTAGAGAGAGAGAGAGAGATAGAGAGAGAGAGACAGACATATAGAGAGACAGAGAGACAGAGACAGACAGAGAGACAGAGACAGACAGAGAGACAGACAGACAGAGAGACAGACAGACAGAGATAGAGACAGAGACAGACACACAGAGAGACAGAGACAGACAGAGAGACAGAGAGAGAGACAGACAGAGAGACAGAGACAGACACAGAGAGATAGACAGACAGAGTGACAGAGACAGAGAAACAGAGAGACACAGAGAGACACAGAGAGAGACAGACAGACATAGAGACAGGGAGACAGAGAGAGACAGACAGAGAGACAGAGAGGAGGAGAGCACACAGAGAGAGACAGAGAGACAGAGAGACAGACATACAGAGAGACAGAGAGACACAGAGAGACAGAGAGACAGAGAGACAGACAGAGAGAGACACAGACAGAGAGAGACAGACAGAGAGACACAGACAGAGAGAGACAGACAGAGAGAGACAGAGAGATACATATAGAGAGACACAGACATAGAGAGACAGAGATACAGAGAGACAGAGAGAGAGAGACACACATACAGAGAGAGACAGAGAGACAGAGAGACATAGAGAGACAGCTTGACCAGAATTTATGAACAATCACACATTACAAGTATGATAACGTCTTCGAAGACAATGATTTCTAAACAGCATTAATTCACGTGCTATGAAGTTCATGCCGAGATAATAGGTGCGTGCAAATAAAGGTAACACATTTACCCTGGGTCAATAATGGGTCTGGTTGGGTCATTAAGGATCAGTCAGAACTCTTGTCGCCCTAAAACACAGCCAAGCGCCTCTAATACACCTGTGTCTGGATTGACTGTGTGATTTATATGGGATGCGAAACTATCTTCAAAGTAACAAATAATGTTTGCGTAAAGAATTTATGGCAAAAAATGTGTGATATTGGAAAGCAAGTTTCGAGTGTTTGTTTTACGTTGTGTTTATTTTTGAGTTCGTTTGTTTATGTTGTCGAGGCATAGCACGGTTGTACCAGTGACTTGCGACATATGTCTGCAGATGAAAACTCGGGTCTTAGGTCATGTGGGGTTCCCCATATGTGTGGCCCGAAAAATAAGTCTTG
Source organism: Archivesica marissinica (assembly GCA_014843695.1). Taxonomy (NCBI): domain Eukaryota; kingdom Metazoa; phylum Mollusca; class Bivalvia; order Venerida; family Vesicomyidae; genus Archivesica; species Archivesica marissinica. The sequence goes on from CM026402.1 coordinate 69,216,729, forward strand.
AGTCACAGCACGTGGTTCTCTCCATATGTTCTTCGTTCTCAAAATATCTAGATCAATGTTTCTTACTTTTAGGGAAACATCCTCCACCATTTGTCAGCTCACAGCAGCAAGAATGGTTCCAGTGTCTTCACAGTGGTCCTCATAGCAACCAAATCAGGGTAGCAGCCGCATTCAGTCGTCTCCATAGAGGCTCGGTCTAAGACCATCCACCAGCTATCCGCCGTCTGTAATAGCACCGAGCATTGTTGTCTCGCCAAGTACGTAAGTTAGTTTGTTTGTGGCTACGCATATCGAGCACACGGTTTTTTCTGTTCTGGTGGCGAGGCTGACATCAGCGAAGTCCTTGTCCCATTTCCGGCTGTGAGCTGTGTCTAGATCACGACGTGCTGTCCCATTTCCAGCTGTGAGCTGTATCTAGATCACGAAGTGCTGTCCCATTTCCAGCTGTGAGCTGTATCTAGATCACGAAGTGCTGTCCCATTTCCAGCTGTGAGCTGTGTCTAGATCACGAAGTGCTGCCCCATTTCCAGCTGTTAGCTGTGTCTAGATCACGAAGTGCTGGTTGTATAAATCTGTTATTTATTTTAGGGAGTCAGTATCTAGAACATCTTAGAAACCCAAAGAAACCCCTAACTGAAATGTCCACGTGCACATAGACACATTTTATTAAATTCCAGTTAGACTTCCAAGTCCATGATGCCATACATACATTATGTATGTATGTATGTTCCTTTAATGTCAAACCCCTCGCGGGGACTTAGACATGTTTTCCTGGGCAGGCTCAGCCGACCTAAGCGATTAACCAGTACTAAGCAATGTGTGTGAGGTGCCTTGCTCAATGACACTACATACGTGGCCTGACCGAGTATCGAACCCGGGACCGTTCGATTCCAAATCCGACGTTCTACCACTGGACCACGGACGCCACACTACATTATATACAGTTAGCGAACCAGTGCAAACATAATGCATAAGTTATATACAAACCAATGTGAGCTCCCACAATCATAGCCATGTATATTTACATGTGGTGGTGTTATACGTTTATTTATCGTCGCTACCTGTTGCCCATATGAGCGACGCCTCCTGAAGAAATTAGTTATTTTAGATTTTTGGAGGATAGTGCAATGATACAGACAGAGACCCATTCCAGAGTCTCCTCTGGTTCTTTTACGTGCACGGTGTACAGCACCGACACGAGACCTCGGTTTAACGTCCCATCTGAAAGACTGTTAATTTTATTAGGGTCAGACGGGGGATCGAACCTGCGATCCCTGGATTACCAGTCCAGGTATTTACATGTGTAAATACATGTAATATTTATCTGATATATGTCTTATAATAAATCCCAAAACAGTATTTATTTTTAACATGGAGATGGTCAAAAGACGCAACAAAACACAAGAACAAAAATACAACGCTGAAGTTGTAACATATATTAGTTTATACAAATTTATTTTAGCTCGATTGCGAAACAAGTTCGTACAACTTATATTAATCACTCTCGAGACCTCATTCCTGATGGAATCCATCGCCACGAGGGAGAGAGAAGAGGCAACGTGGAATTTAAATGCCTTGCCTATGGGCACACTCGTAACGGCTCCAGCGGGGCTCGAACTCTGGACCGTTCGAACCTGACGCGAACGCGCATCCACTGCGCTATCACGACTTCCTAACATATATTGAAAACGTACATTAAACACGTTAACACTGTTGAATGTCTTTACTGCAAACTTGAACAATAGGTTGGTAAATAATTTACATTTGCATGAAAATAACATTTCTACTGGACGAATGGGAATTTTATGTGACAAGAATTACTGCTATGTATTCGTATTATGGGTATTAGCATTGTCCAATTGTTTTCAGGGAACTAGTTCTAAGCTTTCATTTGTGTGCGCATAGAAATACAGACTTGAGCTGGAATCCAGAAATTGCCAGGTCAATCTATTTACGTAGTTGAAATTCTGCAACAATATTTGGTTCCCATACGATTAGCAGATGTCCCAGCAGGGATGTGGTATATACTATTATGTTGGACAGAGTTTCATGTTATTGTCAACATGTTTACCTAACATGTTTACATTTAATTACTAAAGTATGCACTTTATAATTTATATACAATACAATATTGATTGCATTAAACATCAGCAGATGCTTATAGCATCACATATATACACAGTTTACAGACAAGCATGAAATAATTTTTATAACAGTATAATAGCAATGTAAGGAATGGTGGTAATGATCTATTGATTTATTGTGTGATTTGCATAATAAATATACTTAGCAAGGTTTAAGATCTGTGTTTGTGACTGACAAGTCATTAAAGATAAGAATGTATGCATGTTAGGCCAAGAACAAAAATAACGTTCTAAATATTTTCTTCTTAAATCTTTAAATTTCGGACAGACTAAAAGGAAATGAAATTCATTTTCTATCATGTTGGTATTACAGTTATTACAAATTCGTAAATTTCTACTTAAATTTGAGTATCTTCCCTTTTCAATTGCTAGGTCATGTGATGATGTTCTAAAATGTCTAATTTATATACATTCACCTAATACACTATCCGAGTGTGTATACTAGAGGCTATGAAAACGCATACCTACATTATATGAGTATTATTACATGAACACGAAACAGGAAGGATTCCTTCAAAGATATATCACATCTTTATTACAAAACACAAACTGAACAACTAAAAATATTCCAAAATGTTTAAAACTATGTATTTACAGAGTTAATTGTTGTTCATGTAAATACACACTTATCCCAAGTGTACTTCTATGTCCTCTAGTATATTATGCAGAGTGAGTTTTCAATCGTCCTTCTATTACATATTTATATGCAATAGTTTTTACAGAACAGAACAGAACAGAACAGAACAGAACAGAACAGAACAGAGCATAATAATAATAATAATAATAATAAAGACTTTATTTAACGAGAGAACTCATTTAACAAAAGTTAATCTACCATGAGAGGCCCTCAACATATATACAATCAAATGCAATCAAAATATAGCACTATAAGTGAGAACTGCACATTGGAATAATATAGTAATGTAAAAGCTGAAAAATAGAGAAACTATATTTAATATGTAATGGAATATGATGATATATGGAATTGGCTAGCAGAGTAGAAAATGGGAATGAGACAATTAATGATACTAGATCTATCTAACAATGTGCAGATTTGACTTGTAGTGGTATCTTCAAAATATGTATGAAATCAACTTAAGGACAGCAATTTTCCGATTCTAATAAATATAGCAATGGCAATACACGTTTATAATAACAGTAGAAATACGCGATTAGTTTGAATTGTTATAGTTCCACCTTAAGTAGAGAATTTTGAACTGTTGGATAGTTGGAGAATTTTGAACTGAGTGAGGCAATGAATTCCAAATAGATGATCCTGAAAATACAAATGTATTACGAAATAATTCACAATTTGGTCTTGGTGTGTATAATTGATATTCTGAGGTTGATCTAAGAATTCTAGGATGTATATCAGAAGTAAAAGTGAAGGACGATTTTAAATAGTCTGGAGCAGCTCCATGTAATGTTTTATACATTTGTATAGCCGTCTTATATATGACTCGTTCTGGAAAGGTCATCCATTTTAGTTGGGAGAATAATAATTGCGATCGAGTGTCAAAGTCCTGCTCTAGAATTAGTCGAGCATAAGTTTATTTTGACGTATACATAAGTACATAGTCATTAATAGAAATATACATACATGCATATAGATATATATACATAATTATATATATATATCCACACATAAAAACATAATTACATATCACAATCAATCAATGTAATAGCCATTATATACAAGTACTACGAATTATGTCATGTAGCACGGAGGATAAACTCTAATATCATATTTAAATCTAAGAAGTCAAGGTATTTAATATATTATTTCGTTTGTTTAAAGCATGTTTAATGTAAAGAGCCAAATTATACAGGTCACTTCTGTTATCAGAGCTTAACAATTTCAAAAATGTATACATACTTGGTCTTGTATAAAATCTTTTAGTAATGTAACGTTTTCTCAAATCTATATAGCATGAACATGTTAAGATAAAATGAAACGCATCTTCCACATCCAGAGTATTACAGCATTGACAGTATCTTTCGTTTCTCTGTATTCTATTTGATGCATATCGACCAGTTTTGTATTCTAAGCGAATGTGCAGATATTCTTATTCTGGTTATATATAGTCGCAATGTATATGGTAAAATGTCCAGGTAGGTTTCATATTTCATATTTACATGTTTTGAAGTGTTACAGTCAGTTTGAACAATACAATACAATACAATACCATACCATACCATACCATACCATACCATACCATACCATACCATACCATACCATACCATACCATACCATACCATACCATACCATACCATACCATACCATACAATACAATACAATACCATACCATACAATACAATACAATACAATACCATACCATACCATACCATACCATACCATACAATACAATACCATACCATACCATACCATACCATACAATACAATACAATACCATACCATACAATACAATACCATACCATACAATACAATACAATACAATACAATACCATACAATACCATACAATACCATACCATACCATACCATACCATACAATACAATACAATACAATACCATACCATACAATACAATACAATACAATACAATACAATACAATACAATACAATATTTATTGCATTAAACATCAGCAGATGCTCATAGCATAACATATATACACAGTTTACAGAGAAGCATGAAATATAACAGTATAATAGCAATGTAAGGAATGATGGTAATGATATATTGATTTCTTGTGTGATTTGCATAATAAATATACTTAGCAAGGTTTAAGATCTGTGTTTGTGACTGACAAGTCATTAGAGATAAGAATGTATGCATGTTAGGCCAAGAACAAAAATAACGTTTTAAATATTTTCTTCTTAAATCTTTAAATTTCGGGCAGACTAAAATGAAATGAAATTCATTTTCTATCATGTTGGTATTACAGTTATTACAAATTCGTAAATTTCTCCTTAAATTTGAGTATCTTCCCTTTTCAATTGCTAGGTCATGTGATGATGTTCTAAATTTAGATAAGGCTGTTGAACAGATACATAGCTTTAACAAAGTCGTCTAAAATAACGACATACTTTTCATCATCGGCTTAAGTGATTAAGCATTTCTTAATTTGGTATCTTTTAATTAAACTTGTTATAATGATGTACATATCGTGTATCTGATTCTATTAGCCATGTTTCGTACAAGATACGCGAGTAGATTACATTAAATAATGCAAATTGGGACAGATACAAATTTGTTTTATTTACATGATACGAATTAATTATTCATCGTAATTAAAATGGAAATAATGATAAATGCCTTCGCTATGTCGTACCGCTCTCAAGTCACGGACAATTAGTCACTGCCTGAATTTGTAATTCCTTTTGAAAAAATACAGTTGTACGAAAAGTTATTCTATGAATTTTATGTGATGATACAGACGGATCTGTAGTCCAGTGGTAACATGCTGGACTGGTAATCCAGGGATCGCAGGTTGGATCCCCCGTCTGACCCTAATAAAATTAACAGTCTTTCAGATGGGACGTTAAACCGAGGTCTCGTGTCGGTGCTTTACACCGTGCATGTAAAAGAACCAGAGGAGAATCTGGAATGGGCCTCTGTCTGTATCATTGCACTATCCTCCAAAAATCGAAAATGACTAATCTCTTCAGGAGGCGTCGCTCATATGGGCAATCGGTAGCGACGATAAATAAACGTAAAATACAAAATGTAGTCCAGTGGTAAAACGCTGGACCTGGCAGTAGGCGTCGCTCATATGGGCAACCGGTAGCGACGATAAATAAACGTAAAACACACTTTATGTGATGTGTTTAGTAACATTTTAGTTTTAGTTTCGGTTTCGGTTTTGTATTCAGCAAATGCATAACATTTTTGCCACTCATCATTTTTACAAATTAATTTGCAATACAAGTTTCTACAACAATACATTAATTGCCATAGAGATCTCATTTCTGATTCCATCGTCATGTGGAATTTAAGTGATTTGTCTAAGGGCACAGACGTAACGGCTACAGATGGGCTCGAACTCCAGATCTCTCACGCATATAGGGAACGCACTACCACTGCGTTAAAACCACTTCAAATTATATGTATTATAGTGTCACATATATACCGTCTCCGTGGCCGAGTGGTTAATGCATCCGCCTACGGAGCGGGAGGTCGAAGGTTCGTCCGTCCACGGAGCGTGAGGTCGAAGGTTCGTCCGTCTACGGAGCGGGAGGTCGAAGGTTCGTCCGTCTACGGAGCGGGACGTCGATGGTTCGTCCGTCTACGGAGCGGGAGGTCGAAGGTTCGTCCGTCTACGGAGCGTGAGGTCGAAGGTTCGTCCGTCTACGGAGCGGGAGGTCGAAGGTTCGTCCCTCTACGGAGCGGGAGGTCGAAGGTTCGTCCCTCTACGGAGCGGGAGGTCGAAGGTTCGTCCCTCTACGGAGCGTGAGGTCCAAGGTTCGTCCGTCTACGGAGCGGGAGGTCGAAGGTTCGTCCGTCTACGGAGCGGGACGTCGGTGGTTCGTCCGTCTACGGAGCGGGAGGTCGAAAGTTCGTCCGTCTACGGAGCGTGAGGTCGATGGTTCGTCCGTCTACGGAGCGGGAGGTCGAAGGTTCGTCCGTCTACGGAGCGGGAGGTCGAAGGTTCTACGGAGCGGGAGGTCGAAGGTTCGTCCGTCTACGGAGCGGGAGGTCGAAGGTTCGTCCCTCTACGGAGCGGGAGGTCGAAGGTTCGTCCGTCTACGGAGCGTGAGGTCGAAGGTTCGTCCGCCTACGGAGCGTGAGGTCGAAGGTTCGTCCGTCTACTGAGCGTGAGGTCGAAGGTTCGAATCTCGTCAGGGGTTCGTTCTGATATGGCCGGTTGGTGAGCCGCCAGCTAGTTAAATAATGGTTACCGATTGCCTACCAGCCTGGCGCCTTGCATACATGCATAGGATTCGGGAAGTACTGATGTTCATAAAAAAGAAGTTTCTCATAAGTCAGAAATGGCTGGCTCTTTAAATAGGGTGACATAATAAGTTTACCTTTTTTATATATCATGGTAAGTATATGCATATAATATCAGATTAATAAAACGAACCATGGTTGCTCTGCATTGGTTGGTCATTTTAAAAGTATTTAGTTTTGGAGACAATAAGTATAAGCTGGACTGTCATGGACATCGTGATAGCGCAATGGATGCGCGTTCGCTTCTGCGAAAGGTCCGGAGTTCGAGCCTCACTGGAGCCGTTACGATTGTGCCCTTAGGCAAGGCATTTAAATTCCACGTTGCCTCTCCTCTATCCCTCGTGGCGATGGATTAAATAAATAGCTAAAATAAATTTGTATAACAATACGCTGTACTGGTAATCCAGGGATCGTAGGTTCGATCCCCCGTCTGACCCTAATACAATTAACAGTCTTTCAGATGGAACTTTAAACCGAGGTCTCGTGTCGGTGCTTTACACCATGCACGTAAACGAACCAGAGGAGACTTTAGAATGGGTCTCTGTCTGTATTATGCACTATCCTCCAAAAATCTAAAATGATTGATCTCTTCAGGAGGCGTCGCTTATATGGGCAACCGGTAGCGACGATACATAAACGTAGATATCACACACCACCATTCCCAGTAGTGCCGGTAGGCATTGCATACGGCTATACATAACTTGTATATCACAGTCCGCTTCCATGGTCAAGTGGTATTTAGGCGTCGTTCATATGGGCAACCGGTAGCGACGATAAATAAACGTAAAACACACAGTAAGTATCTAAGACATCTTGGACACCCTAATTTAAATAACTTAATTAATTTATCACATCATGCATACAGTAACTTATCTCTTCCCCATGTATATACATTACATTATCTGCACGCAGCCATTGTGCTCGCCAAATTATAAATATTCTATTCCATGTATATACAATAACCCTTATAACGGTTTTGGAGTATACAATTTCATCCAAGTCGACAGTCGATCATTTACTATATCGTATTATATGTGTATTTCTTTGTATTTCAAATTTCTGATTGTGGCGTAACTATGCGAAATACATGATGCATTCATTGTAGAGATTGTAAAATGAAGTCAGGAGAGACAATTGATTAGAATCTTGCATTAAAACGAGCGATTTTATTACGTGACTGCTGCAGTCAGCTAAAAAAATTAATTTGGTGTCAGCTGGGTTACGGGTAAAACGTGAGCGGTAATAAATTGTTGTCTTGTCGCTGTGGGCTTCCCTATGTTTTTTATCGTAGTGTTTAAAGGAATTACACTAATCTTGGCACCCACGAACACAATCAGCACATATGCATTATACACCTCCATAATCCTCCGTAGCCTCAATAATCCTCCGTGGCCTCAACTAATCCTCAGTGGCCTCAACTAATCCGGCGTAGCCTCAAATAATCCTCAGTTGCCTCAATAATCCTCCATGGCCTCAACTAACCTCAGTGGCCTCAATAATCCTCAGTGGCCTCAATGACCTCAATAATCATCCATGGTCTCAATAATCCTCCGTGACCTCAACTAATCCTCCGTAGCCTCAATAATCCTCAGTGGTCTCAATGACCTCAATAATCATCCATGGTCTCAATAATCATCCGTGACCTCAACTAATCATCCGTAGCCTCAATAATCCTCAGTGGCCTCAATAATCCTCCGTGGCCTCAATAATCATCAGTTGCCTCAATAATCCTCCGTGGCCTCAATAATCATCAGTTGCCTCAATAATCATCCGTGGCCTCAATAATCATCCGTGGCCTCAATAATCATCAGTTGCCTCAATAATCCTCCGTGACCTCAATAATCATCCGTGGCCTCAATAATCATCAGTTGCCTCAATAATCATCCGTGGCCTCAACTAATCCTCAGTGTCCTCAATAATCCTCAGTGGTCTCAATGACCCTCCGTAACCTCAATATTCCTCAGTGGCCTCAATAATCATCCGTGGCCTCAATAATCCTTCGTGACCTCAATAATCCTCCGTGACCTCAATAATCATCCGTGGCCTCAATAATCATCCGTGGCCTCAATAATCATCAGTTGCCTCAATAATCATCCGTGGCCTCAATAATCATCCGTGGCCTCAATAATCATCAGTTGCCTCAATAATCCTCCGTGACCTCAATAATCATCCGTGGCCTCAACTAATCCTCAGTGTCCTCAATAATCCTCAGTGGTCTCAATAACCCTCCGTAACCTCAATATTCCTCAGTGGCCTCAATAATCATCCGTGGCCTCAATAATCCTTCGTGACCTCAATAATCCTCCGTGACCTCAATAATCCTCCGTGGCCGAGTGGACTAACGCGTTGGCGTTAAACCTCGCCTTTCGCCGCTATCACCAGTGCTGCAGGTTCGCTCCCTATCAGTGGCAAGTGATAAATAGTGAAATGTGAGAAAGTTGGCAGTCGCTTACGGATGTTTGAGAGTTGACTGTGTAGTGGTTGCGGGTGGTCTTCTCCACCCCAACATGCTGATCTCCCAGTAACATCGGGAGCTAAATATAGGTTTGTGTGTGTTTTACGTTTATGTATCGTCTCTACCGGTTGCCCATATGAGCGACGCCTCCTGAATATATTAGTCATTTTAGATATTTGGAGGATAGTGCAATGATACAGAGAGAGAGACCCATTCCAGAGTATCCTCCTGTTACGTGCACTGTGTAAAGCACCGACACGAGACCTCGGTTTAACGTCCCATCTGAAAGACTGTTAATTTTTACGGGGGATCGAACATGCGATCCCTGGATTACCAGTCCAGCGTGTTACCACTGGACTACAGATCCGTCTGTTATGTGGAGGATGTGGCCCTAACAAGGACCCGTTGTTCGAAGGAAGCAATCACCACCAGGACTTGTCACCCTGGACAAGAGGGAAAATAATTGGGATGGATGCATAATCAATGTAGCAACCACATACACCACTTAGATAAACAAGTCACCCACATGCCACGGACATAGATCACGCACACCTACATCATCTACTAGAGGACATAGAAAACACACACCTACATTATATACTAGAGGACATAGAAAACGGACACCTACAGTATATACTAGAGGACATAGAAAACACACACCTATATTATATACTAGAGGACATAGAAAACACACACCTACATTATATACTAGAGGACATAGAAAACACACACCTACATTATATACTAGAGGACGTAGATAACGCATACCTACATTATATACTAGATGAGATAGAAAACGCAACACCCACATTATATACTAGAGGACATATAAGACGTACACCTACATTATATACTAGAGGACATAGAAAACACAAACCTACATTATATACTAGAGGACATAGAAAACACACACCTACATTATATACTAGAGGACATAGAAAACGCACACCTACATTATATACTAGAGGACATAAAAAACGCAACACCTACATTATATACTAGAGGACATAAAAAACGCAACACCTACATTATATACTAGAGGACATAGAAAACGCACACCTACAGTATATACTAGAGGACATATAAGACGTACACCTACATTATATACTAGAGGACATAGAAAACACACACCTACATTATATACTAGAGGACATAGAAAACACACACCTACATTATTTACTAGAGGACATAGAAAACGCACACCTACATTATATACTAGAGGACATAGAAAACACACACCTACATTATATACTAGAGGACATAGAAAATACACACCTACATTATATACTAGAGGACATAGAAAACACACACCTACATTATATACTAGAGGACATAGAAAACGCACACCTACATTATATACTAGAGGACATAGAAAACACACACCTACATTATATACTAGAGGACATAGAAAACACACACCTACATTATATACTAGAGGACATAGAAAACACACACCTACATTATATACTAGAGGACATAGAAAACACACACCTACACTATATACTAGAGGACATAGAAAACGCATACCTACATTATATACTAGAGGAGATAGAAAACGCACACCTACATTATATACTAGAGGACATAGAAAACGCACACCTACATCATCTACTAGAGGACATAGAAAACGCACACCTACATCATATACTAGAGGAAATAGAAAACGCACACCTACATTATATACTAGAGGACATAGAAAACGCACACCTACATCATCTACTAGAGGACATAGAAAACGCACACCTACATCATATACTAGAGGACATAGAAAACGCACACCTACAGTATATACTAGAGGACATAGAAAACACACACCTACATTATATACTAGAGGACATAGAAAACGCACACCACATTATATACTAGAGGACATAGAAAACGCACACCTACATTATATACTAGAGGACATAGAAAACGCACACCTACATCATCTACTAGAGGACATAGAAAACGCACACCTACATTATATACTAGAGGACATAGAAAACGCACACCTACATTATCTACTAGAGGACATAGAAAACGCACACCTACATTATCTACTAGAGGACATAGAAAACGCACACCTACATTATATACTAGAGGACATAGAAAACGCACACCTACATTATATACTAGAGGACATAGAAAACGCACACCTACATTATATACTAGAGGACATAGAAAACGCACACCTACATTATATACTAGAGGACATAGAAAACGCACACCTATATTATCTATTAGAGGACATAGAGAATGCACACCTACATTATCTACTAGAGGACATAGAAAACGCACACCTACATTTTCTACTAGAGGACATAGAAAACACACACCTACATTATATACTAGAGGACATAGAAAACGCGCACCTACATTATATACTAGAGCACATAGAAAACACACACCTACATTATATACTAGAGGACATAGAAAACGCGCACCTACATTATATACTAGAGCACATAGAAAACGCACACCTACATTATATACTAGAGCACATAGAAAACGCACACCTACATTATATACTAGAGGACATAGAAAACACACACCTACATTATATACTAGAGCACATAGAAAACGCACACCTACATTATATACTAGAGGACATAGAAAACACACACCTACATTATATACTAGAGGACATAGAAAAAACACACACCTACATTATATACTAGAGGACATAGAAAACGCACACCTACATTATATACTAGAGGACATAGAAAACACACACCTACATTATATACTAGAGGACATAGAAAACGCACACATACATTATATGATTATTATTACATCAAACACGAAATACGAAAGATTCCAGCAAAGAAATATCACATCTTTATTACAAAACACAAAATGAACAACTACAAATATTCCAAAATGTTTAAAACTATGTGTTTATATAGGTATTGTTTGTTTATGTAAAAACACACTTATCCGCGTCCTCTAGTTTATGAACAAAGCTAGATCAGACATCGCCTAGGTTTCAGTCTGTCGATTTTGCATTAATTTACTCCTGGCAAAAATATATCAGAAACTCAATACTGCATAAACAATGGTCTCGATGCTAAGATATATTTATATGACTGATCATGCAAACTATATCAACGCCTGTTCCCAGTATAGAGCAGACACTCAGCTGGCGAGATATGAACAACTGGGAAATGAATTTAAATGCATGTACATACAAGTACTAGCCTGGGAACAGGCGTCGATATATTGTGCCTGGTCAGTCAAATACATATATTTTAACACCGAGACTATTAATTAGATCGTATTCAGTTCCTGATCATATCATTTTGTCAGAAGTTAAAAAGTAACAAATGGACAGACTGGCACCCAGGCTATACAAGTACATGTTATTTAAGAAATAATAAGTATCAACTGTGGTATATCGCAGAATAACCCGAGTTTGTAGTTCTTATGCGTAGAAATATATCACGAAGGCCGAAGGCATAAGAACGACAAACGAGGGTTATTCTGCCATATACCAAGGTTGATACTTATTATTTCGATTCTAACACGACTTACTTCTAATCATTTTAGACGAGAATCAAGGAGTATTTTCTTCAAACGCCGTGCATTTGGCTTTCGAAATGTCCTCCCGCGTAAGGGGTGATGACGTTATATTTTATGGAAAATATCAATCTAGTGCATAAATGAACAAAAGTTGTAACTGATCAATAATTTTATTTATTGTGTCAAATAAAACTGTACAGAATAGTAACTGAAACGTTACTTAACAGTAAAACAAGACGGACAAGAGATTATCTGATTCTAAAAATAGCTCACTTCCGCGAATTCCCACGGTAGTATTTACAAACATCACGTGACTTTCATTCATAAATCTTTACACGCATTGTATAAATGGAATAGCCAACACACGGTGCGCGCAGCATAGTTCAAGGTAGGTATATCGCATAATAACCCGAGGTAGATTTTACTATATAAGTATGTATGTTATTAGCTGGGTCGTGTTATAATTAATAATATTGCAACGAAATGACATAGAAGCGACCATATGTCTACAGAAACAGTTCACACTGTATTTTATATATAGTTCTGATTGTTCTTAAAGACATTGAACCGACCTATAATACGGACAAGCATGGCAGGTGAACTTACAGAAATGTATGGGTTTTACTGTTATATTACCTGTATAGTGGAAGTCGTGATAGCTCAGTGGATGCGCGTTCGCTTCAGGTGCGAAAGGTCCAGAGGTCGAGCCCCGCTGGATCCGTTACGATTGTGCCCTTAGGCAAGGCATTTAAATTCCACGTTGCCTCTTCTCTCTCAGACCTCAGTTAAGTGGAAGTCGTGACAGCGCTTCAGGTGCAAACGGTCCGGAGTTCGAGCCCCGCTGGAGTCGTTACGATTGTGCCCATAAGCAAGGCATTTAAATTCCTCGTTGCCTCTTCTCTCTCCCTCGTGGCGATGGATTCCATCAGGAATGAGGTCTCGAGAGTGATTAATATAAGTTGTAAGAACTTGTTTCGCAATCGAGCTAAAATAAATTTGTATAAACTATATTAACAAATTGAGATCTAGACAGAGTTATCGGTAATCAATTAATTGTTAAGATCACTATGGTATATAAAAAACCACATACAGTTATGTTGTAAAATGAATCTGCCTGGGCTTAAAAATATGCACTGCTACTCACAGGTACCAGACACCATTGGCCATTGGTCATATAGGACTGTTCTAATTGGCTGTACTAGTAGCAGCACAGGCACCAGACACCATTGGCCATTGGTCATATAGGACTGTTCTAACTGGCTGTACTAGTAGCAGCACAGGCACCAGACACCATTGGCCATTGGTCATATAGGACTGTTCTAACTGGCTGTACTAGTAGCAGCACAGGCACCAGACACCACTGGCCATTGGTCATATAGGACTGTTCTAACTGGCTGTACTAGTAGCAGCACAGGTACCAGACACCATTGGCCATTGGTCATATAGGACTGTTCTAAATGGCTGTACTAGTAGCAGCACAGGCACCAGACACCATTGGCCATTGGTCATATAGGACTGTTCTAACTGGCTGTACTAGTAGCAGCACAGGCACCAGACACCATTGGCCATTGGTCATATAGGACTGTTCTAACTGGCTGTACTAGTAGCAGCACAGGCACCAGACACCACTGGCCATTGGTCATATAGGACTGTTCTAACTGGCTGTACTAGTAGCAGCACAGGTACCAGACACCATTGGCCATTGGTCATATAGGACTGTTCTAAATGGCTGTACTAGTAGCAGCACAGGCACCAGACACCATTGGCCATTGGTCATATAGGACTGTTCTAACTGGCTGTACTAGTAGCAGCACAGGCACCAGACACACACAAAAAAAAAATGTTTTGGCCTATGGTAGTAAAAAATGTTTTGGCCTATGGTAGAAATATATATATTACTACCATAATATATATATTACTACCATAGGCCAAAACATTTTTATTTTTTGTGTGTGTTTACAGCCAGTTAGAACAGTTACAAGTGAGTTTATCATGTAGCACGAGGAAAGCTATCATAAGTAGTACTGTTCCTTTCATCTGGGTATATCACCAGTGGTAACACGCTGGACTGGTAATCCAGGGATCGCAGGTTCGATCCCCCCGTTTGACCTTAATAAAATTAACAGTCGTTCAGATGGGACTTTAAAACCGATGTCTCGTTTCGGTGCTTTACACAGTGCAAGTAAACGAACCAGAGGAGACTCTGGAATGAGTCTCTCTCTCTGTGTATCATTGCACTACCCTCCACACATTTAAAATAACTAATCTCTTCAGGAGGCGTTGTTCATATGGGCAACCATCTGATGATGATGATTCAGTTTATTTACCCTCGCCGCCGGTAAACCATATGGGCGAGCAAACGTGCTTTCGCATCGTCGATTATTCGATTAAGTGTTGTGTCGTCGGTGTCTTGTAGAGTGGTGTAGATTGAAGATTGTAGTTGTAGATTCCCGTGAAGATTTCGGTCCAAGATGATTAGTTTACTCGATAATTATTCCTTGTTGGTTGAGTCTCTGTTGCTTAAGTCCAAGATGATTATGTTCTAGAAGAGTGTGGTACTGGTAGTTGATGTGCTGTAACGTCTCCCTCCGCCATCATGTCCAAGGTGGTTATGTTCTAGAAGAGTGTGGTACTGGTAGTTGATGTGCTGTAACGTCTCCCTCCGCCATCATGTCCAAGCTGATTATGTTCTAGAAGAGTGTGGTACAAGGTGGTTGAAGGTCTGGTCGCTGATGTGCTGTAACGTCTCCCTCCGCCATCATGTCCAAGGTGGTTATGTTCTAGAAGAGTGTGGTACTGGTAGTTGATGTGCTGTAACGTCTCCCTCCGCCGTCATGTCCAAGGTGGTTATGTTCTAGAAGAGTGTGGTACTGGTAGTTGATGTGCTGTAACGTCTCCCTCCGCCATCATGTCCAAGCTGATTATGTTCTAGAAGAGTGTGGTACAAGGTGGTTGAAGGTCTGGTCGCTGATGTGCTGTAACGTCTCCCTCCGCCATCATGTCCAAGGTGGTTATGTTCTAGAAGAGTGTGGTACTGGTAGTTGATGTGCTGTAACGTCTCCCTCCGCCGTCATGTCCAAGGTGGTTATGTTCTAGAAGAGTGTGGTACTGGTAGTTGATGTGCTGTAACGTCTCCCTCCGCCATCATGTCCAAGGTGGTTATGTTCTAGAAGAGTGTGGTACTGGTAGTTGATGTGCTGTAACGTCTCCCTCCGCCATCATGTCCAAGGTGGTTATGTTCTAGAAGAGTGTGGTACTGGTAGTTGATGTGCTGTAACGTCTCCCTCCGCCATCATGTCCAAGGTGGTTATGTTCTAGAAGAGTGTGGTACTGGTAGTTGATGTGCTGTGACGTCTCCCTCCGCCATCATGTCCAAGGTGGTTATGTTCTAGAAGAGTGTGGTACTGGTAGTTGATGTGCTGTGACGTATCCCTCCGCCATCATGTCCAAGGTGGTTATGTTCTAGAAGAGTGTGGTACTGGTAGTTGATGTGCTGTAACGTCTCCCTCCGCCATCATGTCCAAGGTGGTTATGTTCTAGAAGAGTGTGGTACTGGTAGTTGATGTGCTGTGACGTATCCCTCCGCCATCATGTCCAAGATGATTATGTTCTAGAAGAGTGTGGTACTGGTAGTTGATGTGCTGTAACGTCTCCCTCCGCCATCATGTCCAAGGTGGTTATGTTCTAGAAGAGTGTGGTACTGGTAGTTGATGTGCTGTGACGTCTCCCTCCGCCATCATGTCCAAGGTGGTTATGTTCTAGAAGAGTGTGGTACTGGTAGTTGATGTGCTGTAACGTCTCCCTCCGCCATCATGTCCAAGGTGGTTATGTTCTAGAAGAGTGTGGTACTGGTAGTTGATGTGCTGTAACGTCTCCCTCCGCCATCATGTCCAAGCTGGTTATGTTCTAGAAGAGTGTGGTACTGGTAGTTGATGTGCTGTAACGTCTCCCTCCGCCATCATGTCCAAGGTGGTTATGTTCTAGAAGAGTGTGGTACTGGTAGTTGATGTGCTGTAACGTCTCCCTCCGCCATCATGTCCAAGGTGATTATGTTCTAGAAGATTGTGGTACTAGTAGTTGATGTGCTGTAACGTCTCCCTCCGCCATCATTTCCAAGGTGATTATGTTCTAGAAGATTGTGGTACTGTAGTAGTTGATGTGCTGTGACGTCTCCCTCCGCCATCATTTCCAAGGTGATTATGTTCTAGAAGATTGTGGTACTGGTAGTTGATGTGCTGTAACGTCTCCCTCCGCCATCATGTCCAAGGTGATTATGTTCTAGAAGATTGTGGTACTAGTAGTTGATGTGCTGTAACGTCTCCCTCCGCCATCATGTCCAAGGTGATTATGTTCTAGAAGAGTGTGGTACTGGTAGTTGATGTGCTGTAACGTCTCCCTCCGCCATCATTTCCAAGGTGGTTATGTTCTAGAAGATTGTGGTACTGGTAGTTGATGTGCTGTAACGTCTCCCTCCGCCATCATGTCCAAGGTGGTTATGTTCTAGAAGATTGTGGTACTGGTAGTTGATGTGCTGTAACGTCTCCCTCCGCCATCATGTCCAAGCTGATTATGTTCTAGAAGAGTGTGGTACTGGTAGTTGATGTGCTGTAACGTCTCCCTCCGCCATCATGTCCAAGCTGATTATGTTCTAGAAGAGTGTGGTACTGGTAGTTGATGTGCTGTAACGTCTCCCTCCGCCATCATGTCCAAGGTGATTATGTTCTAGAAGAGTGTGGTACTGGTAGTGATGTGCTGTAACGTCTCCCTCCGCCATCATGTCCAAGCTGATTATGTTCTAGAAGATTGTGGTACTGGTAGTTGATGTGCTGTAACGTCTCCCTCCGCCATCATGTCCAAGGTGGTTATGTTCTAGAAGAGTGTGGTACTGGTAGTTGATGTGCTGTAACGTCTCCCTCCGCCATCATGTCCAAGGTGGTTATGTTCTAGAAGAGTGTGGTACTGGTAGTTGATGTGCTGTAACGTCTCCCTCCGCCATCATGTCCAAGGTGGTTATGTTCTAGAAGATTGTGGTACTGGTAGTTGATGTGCTGTAACGTCTCCCTCCGCCATCATGTCCAAGGTGGTTATGTTCTAGAAGAGTGTGGTACTGGTAGTTGATGTGCTGTGACGTCTCCCTCCGCCATCATGTCCACGGTGGTTATGTTCTAGAAGAGTGTGGTACTGGTAGTTGATGTGCTGTAACGTCTCCCTCCGCCATCATGTCC
>CM026402.1:69235963-69312560 GCA_014843695.1 Archivesica marissinica
CAGTGGATAGCATCTCCCGTCTAGCAGTGGATAGCATCTCCCGTCTAGCAGTGGATAGCATCTCCCGTCTAGCAGTGGATAGCATCTCTCGTCTAACAGTGGATAGCATCTCTCGTCTAGCAGTGGATAGCATCTCCCTTCTAACAGTGGATAGCATCTCCCTTCTAACAGTGGATAGCATCTCCATTCTAACAGTGGATAGCATCTCCATTCTAACAGTGGATAGCATCTCCCCTCTAACAGTGGATAGCATCTTCCTTCTAGCAGTGGATAGCATCTCCCGTCTAGCAGTGGATAGCATCTCCCGTCTAGCAGTGGATAGCATCTCTCGTCTAACAGTGGATAGCATCTCTCGTCTAGCAGTGGATAGCATCTCTCGACTAGCAGTGGATAGCATCTCCCTTCTAACAGTGGATAGCATCTCCCTTCTAACAGTGGATAGCATCTCCCTTCTAACAGTGGATAGCATCTCCCGTCTAGCAGTGGATAGCATCTCATTCTAGTGGATAGCATCTCCCGTCTAGCAGTGGATAGCATCTCCCTTCTAGCAATGGATAGCATCTCCCGTCTAGCAGTGGATAGCATCTCTCGACTAACAGTGGATAGCATCTCCATTCTAACAGTGGATAGCATCTCCCGTCTAACAGTGGATAGCATCTCCATTCTAACAGTGGATAGCATCTCCCGTCTAACAGTGGATAGCATCTCCCGTCTAGCAGTGGATAGCATCTCCCTTCTAGCAGTGGATAGCATCTCCCGTCTAGCAGTGGATAGCATCTCCCGTCTAGCAGTGGATAGCATCTCCCATCTAACAGTGGATAGCTTCTCCCGTCTAGCAGTGGATAGCATCTCCCCTCTAACAGTGGATAGCATCTCCCGTCTAGCAGTGGATAGCATTTCCCGTCTAGCAGTGGATAGCATCTCCCGTCTAGCAGTAGATAGCATCTCCCTTCTAGCAGTGGATAGCATCTCCCTTCTAGCAGTGGATAGCATCTCCCGTCTAACAGTGGATAGCATCTCCCTTCTAGCAGTGGATAGCATCTTCCTTCTAACAGTGGATAGCATATCCTGTCTAACAGTGGAGGGCATCTCCCTTCTAACAGTGGATAGCATCTCCCTTCTAGTAGTGGATAGCATCTCCATTCCAACAGTGGATAGCATCTCCCGTCTAACAGTGGATAGCATCTCCCGTCTAGCAGTGGATAGCATCTCCCATCTAGCGGTGGATAGTATCTCCCGTCTAGCAGTGGATAGCATCTCCCATCTAGCGGTGGATAGTATCTCCCTTCTAGCAGTGGATAGCATCTCCCATCTAACAGTGGATAGCATCTCCCGTCTAGCAGTGGATATAGCATCTCCCGTCTAGCAGTGGATAGCATCTCCATTCTAACAGTAGATAGCATCTCCCGTCTAGCAGTGGATAGCATCTCCCGTCTAGCAGTGGATAGCATCTCCCTTGTAGCAGTGGATAGCATCTCCCGTCTAACAGTGGATAGCATCTCCCGTCTAACAGTGGATAGCATCTCCCGTCTAGCAGTGGATAGCATCTCCCGTCTAGCAGTGGATAGCATCTCCCGTCTAACAGTGGATAGCATCTCCCGTCTAGCAGTGGATAGCATCTCCCGTCTAACAGTGGATAGCATCTCCCGTCTAGCAGTGGATAGCATCTCCCGTCTAGCAGTGGATAGCATCTCCCGTCTAGCAGTGGATAGCATCTCTCGTCTAGCAGTGGATAGCATCTCCCGTCTAGCAGTGGATATAGCATCTCCCGTCTAGCAGTGGATAGCCTCTCCAGTCTAACAGTGGATAGCATCTACCGTCTAGCAGTGGATAGCATCTCCCGTCTAGCAGTTAGATTTATTGTTGTTGCTGACAGAACCCGTGTCCTAGTATGGAAATGTGACCTGCCATGGCCAATATTTGTGGCAATTATTTGCAAAGTATACATGCATGCAGCTTAAAGTTGTGTTTTATTTGAAGAACAATATAAAGACTCGGGATAGGCGTTATATTTGGACAGCTTTGTACAAAATTGTTTCAGATAGGGCCATTTTACTGATCGATGCGAAATCTGACATCCCACAGAGTAGAATCCCTGTACTTAAATATATATACTAGTACCCCCAAACGTGCCGAATCCCTGTGAAATAAACGAGTCAATAATTCAAAGAGAAAGCTGCTGACCACACAAGAAATATCACAGTAGTTTATGAATGCCCCCCTCCCCCCGAAGTGTGACCGTGGCACAATGCCCCTCCCCCGAAGTGTGACCGTGGCACATTGCCCCCTCCCCCGAAGTGTGACCGTGGCACATTGCCCCCTCCCCCGAAGTGTGACCGTGGCACATTGCCCCCTCCCCCGAAGTGTGACCGTGGCACATTGCCCCTCCCCCGAAGTGTAGCCGTGGGCACATTGCCCCCCTCCCCGAAGTGTGGCCGTGGCATATTGCCCCCCTCCCCGAAGTGTGGCCATGGCACATTGCCCCTCCCCCGAAGTGTGACCGTGGCACATTGCCCCTCCCCCGAAGTGTGACCGTGGCACCTTGCCCCTCCCCGAAGTGTGACCGTGGCACATTGCCCCCTCCCCCGAAGTGTGACCGTGGCACATTGCCCCCTCCCCCGAAGTGTGGCCGTGGCACATTGCCCCCTCCCCCGAAGTGTGACCGTGGCACATGCCCCCCTCCCCGAAGTGTGGCCGTGGCACCTTGCCCCTCCCCCGAAGTGTGACCATGGCACATTGCCCCCCTCCCCCGAAGTGTGACCGTGGCACATTGCCCCCTCCCCCGAAGTGTGACCGTGGCACATTGGCCCCTCCCCCGAAGTGTGACCGTGGCACATTGCCCCCTCCCCCGAAGTGTGACCGTGGCACATTGCCCCCCTCCCCCGAAGTGTGACCGTGTGGCACATTGCCCCCCTCCCCCGAAGTGTGACCGTGGCACATTGCCCCCCTCCCCCGAAGTGTGACCGTGGCACATTGCCCCCTCCCCCGAAGTGTGACCGTGGCACATTGCCCCCTCCCCCCGAAGTGTGACCGTGGCACATTGCCCCTCCCCCGAAGTGTGACCGTGGCACATTGCCCCCCTCCCCCGAAGTGTGACCGTGGCACCCCCTCCCCCGAAGTGTGACCGTGGCATATTGCCCCCCTCCCCCGAAGTGTGACCGTGGCACATTGGCCCTCCCCCGAAGTGTGACCGTGGCACATTGGCCCCTCCCCCGAAGTGTGACCGTGCCCCCTCCCCCGAAGTGTGGCCGTGGCACATTGCCCCCTCCCCCGAAGTGTGACCGTGGCACATTGGCCCCTCCCCGAAGTGTGACCGTGGCACATTGCCCCCCTCCCCAGTGTGGCCGTGGCACATTGCCCCCTCCCCCGAAGTGTGACCGTGGCACATTGCCCCCTCCCCCGAAGTGTGACCGTGGCACATTGCCCCTCCCCCGAACCGTGGCACATTGTCCCCCGAAGTGTGGCCGTGGCACATTGCCCCCTCCCCCGAAGTGTGACCGTGGCACATGCCCCCCTCCCCCGAAGTGTGACCGTGGCACATTGCCCCTCCCCCGAAGTGTGCCGTGGCATATTGCCCTCCCCCGCAGTGTGCCGTGGCATATTGCCCCTCCCCCGAAGTGTGACCGTGGCATTGCCCCTCCCCCGAAGTGTGACCGTGGCACATTTGCCCCCTCCCCGAAGTGTGACCGTGGCACATTGCCCCCCTCCCCCGAAGTGTGGCCGTGGCACATGCCCCCTCCCCCGAAGTGTGACCGTGGCACATTGCCCCCTCCCCCGAAGTGTGACCGTGGCACATTGCCCCCTCCCCCGAAGTGTGCCGTGCACATTGCCCCCTCCCCCGAAGTGTGACCGTGGCACATTGCCCCCCCCCGGCCGTCCCCCCCCGAAGTGTGGCCGTGGCACATTGCCCCCCTCCCCCGAAGTGTGACCGTGGGCACATTGCCCCTCCCCCGAAGTGTGACCGTGGCAGTGTACGTGCCCCCCTCCCCCATATTGCCCCTCCCCCGTGGCAGTGTGGCCGTGGCCCCCCTATTGCCCCCCTCCCCCGAAGTGTGGCCGTGGCATATTGCCCCCCTCCCCCGAAGTGTGGCCGTGGCACATTGCCCATTGCCCCCCTCCCCCGAAGTGTGACCGTGGCACATTGCATTGCCCCCCCCCCCGAAGTGTGACCGTGGCACATTGCCCCCCTCCCCCGAAGTGTGGCCGTGGCACATTGCCCCCCTCCCCGAAGTGTGACCGTGGCACATTGCCCCCTCCCCCGAAGTGTGACCGTGGCACCTTGCCCCTCCCCCGAACCGTGGCACATTGCCCCCCCCCCGAAGTGTGACCGTGGCACATTGCCCCCTCCCCCCCGAAGTGTGACCGTGGCACATTGCCCCTCCCCCGAAGTGTGACCGTGGCACATTGGCCCCTCCCCCGAAGTGTGACCGTGGCCATTGCCCCTCCCCCGAAGTGTGGCCGTGGCACATTGCCCCCGAAGTGTGACCGTGGCACATTGCCCCCCTCCCCCGAAGTGTGACCGTGGCACATTGCCCCCCCCCCGAAGTGTGGCCGTGGTACATTGCCCCCTCCCCCGAAGTGTGACCGTGGCACATTGCCCCCCGAAGTGTGACCGTGGCACATTGCCCCTCCCCCGAAGTGTGACCGTGGCACATTGCCCCCTCCCCCGAAGTGTGACCGTGGCACATTGCCCCCCTCCCCCGAAGTGTGACCGTGGCACATTGCCCCCTCCCCCGAAGTGTGACCGTGGCACATTGCCCCCCTCCCCCGAAGTGTGACCGTGGCACATTGCCCCCCTCCCCCGAAGTGTGACCGTGGCACATTGCCCCCCTCCCCCGAAGTGTGACCGTGGCACATTGCCCCCTCCCCCGAAGTGTGACCGTGGCACATTGCCCCCCTCCCCCGAAGTGTGGCCGTGGCACAATGCCCCCCTCCCCCGAAGTGTGACCGTGGCACAATGCCCCCCTCCCCGAAGTGTGACCGTGGCACATTGCCCCCCTCCCCCGAAGTGTGGCCGTGGCATATTGCCCCCCCCCCCGAAGTGTGCCGTGGCACATTGCCCCCTCCCCCGAAGTGTGACCGTGGCACATTGCCCCCTCCCCCGAAGTGTGGCCGTGGCATATTGCCCCCCTCCCCCGAAGTGTGGCCGTGGCATATTGCCCCCCTCCCCCGAAGTGTGGCCGTGGCACATTGCCCCCCTCCCCCGAAGTGTGACCGTGGCACATTGCCCCCCTCCCCCCAAAGTGTGTGACCGTGGCACATTGCCCCCCTCCCCCGAAGTGTGACCGTGGCACATTGCCCCCCTGCCCCCCTCCCCGAAGTGTGGCCGTGGCACATTGCCCCCCTCCCCCGAAGTGTGACCGTGGCACATTGGCCCCTCCCCCGAAGTGTGACCGTGGCACATTGCCCCTCCCCCGAAGTGTGGCCGTGGCACATTGCCCCTCCCCCGAAGTGTGACCGTGGCACCTTGCCCCCTCCCCCGAAGTGTGGCCGTGGCACATTGCCCCCCTCCCCCGAAGTGTGACCGTGGCACATTGCCCCCCTCCCCCGAAGTGTGACCGTGGCACATTGGCCCCTCCCCCGAAGTGTGACCGTGGCACATTGCCCCTCCCCCGAAGTGTGACCGTGGCACATTGCCCCCTCCCCCGAAGTGTGACCGTGGCACATTGCCCCCTCCCCCGAAGTGTGACCGTGGCACAATGCCCCCCTCCCCCGAAGTGTGACCGTGGCACAATGCCCCTCCCCCGAAGTGTGACCGTGGCACATTGCCCCCCTCCCCCGAAGTGTGGCCGTGGCACATTGCCCCCCTCCCCCGAAGTGTGACCGTGGCACATTGGCCCCTCCCCCGAAGTGTGACCGTGGCACATTGCCCCTCCCCCGAAGTGTGGCCGTGGCACATTGCCCCCTCCCCCGAAGTGTGACCGTGGCACATTGCCCCCTCCCCCGAAGTGTGACCGTGGCACATTGCCCCCCTCCCCCGAAGTGTGACCGTGGCACATTGCCCCCTCCCCCGAAGTGTGACCGTGGCACATTGCCCCCCTCCCCCGAAGTGTGGCCGTGGCACATTGCCCCCCTCCCCCGAAGTGTGACCGTGGCACATTGCCCCCCTCCCCGAAGTGTGACCGTGGCACATTGCCCCCCTCCCCCGAAGTGTGGCCGTGGCACATTGCCCCCCTCCCCCGAAGTGTGGCCGTGGCACATGGCCCCTCCCCCGAAGTGTGACCGTGGCACATTGCCCCCTCCCCCGAAGTGTGGCCGTGGCACATTGGCCCCTCCCCCGAAGTGTGACCGTGGCACATTGCCCCCCTCCCCCGAAGTGTGACCGTGGCACATTGCCCCCTCCCCCGAAGTGTGACCGTGGCACATTGCCCCCTCCCCCGAAGTGTGACCGTGGCACATTGCCCCCCTCCCCCGAAGTGTAGCCGTGGCACATTGCCCCCCTCCCCCGAAGTGTGACCGTGGCACATTGCCCCCTCCCCCGAAGTGTAGCCGTGGCACATTGCCCCCCTCCCCCGAAGTGTGACCGTGGCACATTGCCCCCCTCCCCCGAAGTGTGACCATGGCACATTGCCCCCCGAAGTGTGACCGTGGCACATTGCCCCCTCCCCCAAAGTGTGACCGTGGCACATTGCCCCCTCCCCCGAAGTGTGACCGTGGCACATTGCCCCCCCCCCGAAGTGTGACCGTGGCACATTGCCCCCCTCCCCCGAAGTGTGACCATGGCACATTGCCCCCGAAGTGTGACCGTGGCACATTGCCCCCCTCCCCCAAAGTGTGACCGTGGCACATTGCCCCCTCCCCCGAAGTGTGACCGTGGCACATTGCCCCCCTCCCCCGAAGTGTGACCGTGGCACATTGCCCCCTCCCCCGAAGTGTGACCGTGGCACATTGCCCCCTCCCCCGAAGTGTGACCGTGGCACATTGCCCCCTCCCCCGAAGTGTGACCGTGGCACATTGCCCCCTCCCCCGAAGTGTGACCGTGGCACATTGCCCCCCTCCCCCGAAGTGTGACCGTGGCACATTGCCCCCCTCCCCCGAAGTGTGACCGTGGCACATTGCACATTGCCCCCTCCCCCGAAGTGTGACCGTGGCACATTGCCCCCCTCCCCCGAAGTGTGACCGTGGCACATTGCCCCCCCCCGAAGTGTGACCGTGGCACATTGCCCCCCTCCCCCGAAGTGTGACCGTGGCACATTGCCCCCTCCCCCGAAGTGTGACCGTGGCACATTGGCTTTGAAATCCCCCCATAGCCGCCGAAGAAGTTAGAGCCCGGACAGGAAATAATGACTCGGACGGACTGACGCACAGTGTCTAGAACAACGAAAGATGAATATTTACATTAATGAGATGATAAAACTACGGTAACACGAGTTTATGAAATATATCCATCACACGGATAACTGTCTTTGGTAGAAGCTAAACTTCCACGCAAACGGTTGTTACTAGTCACTGAGAGAACACTCTATATAAATGTTCCGTTAACTATACGGACAACAAACACATCATCATCAAGAACTGATGACTGAGTCACAGCGACTCAAAGTAAATTAACACACGTAACGTAGGCAAATAACAGGTTTCAAACCTGACAGTGATGTTCCCATTTTGGCTCCAGGGATAGTATTGGTTTCCTTGATCTGTTCCTCAAGTCCGCCAAGAACATCAACGTGAGGGTTAAGGCCACACACGATGAAGGCAACAGCTCCGGCGTACAGTATCCGAGCAGTAAATAAATCAAATGACGTCTCCGGGAATACAAATCAACTGTGGCTGCGGTACGTAGTCCGGCCTTAAATAACAGTTGGGGATCTCTAACGTCCTCCAAATCCACACCGGGAATATATGTCCGGGGGAAGAAGCTTACAATATCAACCTTCATGTGTAAGTTATTATAACATAAATGTGTTATATAAGAACTATGGTACACATGTGTCACGATACGTCAGATATCAGACACTATACTTAGTAAAAAGAAAACACAATTGAGGATATGAATAGATATACAGTCAAACCTGTGTTAGTGGTCACCTCCATTAAGCAGTCAACCTGTATTAAGCAGCCAGTTTCCATATTCCCAATTGGTTGTTTTATTATATATTTGACCTCTATTAAGCAGCCACCTGTGCTAAGCAGCCACGTTCTGTAATTCCCTTGGATGGCTGCTTAAGACAGGTTTGACTGTATATAAGGTAGATAACTGCATACCATCACATGAATACAAGTACGAACAATAACTCTGTGGTCATATTCGCCATGTGGTACAAACACACATGGTAACCACTGGACATTCCGTAGCTTATACTAAGTTTAATGCATCACACGGACATGCTGATGTGCTGATGCTTGGTATGGAGCCATGAGTACAGCACCATTCAAGAAAATATGCAACGGCGTTCCATAGTTGGTAGTTATATAACAAAACCATAATAACGGCGTTCCATAGTTGGTAGCTATATAACAAAACCATAATAACGGCGTTCCATAGTTGGTAGTTATATAAGAAAACTATAACGGCGTTCCATAGTTGGTAGTTATATAACAAAACCATAATAACGGCGTTCCATAGTTGGTAGTTATATAACAAAACCATAATAACGGCGTTCCATAGTTGGTAGTTATATAACAAAACCATAATAACGGCGTTCCATAGTTGGTAGTTATATAACAAAACTATAACGGCGTTCCATAGTTGGTAGTTATATAACAAAACCATAATAACGGCGTTCCATAGTTGGTAGTTATATAACAAAACCATAATAACGGCGTTCCATAGTTGGTAGTTATATAACAAAACTATAACGGCGTTCCATAGTTGGTAGTTATATAACAAAACCATAATAACGGCGTTCCATAGTTGGTAGTTATATAACAAAACCATAATAACGGCGTTCCATAGTTGGTAGTTATATAACAAAACCATAATAACGGCGTTCCATAGTTGGTAGTTATATAACAAAACCATAATAACGGCGTTCCATAGTTGGTAGTTATATAACAAAACCATAATAACGGCGTTCCATAGTTGGTAGTTATATAACAAAACCATAATAACGGCGTTCCATAGTTGGTAGTTATATAACAAAACCATAATAACGGCGTTCCATAGTTGGTAGTTATATAACAAAACCATAATAACGGCGTTCCATAGTTGGTAGTTATATAAGAAAACCATAATAACGGCGTTCCATAGTTGGTAGTTATATAACAAAACCATAATAACGGCGTTCCATAGTTGGTAGTTATATAACAAAACCATAATAACGGCGTTCCATAGTTGGTAGTTATATAACAAATCCATAACGGCGTTCCATAGTTGGTAGTTATATAACAAAACCATAATAACGGCGTTCCATAGTTGGTAGTTATATAACAAAACCATAATAACGGCGTTCCATAGTTGGTAGTTATATAAGAAAACCATAATAACGGCGTTCCATAGTTGGTAGTTATATAAGAAAACCATAATAACGGCGTTCCATAGTTGGTAGTTATATAACAAAACCATAACGGCGTTCCATGTTTGGTAGTTATATAACAAAACCATAATAACGGCGTTCCATAGTTGGTAGTTATATAACAAAACCATAATAACGGCGTTCCATAGTTGGTAGTTATATAAGAAAACCATAATAACGGCGTTCCATAGTTGGTAGTTATATAACAAAACCATAATAACGGCGTTCCATAGTTGGTAGTTATATAACAAAACCATAATAACGGCGTTCCATAGTTGGTAGTTATATAACAAAACCATAATAACGGCGTTCCATAGTTGGTAGTTATATAACAAAACCATAATAACGGCGTTCCATAGTTGGTAGTTATATAACAAAACCATAATAACGGCGTTCCATAGTTGGTAGTTATATAACAAAACCATAATAACGGCGTTCCATAGTTGGTAGTTATATAACAAAACCATAATAACGGCGTTCCATAGTTGGTAGTTATATAACAAAACCATAATAGAATCATTCATAAAATCAACATATCACCGTTTACAGTATTCATTACTACTAAAACTGGAAACAAAAATACACATGTCACTTTGATCAAAATGCTAAATCATAAATGAATTGACATAATGTTACACATACCGTGACAATGTTACACATACCGTGACAATGTTACACATACCGTGACAATGTTACACATACGGTGACAATGTTACACATACCGTGACAATGTTACACACGAACGAACGATGTAATTTTGTTTATAGTCGCCACCGCATAAATGCATTTGGGCGACTGTATTTTCTAAGATGGTTATGTCCTAAGGTGATTCTTCTTGTCTACGGTGATTCTTCTATGGTGGTTATTCGATGATGATTATACGTGTTCTGTGATGATTATTCCTATGCTTCTATGATGATTATTCCTGTTCTTTTACGTTGATTAGTTCGGTATTCTCTGAAGGTTCTGTATTCTGTGTGGCTTATGAAGACGTCATCAGGTGGTTACTTCTTTCTGTGCCGGCCAGGTTGACAAGGCTGGTCTGTACGTGGTCCTTTGTAGGGCCACACTCCTCACTGTTGGTCACTCCGCAGCAGCATTAATACGGATCTGACAGTTAGACATCTGGTCGTCGATTGTCGCAAACGAGTCTACTAAACTCCGGTGTAGCTCGGGGGAGCGTGGATTCACGACTGTTGCCGCTCCCTCAGGTCCGCCGTCTCGTCTATCCGCCGGAGAAGTAGAAGAAGGAAGAGAAAGTGTCGAAAAAAGCCGGCGAAGATATAGTGCGTCAATTTCACTAGAGTGTCCACTATCTAGAAGAGCTGGTAGATCTGTCCTGATGTGCCATAGCCATGGATCCACATGCTGGCGAGCCTCCCCTTCACAAGATCGACGACCAGAAGATCCCAGAATCCTACGCTGCTGCTGCGGGATGTGCCCCGGTCACGACGTGCACGTCGTGAGGAGATCGACCGGGAATGTTACACATACCGTGACAATGTTACACATACCGTGACAATGTTACATATACCGTGACAATGTTACACATACCGTGACAATTTTACAGATACCGTGACAATGTTACACATACCGTGACAATGTTACACATACCGTGACAATGTTACATATACCGTGACAATGTTACACATACCGTGACAATTTTACACATACCGTGACAATGTTACATATACCGTGACAATGTTATACATACCGTGACAATGTTACACATACCGTGACAATGTTACACATACCCTGACCATTTTACACATACCCTGACAATGTTACACATACCGTGACAATATTACACATACCGTGACAATGTTACACATACCGTGACAATTTTACACATACCTTGACAATGTTGCACATACCGTGACAATTTTACGCATACCTTGACAATTTTACACATACCGTGACAATGTTACGCATACCGTGACAATGTTACGCATACCGTGACACTGTTACACATACCGTGACAATGTTACACATACCGTGACAATGTTACACATACCCTGACAATGTTACACATACCCTGACAATGTTACACATACCTTGACAATGTGTAACGTGACAATGTGTAACGTGACAATGTTACACATACCGTGACACTGTTACACATACCGTGGCAATGCGTAACGTGACAATGTTACACATACCGGTTACACATACCGTGACAATGTTACACATACCGTGACAATTTTACACATACCTTGACAATGTTGCACATACCGTGACAATTTTACGCATACCTTGACAATTTTACACATACCGTGACAATGTTACGCATACCGTGACAATGTTACGCATACCGTGACACTGTTACACATACCGTGACAATGTTACACATACCGTGACAATGTTACACATACCCTGACAATGTTACACATACCCTGACAATGTTACACATACCTTGACAATGTGTAACGTGACAATGTGTAACGTGACAATGTTACACATACCGTGACACTGTTACACATACCGTGGCAATGCGTAACGTGACAATGTTACACATACCGACACTGTTACACATACCGTGACTTCAAGCAATAAATCTACAATCCTAACATTCACCGACCTCTTACTGGTCGAAATAACCTAATGGTGTGTGCCCTCAATATTTGAAAATGGCGCCGTATATCACTCACTGATTTACATACACTTTTCACGAAGAACTCGTTATTTTACATATAACACGTCGCAAGATAAATCACCCGATGGTTTAACGCTTTATCAAAAGTCTGGCATTTATCTAACGCACATTATCATTACAAAAATATGCTTGTGATCAAAATATGAGTGGAATCGAACGGTCCGGGTTCGATACTCAGTCAAGCCACGTATGTAGTGTCATTGAGCAAGGCACCTCACACACATTACTTAGTACTGGTTAACCGCTATGGTCGGCTAAGCATGCCCAGGAAAACATGTCTAGGTCCCCGCAAGGGGTTTGACATTAATGGTACATACATACATGAGTACTGGGTCGAATTTGTATGGATCTTTATCACAGGCACATGACACACATTTTTGTTTTGCCCTATGGTCATATAGTAAGTAATGTTTACAATTTGTGTGTGTCTTGTGCCTGTGGATTATGATTTCGGATACGGTAAATAATGTACTAAGTATCCGATCAAAAAGGTACTGATTTATAAGATACATATAGTTCAAATTTACCCAAAAAGATAATGCTAGTTTTTACTATACAAGTATGCAGAAATTGAGGCCCCCTCCACGGAATGACTCCCCTCCCTCGGGATGCCCCCACCCACACTCCTGGTGACCATACTCCCCCTGTTTGTGTTCAGGTACAGTTACACACAATCCACCATATGGCTGCTATTGCATGGCAATACTTCATTCACTTGTTATTAATGTCGAACTGTATTTTATAAATCTATTTTGGGCAATGAAAAAATCTCGAGATTCATTGTTTTTGTCAAATGAAATAAATATGTGTTTGTCGAATGAAATGGAGATAAAAAGAGTTTTAAGAATTAATTGTGATTGAAGTAGATTAATGACTAGATATTTCCGTAAAATAATAATGTTTGTTGAATCTTCACTCCGAGGAACATCATCAAGCCACGGCTGGGAATCTACACTCCGTGGAACATCATCCAGGCACGGCTGGGAATCTACACTCCGTGGAACATCATCCAGGCACGGCTGGGAATCTACACTCCGAGGAACATGATCCAGGCACGGCTGGGAATCTACACTCCGAGGAACATGATCCAGGCACGGCTGGGAATCTACACTCCGAGGAACATGATCCAGGCACGGCTGGGAATCTACACTCCGAGGAACATCATCCAGGCACGGCTGGGAATCTACACTCCATGGAACATCATCCAGGCACGGCTGGGAATCTACACTCAGAGGAACATGATCCAGGCACGGCTGGGAATCTACACTCCGTGGAACATCATCCAGACACGGCTGGGAATCTACACTCCGTGGAACATCATCCAGGCACGTCTGGGAATCTACACTCCGTGGAACATCATCCAGGCACGTCTGGGAATCTACACTCCGTGGAACATCATCCAGACACGGCTGGGAATCTACACTCCGTGGAACATCATCCAGGCACGGCTGTGAATCTACACTCCGTGGAACATCATCCAGGCACGGCTGGGAATCTACACTCCGTGGAACATCATCCAGACACGGCTGGGAATCTACACTCCGTGGAACATCATCCAGGCACGTCTGGGAATCTACACTCCGTGGAACATCATCCAGGCACGGCTGGGAATCTACACTCAGAGGAACATCATCCAGGCACGTCTGGGAATCTACACTCCGTGGAACATCATCCAGACACGGCTGGGAATCTACACTCCGTGGAACATCATCCAGGCACGGCTGGGAATCTACACTCAGAGGAACATGATCCAGGCACGGCTGGAATCTACACTCCGTGGAACATCATCCAGGCACGGCTGGGAATCTACACTCAGAGGAACATGATCCAGGCACGGCTGGGAATCTACACTCCGTGGAACATGATCCAGGCACGGCTGGGAATCTACACTCCGTGGAACATCATCCAGGCACGGCTGGGAATCTACACTCAGAGGAACATGATCCAGGCACGGCTGGGAATCTACACTCCGTGGAACATCATCCAGGCACGGCTGGGAATCTACACTCAGAGGAACATGATCCAGGCACGGCTGGGAATCTACACTCCGTGGAACATCATCCAGGCACGGCTGGGAATCTACACTCCGTGGAACATCATCCAGGCACGGCTGGGAATCTACACTCCGAGGAACATCATCCAGGCACGGAGTTGGAGAGAGGGATAGGAAAAGAAGGTAGTTGAGTGGGAGAGAGGGAGAGAGCGAAGGGGAATAGAGGGAGGGGAGAAAGAGTAAATCACACGAACAATCGCTGCTTGTCATCACATTCTGATGTATACCATTTCTGTCCTGGCTCAACATTACAATAACGTGTGTGTGTTTTACGTTTATTCATCGTCGCTACCGGTTGCCCATATGAGCGACGCCTCCTGAAGAGATTAGTCATTTTAGATTTTTGGAGGATAGTGCAATGATACAGATCATTCCAGAGTCTCCTCTGGTTCTTTTACGTGCACGGTGTAAAGCACCGACACGAGACCTCGGTTTAACGTCCCATCCGAAAGACTGTTAATTTTATTATGGTCAGACGGGGGGTCGAACCTGCGATCCATGGAATACCAGTCCAGCGTGTTACCACAGATCCAACAATAACCATTAGGCTTGCCTAGTATTATATAACTTTTGTTCAAACAAAGAGGAGACAACTCCATCAACAATATCGGCAAATTCAACTATTAATATCGTTATTAGTTATTACACCAGCTTTTGTCTATATTTAGCTGAAACGCTTCTAACTTAACTGTAGTATTATTTGAAGACAAGCTATCAATGTATTCGTCTGTCATTTCTGTGTGCCATGTATATTTATAATGTATACGCTCATATTCTTTATTTTCAGGTTTTAATATTCAATCCTGGTACATGAAGTACTAACGTAAAATCAACTGAACAGTGATCAGATAATATACTAGGGTCAGCAATATTAAAGCAGCATTACATCGGATGAAATAAAAGATATTTGAAAAATTCATTTTTTACGTATGGGTAGCAATGCTGCTACACATTCTAACATTATACTGTGTATGCTTATGTTCATTTCGTAAACAGTGTTTTTGCGATAAAACAAACTGGAAACCGAAAGTAGGACTTTCCGAGTCGATCGGCACGCACTTATTTAGAACCGGAACGCATCCTCCACACTTGTTTACATTCGGAATGCATCGTCCCCATTTGTCCCACGTTGTCTTTTTTAATTCAATTACTTGATATGTTGATTCATACCTCTGTTAGTTAAATCTTTTAGGGACATTTCTACATCCCCGCGAGCGGTTCGACATTAGAGGAAGATAGATAGATAGTCTTTCATGTTCAAAATATATACGTTGTTTTCTACATCCTCTATTGTTTCACGTATGCGCGCTGTCCGTGTTTACAGTTCGTGTGTTGATAAACAAATTCGCGTATACGACGGTTTAAATTTATTGGAATTTTATCGTTTCTGAGCAACTCTTTCGATTTTTGTAAACACACACACATTAGTATTTATATTTTACCCAAAACATCCTTTATTACGATGTAATGCTGCTTTAAAATAAAAATCACCATACTGAAATAAATTCTGTGTACTAATAGCATATTGAACAGCACTTGACCCTCTATTTACAACACATGTATAGCAACCAATATGTATGTCGTTGTTTAAAATACGTAAGCTGTTTACACAAATCCAATAAAACTAAACCATTGTAATAATAAAGACTTTATTTAACGAGAGTACTCATTTAACAAAAGTTAACCTACCATGAGGCCCTCAACATATATACAATCAAATGCAATCAAAATATAGCACTATAAGTGAGAACTGCACATTGGAATAATATAGTAATGTAAAAGCTGAAAAATAGAGAAACTATATTTAATATGTAATGGAATATGATGATATGTGGAATTGGCTAGCAGAGTAGAAAATGGGAATGAGACAATTAATGATACTAGATCTATCTAACAATGTGCAGATTTGACTTGTAGTGGTATCTTCAAAATATGTATGAAATCAACTTAAAGACAGCAATTTTCAGATTCTAATAAATATAGCAATGGCAATACACGTTTATAATAACAGTAGAAGTACGCGATTAGTTTGAATTGTTATAGTTCCACTTTAAGTAGAGAATTTTGAACTGTTGGATAGTTGGAGCATTTTGAACTGAGTGAGGCAATGAATTCCAAATAGATGATCCTGAAAATTCAAATGTATTACGAAATAATTCACAATTTGGTCTTGGTGTGTATAATTGATATGCTGAGGTTGATCTAAGAATTCTAGGATGTATATCAGAAGTAAAAGTGAAGGACGATTTTAAAGAGTCTAGAGCAGCTCCATGTAAAGCTTTATACATTTGTATAGCCTTCTGATATATGACTCGTTCTGGAAAGGTCATCCATTTTAGTTGGGAGAATAATAATTGCGATGGAGTGTCAAAGTCCTGATCTAGAATTAGTCTAGCTGCTCTCTTTTGTAACCGAACTATTTTATCTTCTAAAGATGAGTTGCAATTACCCCAAATCACACAACAAAAGTCTAAGTGAGGCAATATGTAAGCATTGTAGAAGAGGTTGCGATTGAGAATAGAGAGATACCTTTTTATACGAGACAATAAATATAAATAAGAGTTACATTTTTTGAGAACATTGTCAGTATGCTTATCCCAGGATAGTGTGTTGTCAATCATAACTCCGAGTAGTCGTTCAGCAGAACTCGGATGTATGACGGTATTGTTCACTTTCACTTCAAGAGCAGACTCACTGATACTATGAGCTTTTGATTTAGAGGAAATATACATGATTTTGGTCTTAGAAGTATTGAGAATCATACGATTGTCTAAACACCACTGTTGAACATTTATCATAAACTATAAAGAACTGTAAAGAAGTAGTAAGAGTGTCAAGAGATTGATCGGAGGCAGATATAGTTGTATCGTCAGCAAATATGTCTGCAACTGTGCTGGTAAGAGTCATAGGTAAGTCATTGGTGTAAATTATAAAGAGAATGGGACCTAAGACAGACCCCTGAGGAACACCAGAAACAACAGGTCCAGCATCAGAACGAGCACCAGAAACATTCGTGTGTTGGAACCTGTCAGCTAAGTACGAGGAAAACCAATTTTGTGATGATTCAGCAAGACCATAATAAGCTAATTTACGTATTAAGATAGAATGATCAACCAGATCAAAGGCTTTGGAAAGATCCAGAAAGACTGTGCCCACTACTTCATTTTTGCCATTGGCAAATAGCAGTCAGTTGTCGTTCTTAACTAGATGGCGCCACCTGACCCGGTCCCGATACATTTGGAGTGATTCGGATTTTATCGTACTTTCCTTAGAAAACAATGTAAACACGCTCATACATAATAACACAAAATAATAGATAATTATGCCTTCAACCTGCTGCTGTGTACCCTAGTGTCATTTAAGAGGAGGACATGAGTTTCCGAAAGATTATGATAGGCGTTCCAAGTGGGTGAACGCGATTAGAAGGATAGACGAATCTTTCAAAGATTGGCAGCCTTCGAAGATGTAAGCCTTTTTTCTCAACCACCCAACTGAATAATGACATCAACCACGCGTTTTGACCCTAACCCTGGGCGGAGCAAGTGATGAAGGCGTTCTTTATGCGTGGTTGATACTATATTCTGATCGGCTGGTTGAGATAAAGATTTTACGCTTCGACGACTGCAGTCCATTTCAGAGCTGATGATTACGTTCAACAGACCATCGATGGTATGTTTAAGCGCTTGTTGAGTTTTTAAGAAAAGCTTGAGAATGAAAAAGAGTAGCATTGAGCAGAACTAGAGTCCTGCTTCATTGTCATTACACCGTCGTAGAGGCGTTAGTACGGGCGAAATACTGATTTCGGAATCAGTCATAATCAATTAGATTGTTCTGAAAAAGACAAAACAAAAAAACATAATTAGGATATGATTCTCCCGTGTCACAGATCAACGCTCTAACCACACGGCCATTTCGACATTTATGTATTTATGGACACAGTTATCGTATATAATAGCGTATGCTAGCCGTAAAGTTGTTTATTTTTCCCGGTTATACAATTTTAATTCTGTTAGGTGTTGCAATTCAGGTGGAATACATATTCTTGACCATTTTTAACGTCAACTACAAGGATTTTTTTTACATATCATCGTTTTATCGACCATTGCATTAACTTAGCACTGTCGGACCTGACCCGTGTTTACGGTTCACAGGATCGCCGCATTTCTCGGTCTTTATTGCTTATTACGCTAAAATCTGAAGCAAAATTAATACCTTTCAACCAAATCCATTTTCCTTCCTGTCTGCTTTGCATTTCTCTTCTTTAATTCCGATTTTAACTGTGGTATTGTCATAAGACCGAACTTCGATGCCATGTTAATGATGTTTATTCTGCGAGAATTCCAGGACCGGGTACAGTGGCGCCCCTAGCGGCTGCCAAGAAAGATAACTGACTGCTATTTGCCATTGCTGATATCCAGTCATCCAGTAAGCGTGTAAGGGCAGTTTGACATGAATGATTTTCACGGAATCCGGACTGTCGATTATATAATAAATTATGTTCCTCGAGAAATTGTTTCAAGTGAAAGCTGACATGGCGCTCAAGAATCAATGACATAACAGGTAATATTGATATAGGTCTGTAATTATTGTTATCTGATTTGTCACCTTTTTTGTGAATGGGTATAACTTTGGCTAATTTAAATGCTTTGGGAAATTTGTTGGAGTTTATGCTAGAATTGAATATTTGTGTTAAAATTGGAGCAATGATTTTGGCAGAAAGCTTTAAGAATCTGGCATGTAAATTATCAGAGCCCGTTGATTTAGATACATCAAGTGAAAGAAGTTGTTTTTCAACAAACTGCACGGATACTAAGGGAATAGAAAATCTAGATATGTTTGACAATTTAGTGTTGTTAGTAGTTTCAAGTGCAAAGTTAGAGTAGTGCGGTGGTGGGTTATCAGACTGAAACTGCCTATGAATATTACAGAAATGTTCATTAAAAATATTGGCCGTATAGTTAGCATTTAATATTTTACATCCATTTTCATCATGTAGGTATTGTGTTTGAGATTTATTGTTCAGTCCTGATAATTCATTTAGGCTGCTCCATAATTGTTTCGGATTGTGTTTATTTTCGAGTTCATATGTGTGGTGTAGTAATTATGCTTTGAGGTAAATATAAGTGATTTGACTTTTTGTCTCCATATTTTAAACTTATCTGATATTTGTTTCTTGTGAAAATGATTTCTATGTTTTATAGCTTCTAAAATATCTGAATTTATCCAGTTTGGTTGTGACGTCCTTTTGACTCTTCTATTTCTGATAGGTGCGTGATTGTTGAGAACAGTAGTGAACATATCAGTGAATACATCAGATGAGTCGTCCGGATCACCAAAAATGTCTACAAGTGACCAAGGCTGGATGGAAAGTTCAAGCAAGAACTCAGCTTCATTGAAATTTTTCAATGATCTATACTGAATACATTTATGAATCGAAGTGTGTGCTTTACGTTTATTTATCGTCACCACATAAATAAACGTAAAACACACACAGAGTTCCAGTCTGTCGATTTTTCACTAATTTACTTCTGGCAAAATGACGGTTGATATTAACAGAAACTCAATACGGCCCAATTAATTGTATCGGTGTTAAAACTATATTTATATGACTGACCAGGCAAAATATATCAACATCTGTTCCCAGGCTAGGTATTCGACAGACGGTCCTTTCGCAGGTTCGATCAATTAACAGTCTTTCAGATGGGACGTTAAACCGAGGTCTCGTGTCAGTGATTTACACCATGCACGTAAAAGATCCAGAGGATATTCTGGAATGGGTCTCTGTCTGTATCAATGCACTATCCTTCAAAAATCTAAAATGACTAATCACCTCATGGTTAGGTGACTATTAGCTTATAGGACCACTATTTTGAGTGGCAACCTTACCCGGTCAGCTAACAAAACGAGTTATATACCAAAATGTGTGTAACTGTCTGAAGTTTGTTACACGCTGCATAAATCGTGGCGTTCGGAGAAATCCAAGATGGCGTCATATGGGTAATCGGTAGCGACGATAAATAAACGTAAAACACACTAGATATTCTGCTAAGGTATGGACTATTTCATTCATGTTAGCGTCATTGTTACATATTGCCACACGGAATCGCGTACATTGTATTTAAATGTTAGCGTCATTGTTACATATTGCCACACGGAATCACGTACATTGTATTTAAATACTTATTATCTATGCATTGATTCATGTTGTAACGAACACGTTAATCTTGATTGTTTTAAATCCTTCTATCGGAATGTTAAATCTTTCTCGGCTCGTGATCTTGTCTCGTCTGTATACTAAAGGACATAGAAAACGCACACTTTGGATAAGTGCGTTTTTACATGAAAAACAATAACTATATAAAAACATAGTTTTAAACATTTTGGAATAGTTTTAGTTGTTCAGTTTATGTTTTGTAATAAAGATGTGATATATCTTTGATGGAATCCTTCGTATTTCATTTTCATGTAATAATAATCATATAATGTAGGTGTGCGTTTTCTATGTCCTCTAGTATATAATGTAGGTGTGCGTTTTCTATGTCCTCTAGTATATAATGTAGGTGTGCGTTTTCTATGTCCTCTAGTATATAATGTAGGTGTGCGTTTTCTATGTCCTCTAGTATATAATGTAGGTGTGCGTTTTCTATGTCCTCTAGTATATAATGTAGGTGTGCGTTTTCTATGTCCTCTAGTATATAATGTAGGTGTGCGTTTTCTATGTCCTCTAGTATATAATGTAGGTGTGCGTTTTCTATGTCCTCTAGTATATAATGTAGGTGTGCGTTTTCTATGTCCTCTAGTATATAATGTAGGTGTGCGTTTTCTATGTCCTCTAGTATATAATGTAGGTGTGCGTTTTCTATGTCCTCTAGTATATAATGTAGGTGTGCGTTTTCTATGTCCTCTAGTATATAATGTAGGTGTGCGTTGTCTATGTCCTCTAGTATATAATGTAGGTGTGCGTTTTCTATGTCCTCTAGTATATAATGTAGGTGTGCGTTTTCTATGTCCTCTAGTATATAATGTAGGTGTGCGTTGTCTATCTCCTCTAGTATATCATGTAGGTGTGCGTTTTCTATGTCCTCTAGTATATCATGTAGGTGTGCGTTTTCTATGTCCTCTAGTATATAATGTAGGTGTGCGTTTTCTATGTCCTCTAGTATATAATGTAGGTGTGCGTGTTATATGTCCTCTAGTATATAATGTAGGTGTGCGTTGTATATGTCCTCTAGTATATAATGTAGGTGTGCGTTTTCTATGTCCTCTAGTATAGATCATTATTTGAATGTGAAGCACTTTGTGTTGGCCTTTATACTATTTATGAATGGCCATTTAAATATGTTCTTAAACTTATTTAGATATGCTATGTTTATGTGTTTTTCCATGACAAAGCAATACCATTTAAATAATAGAGTATTGTTATTTTAAAGCTGATAAAATTAGTTACATACGTAGCAGTTTATGTTGACTGCCCACAAACTATCTCCATATACAACCTATAGAAACACCACGCCAGGCAGTTGTAGACAAGTTTTGCTCGGTACCAGCATGGAGCGGTCTGTCCCAACAGGAGTTGGTTAAAATGTGTGTCTTGAATGGGTGAGTGTCGTTTATCATTCCTATGACCTTTAAATTAATTGTATGACTGTAATTAATGTTATACCGTGTTATTTATTTGTGAGAGTTAGCAATACGTGCACAGTGACTTAAATACAATACGATAGTTACATTACGGAATCTGGTCTAACCTAGAATGTACTGCACGACAACATAGAATGTACTGCACGACAACATAGAATGTACAGCGCGACAACGATAGTTACATTACGGAATCTGGTCTAACCTAGAATGTACTGCACGACAACGATAGTTACATTACGGAATCAGGTCTAACCTAGAATGTAC
The DNA here is from genome assembly GCA_014843695.1 of Archivesica marissinica. Taxonomy (NCBI): domain Eukaryota; kingdom Metazoa; phylum Mollusca; class Bivalvia; order Venerida; family Vesicomyidae; genus Archivesica; species Archivesica marissinica. The sequence continues at coordinate 69,258,030 of CM026402.1, forward strand.
AGCGCGACAACGATAGTTACATTACGGAATCTGGTCTAACCTAGAATGTACTGCGCGACAACGATAGTTACATTACGGAATCGGGTCTAACCTAGAATGTACTGCACGACAACGATAGCTACATTATGGAATCTGGTCTAACCTAGAATGTACTGCACGACAACGATAGTTACATTACGGAATCTGGTCTAACCTAGAATGTACTGCACGACAACGATAGTTACATTACGGAATCTGGTATAAACTAGAATGTACTGCGCGACAACGATAGTTACATTACGGAATCTGGTCTAACCTAGAATGTACAGCGCGACAACGATAGTTACATTGCGGAATCTGGTCTAACCTAGAATGTACTGCGCGACAACATAGAATGTACTGCACGACAACGATAGTTACATTACGGAATCGGGTCTAACCTAGAATGTACTGCACGACAACGATAGTTACATTACGGAATCTGGTCTAACCTAGAATGTACTGCACGACAACATAGAATGTACTGCACGACAACGATAGTTACATTACGGAATCTGGTCTAACCTAGAATGTACTGCACGACAACGATAGTTACATTATGGAATCTGGTCTAACCTAGAATGTACTGCACGACAACATAGAATGTACTGCACGACAACGATAGTTACATTACGGAATCTGGTCTAACCTAGAATGTACTGCGCGACAACATAGAATGTACTGCACGACAACGATAGTTACATTACGGAATCTGGTCTAACCTAGAATGTACTGCACGACAACATAGAATGTACTGCACGACAACGATAGTTACATTATTATTATTATTATATACCAAACTTATATAGCGCTCTTTTCATTTAAAAATAAAACGTTCAAAAGCGCTTTACAGCCTAAAATATCACAAATATTGATAAAAACTTCCACATACAATGAGATAAAACAAGACAAAATTAGCAAACACAATTACAATGGATTCTAAATATGCTATAAAATATTAGGATCTAAAATTATAACAATTAAAATATAGGTAATAATTAAATAAAATGTGTTCATTTGCAGTCTTAATCCTGATTGAGCACAGACACAGTTCGATATTTATGTTCCATATGAACATTTAAAAAGGTGTGTCTTCAAAGCCTTTTTGAAAGAACACAATGTTGTTGCACTTCTAAGATTTGATGGAAGAGAATTCCAAAGTTTTGGGGCAGCAGTCATGAAATTTCTATCTCCGTATGTGACAGTCCGACTTCTTGGTAACACAAGAGTAGCTGCTTCATATTTAGACCGTAAGTTTCTCCTTGGTATATAAACCTCAAGCAAGTTTCTCATATAAATCGGTGCTTCTCCATTCAATGCTTTATATGTGTGAGTCAGTATTTTATACTTTATTCTTTCTTGAACTGGTAGCCAATGAAGTTCTTTTAGAATGGGCGTTACATGACTGAAACGGGTTGTTCTGGTTATGATGCGAGCTGCTGTGTTTTGAACAGTTTGTAATTTATTGGAAGTGTATTTTGGCACGCCGTACAACAGTGAATTACAGTAGTCGAGCCTGGATGTAATGAGTGAGTTTATGAGAGTTTTCGTGGCTTCTGTTGTTAAATACCGCCGAATGTGTCCAATCCGCCGGATCTGCGCATAACATGATTTTGTCACAGAATTTACATGTTTGTCCATATCCATTCTTGAGTCTAGGAAAGCTCCTAGATTTCTCACACATGTTGATGGTTCTGTATTTGAGTCTCCTACTTTCACATTTATGTTTTCAATGTGTTGCAAATTTCGCTGACTAGAAAACATAATCATTTCAGTTTTATCAGTATTGAGTTTTAACATATTGGCATGCATCCAAGCAACAATGTCTTGTAGACAGTTTTCCACTCGAAGTAGTGTCTCTGCTTGTGAAGCTTGAACGCTTGGTTTGAATGAAAGGTAAAGCTGGGAATCGTCAGCATAAAAGTGATGGTTCAGTCCATGGTGTTTACAAATGGCTCCTACAGGTTTGGTATACATAGTGTAAAATTTCGGGCCTAAAACAGACCCCTGTGGAACACTGAAATTCATGAGCACTGAGTTGGATAGTTTTCCATCGATACATACTGCTTGATAACGGTCGGTAAGATAAGATGATATCCATTGGAGAGGTTTTCCAGTAATTCCAAAATGAAATTCGAGACGCTGTAAAAGTGTTCTATGGTCGATGGTATCAAATGCAGCAGATAGGTCCAAAAGCACAAGGATTGTAGCATTGTTCTGGTCCAGAGATTGGAGTATATCGTTTTGGACTTTCAGTAAGGCAGTTTCTGTGGAATGAAACTTCCTGTACGCAGACTGATGTACCTCGTGTAAGTTATTACTTGTCAAATGTTCATCAATTCGACTATTTACTACTTTTTCCAGAATCTTCGAGACATAAGGCAGGTTTGACACGGGCCTGTAGTTCTTCAAAGTGTTTTGATCAAGGCTTGGTTTTTTCAGCAAAGGTCTTACCCGGGAGATTTTGAATGACTTTGGTACATTGCCTGTTTCCAATGAAATATTTACAATTTGTGTCACTATTGGTAGGATTTCACTAAGACAAGATTTCAGTAGCCATGTCGGAATTGGATCAATTTCACAGGATTTATTTGGCCCTTTTTTAATGAACTGTTCGACTTCTTTCTCATGTGATGGACAGAAATTGTTCAAGCAGCTTATGTGAGGGAGTTTCTCTGTTTCAATGTTCAATGGACCCAGTTCCGACTGGGAGTTTGAAGATATGTCATTTCTAATGCCTTCCACCTTAGAAATGAAGAAGTCACTGAATTCCTGTGCTAGTTCATTGGGATTTTTGCCTGATGGAAGCGCTATTTCACTATCGCCTTCAAGCAGGTGTTTAGTGATTTTGAACATGCTTTTTTGATCACGACCGCAAGATATTACTTTATCAGAAAAGTAGTCAAGCCGTGCTTGCATTACGGAATCGGGTCTAACCTAGAATGTACTGCACGACAACGATAGTTACATTACGGAATCAGGTCTAACCTAGAATGTACTGCATGACAACGATAGTTACATTACGGAATCGGGTCTAACCGAGAATGTAAAACATTGTGTGTTCCTGGATCAATAGTAGGAATGCAAATTATTTTCATGCATAGCAAATGATTATCAAACACTACTCTACCAAACAAGGTTCTATGGGTACTGTGACCTCCCGGTACCGTGGTAACCATAGCGGAACACAAACTAGGTATTGAACCCGGAACCATGGTAACCATAGCGGAATAAGGTAAAACTCCCATTACCATGGTAACCATAACAGAACTACGTAAAACTCCCGGTATCATGGTAACCATAGTGGAACTAGGTCAAACGTCCGGTACTGATGTAACCATATTATTATTATTATTATTATATACCACACTTATATAGCGCTCTTTTCATCTAAATATAAAACGTTCAAAAGCGCTTTACAGCCTAAAATATCACAAATATTGATAAAAAACTTCCACATACAATGAGATAAAACAAGACAAAATTAGCAAACACAATTACAATGGAATCTAAATATGCTATAAAATATTAGGATCTAAAATTATAACAATTAAAATATAGGTAATAATTAAATAAAATGTGTTCAATTGCAGTCTTAATCCTGATTGAGCACAGACACTGTTCGATATTTATGTTCCATATGAACATTTAAAAAGGTGTGTCTTCAAAGCCTTCTTGAAAGAACACAATGTTGTTGCACTTCTAAGATTTGATGGAAGAGAATTCCAAAGTTTTGGGGCAGCAGTCATGAAACTTCTATCTCCGTATGTGACAGTCCGACTTCTTGGTAACACAAGAGTAGCTGCTTCATTTTTAGACCGTAAGTCTCTCCTTGGTATATAAACCTCAAGCAAGTTTCTCAAATAAATCGGTGCTTCTCCATTCAATGCTTTATATGTGTGAGTCAGTATTTTATACTTTATTCTTTCTTGAACTGGTAGCCAATGAAGTTCTTTTAGAATGGGCGTTACATGACTGAAACGGGATGTTCTGGTTATGATGCGAGCTGCTGTGTTTTGAACAGTTTGTAATTTATTGGAAGTGTTTTTTGGCACGCCGTACAACAGTGAATTACAGTAGTCGAGCCTGGATGTAACGAGTGAGTTTATGAGAGTTTTCGTGGCGTCTGTTGTTAAATACTGCCGAATGTGTCCAATCCGCCGGATCTGCGCATAACATGATTTTGTCACGGAATTTACATGTTTGTCCATATCCATTCTTGAGTCTAGGAAAGCTCCTAGATTTCTCACACATGTTGATGGTTCTGTATTTGAGTCTCCTACTTTCACATTTATGTTTTCAATGTGTTGAAAATTTCGCTGACTAGAAAACATAATCATTTCAGTTTTATCAGTATTGAGTTTTAACATATTGGCATGCATCCAAGCAACAATGTCTTGTAGACAGTTTTCCATTCGAAGTAGTGTCTCTGCTTGTGAAGCTTGAACGGTTGGTTTGAATGAAAGGTAAAGCTGGGAATCGTCAGCATAAAAGTGATGGTTCAGTCCATAGCAGAACTAGGTAAAACTCCACGACGGGTACCATGGTAACCATAGTGGAACTAGGTATAACTCCCGGTACCATGGTAACCATAGTGGAACTAGGTAACATTCCCGGTACCATTGTAACCATAGTGGAACTAGGTAACATTCCCGGTACCATTGTAACCATAGTGGAACTAGGTAAAACTCCCGGTACCATGGTAACCATAACAGAACTAGGTAATACTCTCGGTACCATGGTAACCATAGTGGAACTAGGTAACGCTTTAGGTACCGTGGTAACCATAGCGGAACTAGGTAACACTCCCGGTACCATGGTAACCATAGCGGAACTAGGTAACACTCCCAGTATCATGGTAACCATAGTGGAATTAGGTAAACCTCCCGGTATCATGGTAACCATAGCGGAATTAGATAACACTCCCAGTATCATGGTAACCATAGCGGAACTAGGTAACACTCCCAGTATCATGGTAACCATAGTGGAATTAGGTAACCCTCCCGGTATCATGGTAACCATAGCGGAATTAGATAACACTCCCAGTATCATGGTAACCATAGTTGAATTAGGTAAAACTCCCGGTACCATGGTAACCATAGCGGAACACAAACTAGGTAAAGATCCCGGTACCATGGTAACCATAGCGGAACTAGGTAAAACTCCCGCTACCATGGTAACAATAGCTGAACTAGGTAACACTCCCGGTACCATGGTAACCATAGCGGAACACAAACTAGGTAAAGCTCCCGGTACCGTGGTAACCATAGCCGAACTAGTTAAAACTCCCCGTACCAGGGTAATCATATCGGACCTAGATAAAACTCCCGGTACCATGGTAACAGTAGCGGAACTAGGTAAAACTCCCGGTAACAATGTAACCGTAGCGGAACTAGGTAAAATCCCGGTACCATGGTAACCATAGCGGAATACAAACTAGGTAAAACCTCCCCGGTACCATGGTAACCATAGCGGAACTAGGTAAAACTCCCGGTACCATGGTAATCATAGCGGAACTGGTAAAACTCCCGATACCATGGAAACCAAAACAGAACTAAGTGAAACTCCTGGTACCATAGTAACCATAGTGGAACTAGGTAAAGCTCCCGGTACCATGGTAACCATAGCGGAACTAGGTAAAACACCCGCTACCATGGTAACAATAGCTGAACTAGGTAACACTCCCGGTACCATGGTAACCATAGCGGAACACAAACTAGGTAAAGCTCCCGGTACCATGGTAATCATATCAGAACTAGATAAAACTCCCGGTACCATGGTAACAGTAGCGGAACTAGGTAAAACTCCCGGTAACAATGTAACCGTAGCGGAACTAGGTAAAATCCCGGTACCATGGTAACTATAGCGGAATACAAACTAGGTAAAACCTCCCCGGTACCATGGGAACCATAGCGGAACTAGGTAAAACTCCCGGTACCATGGTAACCATAACGGAACTGGTAAAACTCCCGATACCATGGAAACCAAAACAGAACTAAGTGAAACTCCTGGTACCATGGTAACCATAGTGGAACTAGGTAAAGCTCCCGGTACCATGGTAACCATAGCGGAACTAGGTAAAACTCCCGCTACCATGGTAACAATAGCTGAACTAGGTAAAACTCCCGGTACCATGGTAATCATATAGGAACTAGGTAAAACTCCCGGTACCATGGTAACCATAGCGGAACACAAACTAGGTAAAGCTCCCGGTACCATGGTAATCATATCGGAACTAGATAAAACTCCCGGTACCATGATAACAGTAGCGGAACTAGGTAAAACTCCCGGTAACAATGTAACCGTAGCGGAACTGGTAAAACTCCCGATACCATGGAAACCATAACAGAACTAAGTGAAACTCCTGGTACCATGGTAACCATAGTGGAACTAGGTAAAGCTCCCGGTACCATGGTAACCATAGCAAAACTATGTAAAACTCCCGGTACCATGGTAACCATAGTGGAACTAGGTAAAGCTCCCGGTACCATGGTAACCATAGCAAAACTATGTAAAACTCCCGGTACCATGGTAACCATAGTGGAACTAGGTAAAGCTCCTGGTACCGTGGTAACAATTGCGGAACTAGGTAAAGCTCCCGGCGGTACCATGGTAACCATAGCGGAACTAGGTAAACTCCCGGTACTATGGTAACCATAACGGAACTAGGTAAACTCCCGGTACTATGGTAACCATAACGGAACACAAATCTACTCTTAATACACTTGTGATAATTCAAAACATGTTTACAGAAATAATCACTGGATTCAAGAGATTCAACCCCCGGTACTGGTATTGAGAATAGCACGCGTAGAGTCACCCCCTCACACCCCCCCCGCGTCGGAAGACACATTTTGTGTGAATCTTAGAGTCCCCATCAGTTGGAAGTATATATTGCTGATTGTTTCCGTAAGTTGTTGTATAATGTTTATTAGTTAAATAATACAATTGCTCATCCCCCATGCATGTATACCCAATGTTTACAGTTTGTATAACATATCCATGTCATGTTTGTTACATAACCTGCAACCTCCCGTAAATAAAAAGTTGCTGTTGTTGTTGTTTTTGTTGTTGCTGTTGTTGTTGCTGTTGTTGCTGCTGCTGCTGCTGTTGTTGTTGTTGTTGTTGTTGTTGTTGTTGTTGTTGTTGGTAAGTATATATTAGTATAATGTTCCAAGTTGATCTATATGTTTCCGTTGAATGTTCATCCAGTATGATATCACACAGGTTTTACATTTCAACTGCATGTCTATCAATGTATGCCATTGCCGATTAACTCGACAGAATAAAACCTAATTGAAGGCTTTAAATGGAACTACAATACCTTATCAGTTTTATAAAATACGGTGCTTAAAACTCGTCGAGCCATGTAAATACATTACAATATAATCTAAATACTTCGATTGTTAAGCTTATAATGCATTGTATAACACCGAGTCTTAACAACCTTTAACAATCACCCAGATATTTAACATTTCCACTGAAGTCACTCCGTTTCAAAACTAACCAAAATAGTAACATCTACTCATTAAAGAAAAGAATTCGTAGAATAATTGATTTGGAGGTATTGAATTGGTTAATGGATTGAAAGAAGGCACGCGCACGTTTCATCAAGCATATTTATCCGTGAGGAGGCGGGCTAATCCAAATCCCAGCTACGGTATGTCTTAGATTAATCAGTACATTATGCTTTGATTTATCAGTACATTATGCTTAGATTTATCAGTACATTATGCTTTGATTTACCAGTACATTATGCTTAGATTTATCAGTACATTATGCTTAGATTTATCAGTACATTATGCTTTGATTTATCAGTACATTATGCTTAGATTTATCAGTACATTATGCTTAGATTTATCAGTGCATTATGCTTAGATTTATCAGTACATTATGCTTAGATTTATCAGTACATTATGCTTAGATTTATCAGTACATTATGCTTAGATTTATCAGTACATTATGCTTAGATTTATCAGTACATTATGCTTATATTTATCAGTATATTATGCTTAGATTTATTGATTTATTAGTACATTATGCTTAGATTTATTGATTTATTAGTACATTATGCTTTGATTTATCAGTACATTATGCTTAGATTTATTAGTACATTATGCTTAGATTTATCAGTACATTATGCTTAGATTTATCAGTACATTATGCTTAGATTTATCAGTACATTATGCTTAGATTTATTGATTTATTAGTACATTATGCTTAGATTTATTGATTTATTAGTACATTATGCTTTGATTTATCAGTACATTATGCTTAGATTTATCAGTACATTATGCTTAGATTTATTAGTACATTATGCTTAGATTTATCAGTACATTATGCTTTGATTTATCAGTACATTATGCTTAGATTTATTAGTACATTATGCTTAGATTTATTAGTACATTATGCTTAGATTTATCAGTACATTATGCTTAGATTTATCAGTACATTATGCTTAGATTTATCAGTACATTATGCTTAGATTTATCAGTACATTATGCTTAGATTTATCAGTACATTATGCTTAGATTTATTGATTTATAGTACATTATGCTTAGATTTATCAGTACATTATGCTTAGATTTATCAGTACATTATGCTTAGATTTATCAGTACATTATGCTTAGATTTATCAGTACATTATGCTTAGATTTATCAGTACATTATGCTTTGATTTATCAGTACATTATGCTTAGATTTATCAGTACATTATGCTTAGATTTATCAGTACATTATGCTTAGATTTATCAGTACATTATGCTTAGATTTATCAGTACATTATGCTTAGATTTATCAGTACATTATGCTTAGATTTATCAGTACATTATGCTTAGATTTATCAGTACATTATGCTTAGATTTATCAGTACATTATGCTTGATTTATCAGTACATTATGCTAGATTATCAGTACATATGCTTAATATCCGATTTTCAGTACATTATGCTTAGATTTATTGATTTATTAGTACATTATGCTTAGATTTATTGATTTATTAGTACATTATGCTTTGATTTATCAGTACATTATGCTTAGATATCCCAGTACATTATGCTTAGATATCAGTACATTATGCTTAGATTTATTGATTTATCAGTACATTATGCTTAGATATTCCAGTACATTATGCTTAGATTATTGATTTATTAGTACATTATGCTTAGATTTATCAGTACATTATGCTTAGATTTATCAGTACATTATGCTTTGATTTATCAGTACATTATGCTTAGATTTATCAGTACATTGTGCTTAGATTTATCAGTACATTATGCTTAGATAGTCCAGTACATTATGCTTAGATTTATTGATTTATTAGTACATTATGCTTTGATTTATCAGTACATTTTGCTTAGATTTATTGATTTATTAGTACATTATGCTTTGATTTATCAGTACATTATGCTTAGATATTCCAGTACATTATGCTTAGATTTATTGATTTATTAGTACATTATGCTTTGATTTATCAGTACATTATGCTTAGATTAGTACATTATGCTTGATTTATCAGTACATTATGCTTAGATATTCAGTACATTATGCTTAGATTTATTGATTTATTAGTACATTATGCTTTGATTTATCAGTACATTATGCTTATATTTATCAGTACATTATGCTTAGATTTATCAGTACATTATGCTTAGATTTATCAGTACATTATGCTTTGATTTATGTTTTCAGTACATTATGCTTATTTTGTTTTGTTGATTTATCAGTACATTATGCTTAGATTTATCAGTACATTATGCTTAGATTTATCAGTACATTATGCTTAGATTTATCAGTACATTATGCTTAGATTTATCAGTACATTATGCTTAGATTTATCAGTACATTATGCTTTGATTTATCAGTACATTATGCTTAGATATCCCAGTACATTATGCTTAGATTTATTGATTTATTAGTACATTATGCTTAGATTTATTGATTTATTAGTACATTATGCTTTGATTTATCAGTACATTATGCTTAGATATCCCAGTACATTATGCTTAGATTTATTGATTTATCAGTACATTATGCTTAGATATTCCAGTACATTATGCTTAGATTTATTGATTTATTAGTACATTATGCTTAGATTTATCAGTACATTATGCTTAGATTTATCAGTACATTATGCTTTGATTTATCAGTACATTATGCTTAGATTTATCAGTACATTGTGCTTAGATTTATCAGTACATTATGCTTAGATATTCCAGTACATTATGCTTAGATTTATTGATTTATTAGTACATTATGCTTTGATTTATCAGTACATTATGCTTAGATTTATTGATTTATTAGTACATTATGCTTTGATTTATCAGTACATTATGCTTAGATATTTCAGTACATTATGCTTAGATTTGTTGATTTATTAGTAGATTATGCTTTGATTTATCAGTACATTATGCTTAGATTTATTGATTTATTAGTACATTATGCTTTGATTTATCAGTACATTATGCTTAGATATTCCAGTACATTATGCTTAGATTTATTGATTTATTAGTACATTATGCTTTGATTTATCAGTACATTATGCTTAGATTTATCAGTACATTATGCTTATATTTATCAGTACATTATGCTTAGATTTATCAGTACATTATGCTTAGATTTATCAGTACATTATGCTTTGATTTATTGATTTATCAGTACATTATGCTTAGATATTCCAGTACATTACGCTTAGATTTATTGATTTATCAGTACATTATGCTTAGATTTATTGATTTATCAGTACATTATGCTTAGATTTATCAGTACATTATGCTTAGATATCTCAGTACATTATGCTTAGATTTATTGATTTATCAGTACATTATGCTTAGATTTATTGATTTATCAGTACATTATGCTTAGATTTATCAGTACATTATGCTTAGATTTATCAGTACATTATGCTTAGATTTATCAGTACATTATGCTTAGATTTATCAGTACATTATGCTTAGATTTATTGATTTATCAGTACATTATGCTTAGATTTATCAGTACATTATGCTTAGATTTATCAGTACATTATGCTTTGATTTATCAGTACATTATGCTTAGATTTATTGATTTATCAGTACATTATGCTTAGATTTATCAGTACATTATGCTTAGATTTATCAGTACATTATGCTTAGATTTATCAGTACATTATGCTTAGATTTATCAGTACATTATGCTTAGATTTATTGATTTATCAGTACATTATGCTTAGATTTATCAGTACATTATGCTTAGATTTATCAGTACATTATGCTTTGATATTCAGTACATTATGCTTAGATTTATTGATTTATAGTACATTATGCTTTGATTTATCAGTACATTATGCTTAGATTTATTGATTTATTAGTACATTATGCTTTGATTTATCAGTACATTATGCTTAGATATTCCAGTACATTATGCTTAGTTTATTGATTTATTAGTACATTATGCTTTGATTTATCAGTACATTATGCTTAGATTTATCAGTACATTATGCTTATATTTATCAGTACATTATGCTTAGATTTATCAGTACATTATGCTTAGATTTATCAGTACATTATGCTTAGATTTATCAGTACATTATGCTTAGATTTATCAGTACATTATGCTTAGATTTATCAGTACATTATGCTTAGATTTATCAGTACATTATGCTTAGATTTATCAGTACATTATGCTTATATTTATCAGTACATTATGCTTAGATTTATCAGTACATTATGCTTATATTTATCAGTACATTATGCTTAGATTTATCAGTACATTATGCTTAGATTTATCAGTACATTATGCTTAGATTTACCAGTACATTATGCTTAGATTTATCAGTACATTATGCTTAGATTTATTGATTTATCGGTACATTATGCTTAGATTTATCAGTACATTATGCTTAGATTTATCAGTACATTATGCTTAGATTTATCAGTACATTATGCTTAGATTTATCAGTACATTATGCTTAGATTTATCAGTACATTATGCTTAGATATCCCAGTACATTATGCTTAGATTTATTAGTACATTATGCTTAGATTTATCAGTACATTATGCTTAGATTTATCAGTACATTATGCTTAGATATCCCAGTACATTATGCTTAGATTTATCAGTACATTATGCTTAGATTTATTGATTTATTAGTACATTATGCTTAGATTTATCAGTACATTATGCTTAGATTTATCAGTACATTATGCTTTGATTTATCAGTACATTATGCTTTGATTTATCAGTACATTATGCTTAGATAGTCCAGTACATTATGCTTAGATTTATTGATTTATTAGTACATTATGCTTTGATTTATCAGTACATTATGCTTAGATTTATTGATTTATTAGTACATTATGCTTTGATTTATCAGTACATTATGCTTAGATATTCCAGTACATTATGCTTAGATTTATTGATTTATTAGTACATTATGCTTTGATTTATCAGTACATTATGCTTAGATTTATCAGTACATTATGCTTATATTTATCAGTACATTATGCTTAGATTTATCAGTACATTATGCTTAGATTTATCAGTACATTATGCTTTGATTTATCAGTACATTATGCTTAGATTTATCAGTACATTATGCTTAGATTTATCAGTACATTATGCTTAGATATTCAGTACATTATGCTTAGATTTATCAGTACATTATGCTTATATTTATCAGTACATTATGCTTAGATTTATCAGTACATTATGCTTAGATTTATTGATTTATCAGTACATTATGCTTAGATTTATCAGTACATTATGCTTAGATTTACCAGTACATTATGCTTTGATTTATCAGTACATTATGCTTAGATTTATCAGTACATTATGCTTAGATTTACCAGTACATTATGCTTAGATTTATCAGTACATTATGCTTAGATTTATCAGTACATTATGCTTAGATTTATCAGTACATTATGCTTAGATTTATCAGTACATTATGCTTAGATTTATCAGTACATTATGCTTAGATTTATCAGTACATTATGCTTAGATTTATCAGTACATTATGCTTAGATATCTCAGTACATTATGCTTAGATTTATCAGTACATTATGCTTAGATTTATTGATTTATCAGTAAATTATGCTTAGATTTATCAGTACATTATGCTTAGATTTATTAGTACATTATGCTTAGATATCCCAGTACATTATGCTTAGATTTATCAGTACATTATGCTTAGATTTATTGATTTATCAGTACATTATGCTTAGATTTATCAGTACATTATGCTTAGATTTACCAGTACATTATGCTTAGATATCCCAGTACATTATGCTTAGATTTATCAGTACATTATGCTTAGATTTATCAGTACATTATGCTTAGATTTATCAGTACATTATGCTTATATTTATCAGTACATTATGCTTAGATTTATCAGTACATTATGCTTAGATTTACCAGTGCATTGTGCTTAGATTTATCAGTACATTATGCTTAGATTTATTGATTTATCAGTACATTATGCTTAGATTTATCAGTACATTATGCTTTGATTTATCAGTACATTATGCTTAGATTTACCAGTACATTATGCTTAGATTTATCAGTACATTATGCTTAGATTTATCAGTACATTATGCTTTGATTTATCAGTACATTATGCTTAGATTTATCAGTACATTGTGCTTAGATTTATCAGTACATTATGCTTAGATATTCCAGTACATTATGCTTAGATTTATTGATTTATTAGTACATTATGCTTTGATTTATCAGTACATTATGCTTAGATTTATTGATTTATTAGTACATTATGCTTTGATTTATCAGTACATTATGCTTAGATATTCCAGTACATTATGCTTAGATTTATTAGTACATTATGCTTTGATTTATCAGTACATTATGCTTAGATATTCCAGTACATTATGCTTAGATTTATTGATTTATTAGTACATTATGCTTTGATTTATCAGTACATTATGCTTAGATTCAGTACATTATGCTTAGATTTATCAGTACATTATGCTTAGATTTATTGATTTATCAGTACATTATGCTTAGATTTATCAGTACATTATGCTTAGATTTATCAGTACATTATGCTTAGATTTACCAGTACATTATGCTTAGATTTATCAGTACATTATGCTTAGATTTATCAGTACATTATGCTTAGATTTATCAGTACATTATGCTTAGATTTATGAGTACATTATGCTTAGATTTATCAGTACATTATGCTTTGATCTATCAGTACATTATGCTTTGATTTATCAGTACATTATGCTTAGATTTATCAGTACATTATGCTTTGATTTATCAGTACATTATGCTTAGATTTATCAGTACATTATGCTTAGATTTATCAGTACATTATGCTTATATTTATTGATTTATTAGTACATTATGCTTAGATTTATTGATTTATTAGTACATTATGCTTTGATTTATCAGTACATTATGCTTAGATTTATCAGTACATTATGCTTATATTTATCAGCACATTATGCTTAGATTTATTGATTTATTAGTACATTATGCTTAGATTTATTGATTTATTAGTACATTATGCTTAGATTTATCAGTGCATTATGCTTAGATTTATCAGTACATTATGCTTAGATTTATCAGTACATTATGCTTAGATTTACCAGTACATTATGCTTAGATTTATCAGTACATTATGCTTAGATTTATCAGTACATTATGCTTAGATTTACCAGTACATTGTGCTTAGATTGATCAGTACATTATGCTTAGATTTATCAGTACATTATGCTTAGATTTATCAGTACATTATGCTTAGATTTATCAGTACATTATGCTTAGATTTATCAGTACATTATGCTTAGATTTATCAGTACATTATGCTTTGATGTATCAGTACATTATGCTTTGATGTATCAGTACATTATGCTTTGATGTATCAGTACATTATGCGTTGATGTATCTGTACATTATGCTTTGATTTATCAGTACATTATGCGTTGATGTATTAGTACATTATGCTTTGATGTATCAGTACATTATGCTTTGATGTATCAGTACATTATACGTCCAACACCATTCAAGTTGATCTAAATGATAGCACAGTGGTAGAGCGTTCGCTTATGGTGCAAATGGTCAGGAGTTCGCGCCCAGCTGTAGCTGTTACCTTTGTACCAAATTAAATTCCACATTTCCTCTTCTCTCTCCCTCGTGGCGATGGATTCCATCATATTTCTTGCCGTATTTGAAGAACTTTTGTTATTTTTGTTTCGGTTTGGTTTGGGGTTAAAGTCGCAGTAAGCTTAGGTCATTAGGACTATCCGGCTATTATTGGTGGAGGAAGACCGTGAGTGCCCATCCGAGCAGTATTGTAGGCACTGATGAACACCCAGGTAGAACCACCAGCCATATGCCAGCTGGATAACTTCCTCGCACGAAAATAGGCGACACCCCAGTGGGATTTGAACCTATAGCGGCGATGAGCAAGTTATTTGAACCTATAGCGGCGATGAACAAGTTATTTGAACCTATAGCGGCGATGAACAAGTTATTTGAACCTATAGCGGCGATGAGCAAGTTATTTGAACATATAGCGGTGATGAGCAAGTTATTTGAACATATAGCGGCGATGAGCAAGTTATTTGAACATATAGCGGTGATGAGCAAGTTATTTGAACCTATAGCGGCGATGAGCAAGTTATTTGAACATATAGCGGTGATGAACAAGTTATTTAAACCTATAGCGGCGATGAGCAAGTTATTTGAACATATAGCGGTGATGAACAAGTTATTTAAACCTATAGCGGCGATGAGCAAGTTATTTGAACATATAGCGGTGATGAACAAGTTATTTGAACCTATAGCGGCGATGAACAAGTTATTTGAACCTATAGCGGCGATGAACAAGTTATTTGAACCTATAGCGGCGATGAATATGAAACGATTTGAAGACATTTTGTATTAAAGTGACACTATGGAATTATAAAATATGAAATGTTGAACGAGTAGCAACACATTCTTTCATTATATTTTGAATAATTATTTTCAGTCAGTAAACAGTTTCTAGAAACATAACTATTGAAAGTGAAAGTACAACGTTCGTTATAAACAATTCATGTATACGATGTGCTATATTTATTTGATTTGTTTTCGTTATAAATATTTAGATTCTTTCAAACACACATTCATTGCAAATTATATTCTTTAAATATCTCGTACTTTTCACCAAAACAACATCCTTTATTCCGATATAGTATCCTTTATTCCGATACAGTATCCTTTATTCCGATATAGTGTCCTTTATTCCGATATAGTATCCTTTATTCCGATACAGTATCCTTTATTCCGATATAGTATCCTTTATTCCGATATAGTATCCTTTATTCCGATATAGTATCCTTTATTCCGATATAGTATCCTTTATTCCGATACAGTATCCTTTATTCCGATATAGTATCCTTTATTCCGATATAGTATCCTTTATTCCGATACAGTATCCTTTATTCCGATATAGTATCCTTTATTCCGATACAGTATCCTTTATTCCGATATAGTATCCTTTATTCCGATACAGTATCCTTTATTCCGATATAGTATCCTTTATTCCGATATAGTATCCTTTATTCCGATACAGTATCCTTTATTCCGATATAGTATCCTTTATTCCGATATAGTATCCTTTATTCCGATATAGTATCCTTTATTCCGATATAGTATCCTTTATTCCGATACAGTATCCTTTATTCCGATATAGTATCCTTTATTCCGATATAGTATCCTTTATTCCGATATAGTATCCTTTATTCCGATATAGTATCCTTTATTCCGATATAGTATCCTTTATTCCGATATAGTATCCTTTATTCCGATATAGTATCCTTTATTCCGATATAGTATCCTTTATTCCGATATAGTATCCTTTATTCCGATATAGTATCCTTTATTCCGATATAGTATCCTTTATTCCGATATAGTATCCTTTATTCCGATATAGTATCCTTTATTCCGATATAGTATCCTTTATTCCGATATAGTATCCTTTATTCCGATATAGTATCCTTTATTCCGATATAGTATCCTTTATTCCGATATAGTATCCTTTATTCCGATATAGTATCCTTTATTCCGATATAGTATCCTTTATTCCGATATAGTATCCTTTATTCCGATATAGTATCCTTTATTCCGATATAGTATCCTTTATTCCGATATAGTGTCCGATATAGTATCCTTTATTCCGATATAGTGTCCTTTATTCCGATATAGTATCCTTTATTCCGATATAGTGTCCTTTATTCCGATATAGTATCCTTTATTCCGATATAGTATCCTTTATTCCGATATAGTATCCTTTATTCCGATATAGTATCCTTTATTCCGATATAGTATCCTTTATTCCGATATAGTGTCCTTTATTCCGATATAGTATCCTTTATTCCGATATAGTATCCTTTATTCCGATATAGTATCCTTTATTCCGATATAGTATCCTTTATTCCGATATAGTATCCTTTATTCCGATATAGTATCCTTTATTCCGATATAGTATCCTTTATTCCGATATAGTATCCTTTATTCCGATATAGTATCCTTTATTCCGATATAGTATCCTTTATTCCGATATAGTATCCTTTATTCCGATATAGTATCCGATATAGTATCCTTTATTCCGATATAGTATCCTTTATTCCGATATAGTATCCTTTATTCCGATATAGTATCCTTTATTCCGATATAGTATCCTTTATTCCGATATAGTATCCTTTATTCCGATATAGTATCCTTTATTCCGATATAGTATCCTTTATTCCGATATAGTATCCTTTATTCCGATATAGTATCCTTTATTCCGATATAGTGTCCTTTATTCCGATATAGTATCCTTTATTCCGATATAGTATCCTTTATTCCGATATAGTATCCTTTATTCCGATATAGTATCCTTTATTCCGATATAGTATCCTTTATTCCGATATAGTATCCTTTATTCCGATATAGTATCCTTTATTCCGATATAGTATCCTTTATTCCGATATAGTATCCTTTATTCCGATATAGTGTCCTTTATTCCGATATAGTATCCTTTATTCCGATATAGTGTCCTTTATTCCGATATAGTATCCTTTATTCCGATATAGTATCCTTTATTCCGATATAGTATCCTTTATTCCGATATAGTGTCCTTTATTCCGATATAGTATCCTTTATTCCGATATAGTGTCCTTTATTCCGATATAGTATCCTTTATTCCGATATAGTATCCTTTATTCCGATATAGTATCCTTTATTCCGATATAGTATCCTTTATTCCGATATAGTGTCCTTTATTCCGATATAGTATCCTTTATTCCGATATAGTATCCTTTATTCCGATATAGTATCCTTTATTCCGATATAGTGTCCTTTATTTAGATCCTTATTCCGATATAGTGTCCTTTATTCCGATATAGTATCCTTTATTCCGATATAGTATCCTTTATTCCGATATAGTATCCTTTATTCCGATATAGTATCCTTTATTCCGATATAGTATCCTTTATTCCGATATAGTATCCTTTATTCCGATATAGTATCCTTTATTCCGATATAGTATCCTTTATTCCGATATAGTATCCTTTATTCCGATATAGTTCCTTTATTCCGATATAGTTCCTTTATTCCGATATAGTTTTTATTCCGATATAGTATCCTTTATTCCGATATAGTATCCTTTATTCCGATATAGTATCCTTTATTCCGATATAGTATCCTTTATTCCGATATAGTATCCTTTATTCCGATATAGTATCCTTTATTCCGATATAGTATCCTTTATTCCGATATAGTATCCTTTATTCCGATATAGTATCCTTTATGCCGATATAGTATCCTTTATTCCGATATAGTATCCTTTATTCCGATATAGTGTCCTTTATTCCGATATAGTATCCTTTATTCCGATATAGTATCGCTTTAAGCATAATGTTGGATTGTATTGCAGTATTTCAGTTAAATTAATACACGTTCTTTACCTTACAGAACATCAGATTCAACTATGGATCGACCGATATCCACACACAGCCAACTTAGTCACGTGACCGATAAAACGTCATCATTTAATGTGACAGCACGTGCTACGCCAGTGACACCAGCTCATAAATCCTGGACTGCGTTCACTGGACCTGTATTATTCACTGGTAGGTGTTGAGAGGCGGAATTTGTTTGTGTGTTTTACGTTTATTTATCGTCGCTACCTGTTGCCCATATGATCGACGCCTCCTGAAGAGATTAGTCATTTTGGAGGATAGTGCAGTGATACAGACATAGACCCATTCCAGAGTCTCCTCTGGTTCTTTTACCTGCACGGTGTAAAGCACCGACACGAGACCTCGGTTTAAAGTCCCACTTGAAAGACTGTTGATTGTATTATGGTCAGACGGGGGATCGAACCTGCGATCCCTGGATTACCAGTCCAACGTGTTAACCACTGGATTACCAGTCCAACGTGTTAACGACTGGATTACCAGTTCAACGTGTTAACCACTGGATTACCAGTCCGACGTGTTAACCACTGGACTACAGATCCGTCTGTTTAAAAGTACTGAGCTGTGTTCTACTTATATTAACAATGTTTAGTTTAATCATATGTTATTGCAATCATTCTATATATACAATGTACAGAACAAAACAAATGAACACACCTGTATAATTATGCATAGTATATACGATTTATGTCATTGTTGTGCACAAGAATTGTCAATAAATGTTGAAGCAAATGGGTTGGGCCACACGTTTTAGCAACGTTAGTTACGGCTCTCCCCCAAAATACTGGATTGTAACAAACAAAGTGACTGGATTAGCCTGGGAACAGGCGTTGATATATTTTGCCTGGTCAGTCATATAAATATATATTAATACCGAGATCATTAAGTGGGCCGTATTGAGTTTCTGATAATATCAACTGTCATTTTGCCAGAAGAAAATTGGTGAAAAATCGATTACTTATATAAAGGCAAAATGTAAAAGAAATTAGCAAAATACAGATAGCAAGAATGAGAGACATCTGTCAGTTACTGCCCCTGAATACTCCCTAAAAGTAGATAGGTCCTATTAAGTGTTTTCCTCTGTTTTTATCCTTGTTTCCTTTGCACAACATGCTAGCAATTTTATTCCACTATCGCTTCTTATGATTATTAAATTACTATATTTCAACAGATCTCCTACAGTATATGCAATGGGTACTTATTTGTAAAATAATGTTTTAAAGTTGTATTTGTTTAAATCCAGAAGGTCTCAGACCCACGTGGCATACATGTACATATAAACAAATATGGCGACAGCAATTCACTGTCAATATATCTAATTAATTATGTAACACTAAAGCCAATATTTATATGTGATAATATGTGATAATATAGAAGAATAATGCTTTAATAACATATGCACGCCATGTTAACTTGCTTTAAATACTTCAATAACATATGCATGACATGTTAACTTACTTTAAATACTTCAATAACATATGCATGACATGTTCACTTACTTTAAATACTTCAATAACATATGCATGACATGTTAACTTACTTTAAATACTTCAATAACATATGCATGACATGTTCACTTACTTTAAATACTTCAATAACATATGCATGACATGTTCACTTACTTTAAATACTTCAATAACATATGCATGACATGTTAACTTACTTTAAATACTTCAATAACATATGCATGACATGTTAATTTACTTTAAATACTTCAATAACATATGCATGACATCCCATAATATTAGTTTGGACGAATTTAAAACATACTTTTCTGAATTAGGAAATGTTTTACATGATCAAAATACAGAAGCTGAATCTTTTTGTGACAATCATGATTTTGATAATTTAGACTGTGCTTTTGAAGAACTTGATAAAAGTATAACTATTGAAGAAATTTTAAATGTTGTTAAAAGTTTAAAAACTGGTAAAGCCACAGGTAGTGATTGTATAATGAACGAGTATTTAATTGAAAGTATTGATATTTTGGCAGCTCATATATGTGACATTTTTAATGCTATTTTAGACTCAGGTTTCTTCCCGGATACTTGGACTGAGGGTATTATTGTCCCCTTGCATAAAAAGGGTGATGTTAACAATGTAAATAACTATAGGGGTATTACCTTAGTGAGCTGTTTATCAAAATTATTTACGTCAGTGTTAATAAAAGAATAGATAAATTTTGTGAAAATAACCATGTAATATCAGACGCTCAGTTTGGATTCCGAAAGGGGCGTTCAACAGTTGATGCTGTATTTATTTTATCAAGTATTGTTCAAAATTATCTTTTCAATAATAAAAGATTATATTGCGTGTACGTCGATTTATGTAAATGTTTTGATACTATTTATAGAAATGCCTTGTGGATGAAATTATATAAAGTTGTTATACAAGGCAAACTTTTACGAATTATTAAAGATATGTACCAAAAGGTTAAGTCTTGCGTCAGGAATTGTGGTAACTATTCTGATTACTTTGAATACGCCATTGGCCTGAGACAAGGGGAGATACTGTCACCCATTTTGTTTTCATTGTTTGTTGAAGAATTATTTTTACAGGGTAACAACGAGTCTGGATTATTAATTGATGATATTTCCCTATTGCTATTGTTGTTTGCCGATGATATGGTCATATTAGCAAAATCACCGCATGAATTGCAAACCAATTTAAATTTATTAAATGACTATTGTAAACTTTGGGGATTAGAGGTGAATACGACAAAAACTAAGGTTATGGTATTTCGGAAAAGGGGTGGATTACTGCAGGGTGAATAATGGACCTATAATGGAACTAATATTGAAATAACAAATGATTTTAATTATTTGGGTACTGTTTTTAATTATACTGGTAACTTTGCCATGAATCAACAGTTTTTGTCAGGCAAAGCATTAAAAGCGTTGAATATTCTCCCCACTAACTGTACAAAAATAAGCCTGAAACCAAAGCTGCTTTGCCAGCTTTTTGATGTCTTTGTGGGCTCTATCTTAAATTATAGTTCTGAAATTTGGGGTTTCACAAAATCAAAGGAGCTAGAACGTATTCATTTGAAATTTTGTAAACGTATTTTAAATGTAAGAGTAACTACTTGTTCTACAGGCGTATATGGCGAATTAGCCAGATATCCACTTTACATAACACGTTATACTCGAATTGTAAAATATTGGTTTAAATTGTTACATACAGATAATATAATTTTAAAACGTGTATATAGCCAGGCTGTAAATGATTGTGCAAATGGTTCTAGAAATTGGGCGTCCAAACTTAAAGATATTTTAAATAGCTATGGTTTCTCGAACATTTGGGAAAATCCATATAGTGTACAGTGTAGCCAGTTTATAAGTTTGTTTAAACAACGTGTGATTGATTGTTTCATTCAAGGTTGGTTTGTAAGCAAAGAGACAAGTGGTGTACTAAACTTGTATGATAGCTGTAAATTAAAATTTGAATATGAACCTTATCTAGATATTGTACCAAATATCTTACGTTTTTTAATTACAAGATTAAGAATTTCTGCACATTCATTACGAATACATACTGGTAGATATGGACAAAATAGAATTCCACAAAATGAACGCTATTGTTTGTGTTGCAATACACACGACCTAGAAGACGAATATCATTTTATACTTGTTTGCCCGTGCTATTCAGATTTGAGAAAACTTTACATAAAGAAATATTATTTTGTAAGACCAAATATGCTTAAGTTTATTGAATTGTTGCAATCTAATAAAAGAAATATCCTATATAATTTAGCTTTATTCTATAATAAAGCAGTTGACATTAAATTAACACTTAAATAATATGACATAAATCCAATATCAGCACTAATTATTGTTCATCCTCATAATTAGATGCATTTTCTTATTATTATCAGATTCTATATGCCACATGACCACGATAAAATTGTTGTATATATTTACATCATATCTATTTGTATATATATTTGACGATGTACCATGTACAAGTCTTAATAAAATTTCTGTTCTGTTCTGTTCATGTTAACTTACTTTGAATGCTTTTGTTTTTATAAATAACACACCAAACATCTTTCATGCAATTATTAAGAATGTATTAAGTAAATATTAAACGTTTGCAAAACTGCATATTTAATCGTTCTATCGTCTTACCTTGATGAAAACCCCATATTTCACTGCCATAATTAAGAATAGGTGATAGTAGCTTATCAATCAAGTTTAACCTATGTTTAACAGATATATCAGTGAACTTATATAAATAGTTTTCCATTTTAAAAATAGCTTTAAGTGCTTAACCAGCTAATGTACTTTGAGCTTCTGAGAATGAGCCACCTGCAGTGAAAAGTATACCAAGGTAAACACATTTATTGACAATTTCAACAATACCACCATCGTAATAACAGTTCATGTTTTCTGGTAAACGACCACCTTTCCTGAATATCATTACCTTGGTTGTTTTGGTATTAACCACCTGTTTCCATTTATTACAATACTCCCATATTCTAGTCTACCTTGTAAGTCAGCACTGTTAGTTGCAAATAAGACTATATCATCAACTATGACCATATTAGCATCGATACCCTCAAACCCATGTTTAATATACATAGCTTCGATGTCATTGATATACATTGCAAAAAGGAAAGGTGATAAACATTACCCTGTCTAACCCCTAACATGCATTCGAAACTGTCACTTAGCTGATTATAATACTTAACCCTTTATTTCACTGTTATATACATCGATTTAATAATGTTTAAACTGTTTCCTCTAATACCTAGTTGGATTAATTTGGACCACGATTTACATAATCAAAGGCTTTACTAAAGTCTATAAATGCACAATATAAATGCTTACCACTATTAATCACGTGATTTATTAAACCATGTAAAACAAAAATATTATCCACCGTACCTAATTCCGAACGAAAGCCTGCCTGTGCCTCTATATACACATTATAAATATCAACCCATTCTGTTAATCGGTTATTTAAGACACGTGTAAAAAGCATCCCTAATGTACTAAGCAATGTTATTCCTCCATAGTTATTTTCATCATTTATACTGCCCTTTATATTATATGTAACGGCACTACAAAACCATCTGACCAGGAGTCGGGAAAATATCCAATTTCAAAAATCTTGTTAAATAATGAGAGTAAATATGGCATTAAAATGTATTTACCATGTACAAAGAACTCATTTAAGTACAAATCAGGACCCCCACTTTTCATTTGGGCGTAACTGATTCATTGCTTTTAACACATTTTCTGTCGTATTAATTGCCAAATTTAATTCTTCAAACATATCATTAAACTCCCCCCCCCCCTCTCCTCTCTCTCTCTCTCTCTCTCTCTCTCATATTTATCAACAAAATATAAAACATCTTCATCGGGACTAAAGAAATTACCATCAGGATTATTCACTGATTTAAAATATTGTTCAAAAACATCCAATGGAATATTTCAGTACAACTTTGCATTTTTATGTTTGGCCTGTATTAATCTACTAGTTTCGCTTTTGTACTTATTTGTAAAATAATGTTTATCACTTCATAACACGTTTTTGCTTAAGTCACAATTATCATACCGCAACATCTGGTTAGGGCACAACAGTAAAAACAAAGGATTCTAACTTTGATACAAATCAGGCTGTATAGGCAAAGGGAGGTAATAGAAAATTACAGATGTCTCTCATTAACTACGTGTGGTTTACTACACTATTCTATTTCTCCTCCGCAGGACCGAGTGGCCTTCGAAATCAACGTGTGAAAACAGAACACGAGTTTGTGTTGGTGGGGGAATCGGACAACTCGTCAGAAATCACGAGTGAAATGGGATACCTGAACAGGACTGCTCCAGGGGCTCAGTTTCCAAAGGCAAAACACGGACAAATTGGAGAAATAGGATGGGCATATGATACATTGAAAGTTGTGAAAGGAATCTAACATTTACGACTGATTGCCTGCCTGCCTTTAGAGTGAAACAATTCTATAAATCAACACTGGCCTTTTTTACATTGGGATGAATTATTAAATAAATAATATTAAAACTGTTAATACCACGAAGAAATCAAACTATTCCATGAAGTTTACAAATGCAAACGCCCGGACATTATACTTTCTATTAAAACATTTGGGTTGCCATAGTTTTGGGGTTTCAGCGCTATCACCAGTCAATGAGTAAAATGACGTCAATTGACGTCGACTTTTGCATGGAAAAGTGCATGGGACTTATTCGTGTATCGTTAATTTAGAAGTATTTTAGAATAGTTAAGATTTATACACACCACGTTGGGTGCTTTATTTTGATGTGAAATTCGATATGAAACAAGCACCGATGGTCCCATTAATTACAAGAAACGTCAGTCCAAGATTAGGCTGCATAATGTACAGTACAATAATGATTGATCAGCGAAAGCATGTCACCAATAGTATACATATACTCCACGTTATTGGATCATGATTTGGCGCGCAAGTCAAACAACGGAAGAGACGAGGCTAGATCTAGTTTAGTTATCAAACGGCGAAATGTTTGGCGTAGAAAGTAGAACAAGACAACATTCATAAGTTGAGTCAGGTGGCTGGATGTCAGACCTCGTTAAATGATCCAGGTCACGCTGGACGCCTTAACTCGTTAAATGAGCCAGGTCACGCTGGACGCCTTAACTCGGTATATGAGCCAGGTCATGCTGGACGCCTTAACTCGGTAAATGAACCAGGTCATGCTGGACGCCTTAACTCGGTATATGAGCCAGGTCATGCTGGACGCCTTAACTCGGTAAATGAGCCAGGTCATGCTGGACGCCTTAACTTGTTAAATGATCCGAGTTAAAGCGTCCAGCATGACCTGGTAAATGATCCAGGTCACGCTGGACGCCTTAACTCGGTATATGAGCCAGGTCATGCTGGACGCCTTAACTCGGTAAATGAACCAGGTCATGCTGGACGCCTTAACTCGGTATATGAGCCAGGTCATGCTGGACGCCTTAACTCGGTAAATGAGCCAGGTCATGCTGGACGCCTTAACTCGGTAAATGAGCCAGGTCATGCTGGACGCCTTAACTCGGTAAATGAGCCAGGTCACGCTGGACGCCTTAAGTTGTTAAATGATCCAGGTCATGCTGGACGCTTTAACTCGGTATATGAGCCAGGTCATGCTGGACGCCTTAACTCGGTATATGAGCCAGGTCATGCTGGACGCCTTAACTCGGTATATGAGCCAGGTCATGCTGGACGCCTTAACTCGTTAAATGATCCAGGTCATGCTGGACGCTTTAACTCGGTATATGAGCCAGGTCATACTGGACGCCTTAACTCGTTAAATGATCCAGGTCATGCTGGACGCCTTAACTCGGTAAATGATCCAGGTCATGCTGGACGTCTTAACTCGGTAAATGATCCAGGTCATGCTGGACGCAGTAACTCGGTAAATGATCTGCGTCAAAGTAAACGTGACGTTAAATTGTCGACTATTATTGAATTATTTGTAAGTAAATGATTATTGTTTCTTTTTGTGTTGTACATATATAGCATAATGTACATTAGTGTGGTATATAGATATATGTACAGTGTGTGTTTTACGTTTATTTATCGTCGCTACCGGTTGCCCATATGAGCGACGCCTCCTGAAGAGATTAGTTATTTTAGATTTTGGAGGATAGTGCATGATACAGACAGAGACCCATTCCAGAATCTCCTCTGGTTCTGTTATGTGCACGGTGTAAAGCACCGACACGAGACCTCGGTTTAACGTCCCATCTGAAAGACTGTTAATTTTATTAGGGTCAGACGGGGGATCGAACCTGCGATCCCTGGATTACCAGTCCAGATAATGTACAGTAGTGTGGTGTATATATATATATATATATATATATATATATATATATATATATATATATAAAATCAGAAGTATAGTTTGTTGATGTAAATATATGTCTTTGAAAACATTATTCTAGCACAATAATTATGGTGTTTAATTCATTTTGCCGTTTTTGACGGGGTGGGTTTTTGACGTGATGCACGAAGTGTGTGTAGAGGATGTTGCATCAGGGTTTGCGTTTGCAAGTATAGTATGGTTTATTAGTTATGCTATGAGAATATAAAGATCATCATCATCATCATCATCATCATCATTATCATCATCATCATCATCATCATCAACATCAACATTAACGTCATCATCTTAGAACTATTTGTTCTAGTAAATGCAAGCTGTTGGATTTATCTGCGAGTTATTATAGATAACGTATACAATTAGACTCGCATTCGGAGTTGAAGTCGTATTTAAAGCGACACTACATCGGTGCACATTTATACAGCATGTATGTTCCTATTATATTGTATAATTTGCTTCCAAATATTTGCCTCATTAACTGAGTATTTCAACTAATAAACAAACATCGTATACGCGGTTTCTTGACAACAAAATAATGTAAATAGGGTCGACATCCATGCGTAATACAACTCGTGTATCCTGAATAACACGATTTATGGTACATATTTACCGTTATATCTCACAGTTGTGCCTATGCATATTTATTTGTAGACTAATCTTAGTTAGAGTATCTCTAAACGACAGTATCACGCGTTTAGTATTAACTCCAATGACAAACAAACGTCAATTCAGGAGTATGGATGACAGTTCTATGAAATCCTACTTTCAATTTTGAAGGTTTATAGACCACAAAAACACCATTTATTGATTCATTGTTACGTGAAAACATGCATTGCATTTGCTGTATGCGATGTAATACCGCCATAATATAATTATATAAAACCAGGTTCATTAAATAATACAGTATGTACACTTAAACGGCAACCGTGAGCTGCGCTAATATATACATGTACTATATGTGTGCGGTGATCGTAGAGATAGACATTTTGCTGTGACAGTAGACGTAGAAAAATATTAGTGTAATCAACCGTTTGCCGTGAACGTAGATATAGCAAGAGTGTCGTGTAGATAGATATAGCAAGTGTGTCGTGTACATAGATATAGCAACAGTAGAAGTAGAACTTTGTGCAGTGTATGTCGTTTTATCTAGCTTCCGATGTGCTTGTTCTACCTCTCGCTTCCGGTATGTTGGTTCTAGCGTTAGCTTCCGTTGTGCTGGTTCTAGCGCTAGCTTCCGGTGTGCTGTTTCAAGCGCTAGCTTCCGGTGTGCTGGTTCTAGTCCTAGCTTCCGGTGTGCTGGTTCTAGCCCTAGCTTCCGGTGTGCTTGTTCTAGTCCTAGCTAATGCTAAATAAAATGTGTTAAGCTTTAAGCTTGCGGTTGCCGTTTTGTTGCTGTTTCCAGAAACATACATGGCATTATCACGACTATGTGTTTGATCAGAAGTAACTGTATGTGTTATTGGTAGAACCAATCATGTCCATCGATACAAACGGTTTACTTCATGTCTTACCCACAGGGATTCGGCACGTTTGGGGGTACTAGTATATATTAAACTTAAATATATATACTAGTACCCCCAAACGTGCCGAATCCCTGTGGTCTTACCTATAATGGTTTTGTGAAATATCCATTCAGTCAATAATCGAATCTTTGTTCTCTGAGAGAATAACGTGTCAATAGCCGCATGGCAACATACATGGAACATATATAGAACATATATAGAACATATATAGAACATACATATAACATATATAGAACATACATAGAACATACATAGAACATATATAGAACATACATAGAACATATATAGAACATACATTATTGCATACTAATTCTAAACTGGGACGGCAATTAGTCTGTTCTGACAGTTATTTACAATGGCACGCTACTTTGGTCATGTTCACTTTGTTATCGTATGCCTCATTCTTTCATGTATGCATGTGAACTGGGAGAATAAAATGTGTTTTGACTTGACTTGACTTGACTTTAAATGAGCGAAACCCAATAGCAGTCGGCATCTTGAATAGCAGTCGGCTTCTTGAATAGCAATCGGCTTCTTGAATAGCAGTCGGCTTCCTGAATAGCAGTCAGCATCTTGAATAGCAGTCAGCATCTTGTATAGCAGTCGGCTTCTTGAATAGCAGTTGGCTTCTTGAATAACAGTCAGCATCTTGTATAGCAGTCGGCTTCTTGAATAGCAGTTGGCTTCTTGAATAGCAGTCGGCTTCTTGAATAGCAGTCGGCATCTTGAATAGCAGTCGGCTTCTTGAATAGCAGTCAGCTTCTTGAATAGCAGTCGGCTTCTTGAATAGCAGTTGGTTTCTTGAATAGCAGTTGGTTTCTTGAATAGCAGTCGGCTTCTTGAATAGCAGTCGGCTTCTTGAATAGCAGTTGGCTTCTTGAATAGCAGTCGGCTTCTTGAATATGTACATTTACTCTATCACCCGGTACATTTATTACCTTACAGTATGTACATTTACTCTATCACCAGTATGTACATTTACTCTATCACCCGGTACATTTATTACCTTACAGTATGTACATTTACTCTATCACCCGGCACATGTATTACCTTACAGTATGTACATTTACTCTATCACCCGGTACATTTATTACCTTACAGTATGTACATTTACTCTATCACCCGGTACATTTATTACCTTACAGTATGTACATTTACTCTATCACCCGGTACATTTATTACCTTACAGTATGTACATATACTCGATCACCTGGTACATTTATTACCTTGCAGTATGTACATTTACTCTATCACCCGGTACATTTATTACCTTACAGTATGTACATATACTCGATCACCTGGTACATTTATTACCTTGCAGTATGTACATTTACTCTATCACCCGGTACATTTATTACCTTACAGTATGTACATTCACTCTATCACCCGGTACATTTATTACCTTACAGTATGTACATTTACTCTATCACCCGGTACATTTATTACCTTACAGTATGTACATTTACTCTATCACCCGGTACATTTATTACCTTACAGTATGTACATATACTCGATCACCTGGTACATTTATTACCTTGCAGTATGTACATTTACTCTATCACCCGGTACATTTATTACCTTACAGTATGTACATTTACTCTATCCAGGAGGCGTCGCACAAATGGGCAACCGGTAGCGACGATAAATAAAACGTAAATCACACAATACACACTATTGCAATAGACCGTCTATATTAGCCTGGGAACAGGCGTTGATAGATATTTTGCCTGGTCAGTCATATAAATATATGTTAATACCGAGATCATTAATTGGGCCAGCTCTCCTCTGGTTCTTTTACGTGCACGGTGTAAAGCACCGACACGAGACCTCGGTTTAAAGTCCGATCTGAAAGACAGTTAATTTTATTAGTATCAGACGGGGGATCGAACCTGCGATCCCTGGATTACCAGTCCAGCGTGTAAACCACTGAACAACAGTTAGAAGGGTTTCAAATTTGATGATGATTGAGTTTATTTACCCTCGCCGACGACGAACAATGTTGATGATGATTGAGCTTATTTACCCTCGCCGCCGACGAACCATATGGGCGAGCGTTCGTGTTTTGTTATTTTAATAAACAATTAGCAAGATTAGCTGCAGATCAAGTTTGATTACTTGTAAATTTATCAATGATTAGCTATTTAACTAATTGATAGCGAGCACAGACAGACGTGTAACAAAGTCGGTAAACATCAAACACAGTTTTTAATTACGAATACTGATCAGCCAATCAACGGATACCACTTCATTGAATCTGGTTTCAAACTTTCTTTTCACAAAAAATGATATGATTGTCAGTTTGGTTCAACAAGTTCTTTCAGATTCAATTACACCATAATTTATTGTTTGCACATACTTGCCTGCTTCCAATTGGATTATTTGATCACACCGCCCACTTTTCAATCCAATGAAATTTTAGAATTGAAAATTAGATGGTTTCATAATTTAATTTAAATAGGCCTTGACATATTATGTTTTTCATAATTCTATCATATAATTACATATGTTACATCTGTCTATATACCCGAAGTGCAACGCTTTTCAAATCACTGTAGATTGTGGACTTAAAAACAATTTTGCACGTGCATTTGTGAGTTTATTTTGTCGTGACAATGTGGAAACAGAGATCTAGTTTTGAACAGTCAAACGTGATGGATGTCACGATTCAGTGTCAGTTTAACGTTGCTACGAAGAATGTCATGGAGTTTTCAACCATGTATGCTACGTCACCGCGTGCGCAGACGACACACGGAGCGTACCCCGCCACGTGCGTTCAGAGAACACACCCTGTAGGAACTACGAATCAGTGTCGTTATGATAACGTGACATCGGATAACGTGACACCGGATAAACCGAGCTACCAATGTGCATATGAACCCCAGCAGTGTTATTTTGATGATTCAGAATCTATCGACACTTCCGATGGAGTTAGGTTTGATTCGGATATCTCCTATTTCGGACATCCTGGTGAATATTCCAGTTCTTGTGGATTTAATACTTCTGGTGCAGGATATTACACCTCGTGTATGAATGATTCTGGATACGGTAGCCCGCACGTGCAGCATGGGCACGAGAAAGTGTTCTCTTCGTGTGTTGGGCTACAAAGCCAATATTGTTCTGCAGTGTTGGAAAATGTTAGCAATGTGTCGTCCGATTCAGATGTGCTTAGTCAGTGCGGAGATGCATTTAACGGACACCCAAGAAGTGATGTCAATTCACCCGTGACTACAAATTCCGTGGATGGACATTGTGAAGAGACGGAAATCGCAATGAGAGAAAAGGATGTTATTCAACGGTTGTTCTCCTTGCGCGAGGTAGACAATGAAAGTGCTAACCACATTGAACATTATTATCAATCGCAGACGACAGTTATCGATGTCGAACGTCATAACGTGTTAAGTCAGATGACGTACGGAGTTGGGAGTTCGCACACTATACATACATACTATAACCGTAAGCTTCTGTCTCTTCTTAAATGTGTTGAAGGAAAACTATCCACTGTGGAGAATCGGAAGTGTAAGACTGCGCAGTGCAAAACGAAAAATGACCGGAAATCTCGTCTGTTACCGAAGCATGCGGTGAAAGTGATGCAAATATGGTACGAAGAAAATCTTGATAATCCCTATCCTTCAAGGGAAGTCACTCTGTCCATAGCAACAGAAGGGGCAGTAACTGTTGAACAAATTAGAAAATGGTTTGCAAATAAGCGCAACCGATCTAGGAACAATAAACTGAAGGCGAGTGACAAGGATACAGACGAATTGTGAACTTGATACCAACATGTGAACTACAATGTGTGTACATTTCAAGGAATAGATTTATTATTGACTGTTATTGTTTTTACAGTGACTATTTATTTGTTTTGGCGTACTATGTATACTCGTAGTAGGCGTGTGTGCAATGTTGGTGGAACAAGTAGTTGTAGACAAAATAATTTTAGCTCGATTGCGAAACAAGTTCTTACAACTTATATTAGTCACTCACTAGACCTAATTCCTGATGGAATCCATCGCCACGAGGGAGAGAGAAGAGGCAACATGGAATTTAAATCCCTTAACTAAGGGCACAATCGTAACGACTCGAACTCCAGGCCTGAAGCGAACACGCCACCACTCGGCTATCACGACATCCATAATTACTTATTTAACGTATCTAAATTTTGAATACAAATATTTATTGTAATAAAAATGTCTTAACACGGTAAGATCTTACTCTTATACCATGTGTCATTAATTTTGTCAGAATAAAATTATAAAATGAAGGCCTTCAATGCATCTTCTAAAAGCTACGATTACACAATTTAATGTTTTGTTTATATTCGAGTCACCTGTCAAAATATAGGGTTTATATATGCTAGTGTGAAAAAATTAACCCTGTATTATCGATTTTTAAAACACTGTCGTATCGAGTTTTAAAACACTGTCGTGATGTCATACCTGCATACTTGCAGTCCA
This sequence comes from Archivesica marissinica, assembly GCA_014843695.1. Taxonomy (NCBI): domain Eukaryota; kingdom Metazoa; phylum Mollusca; class Bivalvia; order Venerida; family Vesicomyidae; genus Archivesica; species Archivesica marissinica. The sequence goes on from CM026402.1 coordinate 69,290,836, forward strand.
TTATTATTAATATTGGACTTGTGTGAAAAGGCCAGAGTATTATATTAAATACATGTACGAAATTAACAATTTTAATTAGTAGGATCTTGTTATATAAGTTTGTGTTTAAAGTAAGATATACGCCTCAAACGGATCGAATATGTAAAATATTGGTACTGTCTCCAGCGCTACGCTCCTCACAGTCCAATAGTTTACATATTGGATCGTTTTCGGCTTATATCCCATACGTAAAACACGACAGTTAATCTGGCTGTAATGAAGTTGTACATATAATGTTTGTATACTATGCGTATAATATTTAATATACATCAATTACTTCAGGTGTATATAATGTTTACTTACTGTGCTACTGCGTTGTTGATCTGCGCACGAAAGGTATATATTTCATAAATTGTAAATTGATGCGTTTTTGTTTGTTTGTTTATTTTGGGGTTTAAAGTCCCAACAACAGCTTAGGTCATATGGTGGCTCCCTATTGGAGGAAGACCGTGGGTGTCCCAACAACAGCTTAGGTCATATGGTGACTCCCTATTGGAGGAATACCGTGGGTGTCCCAACAACAGCTTAGGTCATATGGCGGCTTCCTATTGGAGGCATACCGTGGGTGTCCCAACAACAGCTTAGGTCATATGGCGGCTCCCTATTGGAGGAAGACCGTGGGTGTCCCAACAACAGCTTAGGTCATATGGCGGCTCCCTATTGGTGGAAGACCGTGGGTGTCCCAACAACAGCTTAGGTCATATGGTGGCTCCCTATTGGTGGAAGACAATGGGTGTCCCAACAACAGCTTAGGTCATATGGCGGCTCCCTATTGGAGGAATACCGTGGGTGTCCCTTCGACAGCTTAGGTCATATGACGGCTCCCTATTGGAGGAAGACCGTGGGTGTCCCTTCGACAGCTTAGGTCATATGGCGGCTCCCTATTGGAGGAAGACCGTGGGTGTCCCTTCCACAGCTTAGGTCATATGACGACTCCCTATTGGAGGAAGACCGTGGGTGTCCCTTCGACAGCTTAGGTCATATGACGGCTCCCTATTGGAGGAAGACCGTGGGTGTCCCTTCGACAGCTTAGGCCATATGGTGACTCCCTATTGGAGGAAGACGGTGGGTGTCCCTTCGACAGCTTAGGTCATATGGTGACTCCCTATTGGAGGAAGACCGTGGGTGTCCCAACAACAGCTTAGGTCATATGGTGGCTCCCTATTGGTGGAAGACCGTGGGTGTCCCTTCGACAGCTTAGGTCATATGACGGCTCCCTATTGGAGGAAGACCGTGGGTGTCCCAACAACAGCTTAGGTCATATGACGGCTCCCTATTGGAGGAAGACCGTGGGTGTCCCAACAACAGCTTAGGTCATATGGCGGCTCCCTATTGGTGGAAGACCGTGGGTGTCCCAACAACAGCTTAGGTCATATGGCGGCTCCCTATTGGAGGAAGACCGTGGGTGTCCCAACAACAGCTTAGGTCATATGGCGGCTCCCTATTGGAGGAAGACCGTGGGTGTCCCAACAACAGCTTAGGTCATATGGCGGCTCCCTATTGGAGGAAGACCGTGGGTGTCCCAACAACAGCTTAGGTCATATGGCGGCTCCCTATTGGTGGAAGACCGTGGGTGTCCCTTCGACAGCTTAGGTCATATGACGGCTCCCTATTGGTGGAAGACCGTGGGTGTCCCTTCGACAGCTTAGGTCATATGACGGCTCCCTATTGGTGAAGACTGGGTGTCCTTCGACAGCTTAGGTCATATGACGGCTCCCTATTGGAGGAAGACCGTGGGTGTCCCTTCGACAGCTTAGGTCATATGACGGCTCCCTATTGGAGGAAGACCGTGGGTGTCCCTTCGACAGCTTAGGTCATATGACGGCTCCCTATTGGAGGAAGACCGTGGGTGTCCCTTCGACAGCTTAGGTCATATGGCGGCTCCCTATTGGAGGAAGACCGTGGGTGTCCCTTCGACAGCTTAGGTCATATGGTGACTCCCTATTTGAGGAAGACCGTGGGTGTCCCTTCGACAGCTTAGGTCATATGGCGGCTCCCTATTGGAGGAAGACCGTGGGTGTCCCTTCGACAGCTTAGGTCATATGGTGACTCCCTATTGGAGGAAGACGGTGGGTGTCCCTTCGACAGCTTAGGTCATATGGTGACTCCCTATTGGAGGAAGACCGTGGGTGTCCCAACAACAGCTTAGGTCATATGGTGACTCCCTATTGGAGGAAGACCGTGGGTGTCCCAACAACAGCTTAGGTCATATGGTGGCTCCCTATTGGTGGAAGACCGTGGGTGTCCCTTCGACAGCTTAGGTCATATGACGGCTCCCTATTGGAGGAAGACCGTGGGTGTCCCAACAACAGCTTAGGTCATATGGCGGCTCCCTATTGGAGGAAGACCGTGGGTGTCCCAACAACAGCTTAGGTCATATGACGGCTCCCTATTGGTGGAAGACCGTGGGTGTCTCAACAACAGCTTAGGTCATATGGCGGCTCCCTATTGGTGGAAGACCGTGGGTGTCCCAACAACAGCTTAGGTCATATGGCGGCTCCCTATTGGAGGAAGACCGTGGGTGTCCCAACAACAGCTTAGGTCATATGGCGGCTCCCTATTGGAGGAAGACCGTGGGTGTCCCTTCGACAGCTTAGGTCATATGACGGCTCCCTATTGGTGGAAGACCATGGGTGTCCCTTCGACAGCTTAGGTCATATGGTGACTCCCTATTTGAGGAAGACCGTGGGTGTCCCTTCGACAGCTTAGGCCATATGGTGACTCCCTATTGGAGGAAGACCGTGGGTGTCCCTTCGACAGCTTAGGTCATATGGTGACTCCCTATTGGAGGAAGACGGTGGGTGTCCCTTCGACAGCTTAGGTCATATGGTGACTCCCTATTGGAGGAAGACCGTGGGTGTCCCAACAACAGCTTAGGTCATATGGTGACTCCCTATTGGAGGAAGACCGTGGGTGTCCCAACAACAGCTTAGGTCATATGGTGGCTCCCTATTGGTGGAAGACCGTGGGTGTCCCTTCGACAGCTTAGGTCATATGACGGCTCCCTATTGGAGGAAGACCGTGGGTGTCCCAACAACAGCTTAGGTCATATGGCGGCTCCCTATTGGAGGAAGACCGTGGGTGTCCCAACAACAGCTTAGGTCATATGACGGCTCCCTATTGGTGGAAGACCGTGGGTGTCTCAACAACAGCTTAGGTCATATGGCGGCTCCCTATTGGTGGAAGACCGTGGGTGTCCCAACAACAGCTTAGGTCATATGGCGGCTCCCTATTGGAGGAAGACCGTGGGTGTCCCAACAACAGCTTAGGTCATATGGCGGCTCCCTATTGGAGGAAGACCGTGGGTGTCCCTTCGACAGCTTAGGTCATATGACGGCTCCCTATTGGTGGAAGACCATGGGTGTCCCTTCGACAGCTTAGGTCATATGACGGCTCCCTATTGGTGGAAGACCGTGGGTGTCCCTTCGACAGCTTAGGTCATATGACGGCTCCCTATTGGTGGAAGACCGTGGGTGTCCCTTCGACGGCTTAGGTCATATGACGGCTCCCTATTGGTGGAAGACCATGGGTGTCCCTTCGACAGCTTAGGTCATATGACGGCTCCCTATTGGAGGAAGACCGTGGGTGTCCCTTCGACAGCCTAGGTCATATGACGGCTCCCTATTGGAGGAAGACCGTGGGTGTCCCTTCGACAGCTTAGGTCATATGGTGACTCCCTATTTGAGGAAGACCGTGGGTGTCCCTTCGACAGCTTAGGCCATATGGTGACTCCCTATTGGAGGAAGACCGTGGGTGTCCCTTCGACAGCTTAGGTCATATGGTGACTCCCTATTGGAGGAAGACGGTGGGTGTCCCTTCGACAGCTTAGGTCATATGGTGACTCCCTATTGGAGGAAGACCGTGGGTGTCCCAACAACAGCTTAGGTCATATGGTGACTCCCTATTGGAGGAAGACCGTGGGTGTCCCAACAACAGCTTAGGTCATATGGTGGCTCCCTATTGGAGGAAGACCGTGGGTGTCCCAACAACAGCTTAGGTCATATGGTGGCTCCCTATTGGTGGAAGACCGTTGGTGTCCCTTCGACAGCTTAGGTCATATGACGGCTCCCTATTGGAGGAAGATCGTGGGTGTCCCTTCGACAGCTTAGGTCATATGACGGCTCCCTATTGGTGGAAGACCGTGGGTGTCCCTTCGACAGCTTAGGTCATATGGTGACTCCCTATTGGAGGAAGACCGTGGGTGTCCCTTCGACAGCTTAGGTCATATGGTGACTCCCTATTGGAGGAAGACCGTGGGTGTCCCTTCGACAGCTTAGGTCATATGGTGGCTCCCTATTGGTGGAAGACCGTGGGTGTCCCTTCGACAGCTTAGGTCATATGACGGCTCCCTATTGGAGGAAGACCGTGGGTGTCCCCTCGACAGCTTAGGTCATATGACGGCTCCCTATTGGAGGAAGACCGTGGGTGTCCCTTCGACAGCTTAGGCCATATGGTGACTCCCTATTGGAGGAAGACCGTGGGTGTCCCTTCGACAGCTTAGGTCATATGGTGACTCCCTATTGGAGGAAGACGGTGGGTGTCCCTTCGACAGCTTAGGTCATATGGTGACTCCCTATTGGAGGAAGACGGTGGGTGTCCCTTCGACAGCTTAGGTCATATGGTGACTCCCTATTGGAGGAAGACCGTGGGTGTCCCTTCGACAGCTTAGGCCATATGGTGACTCCCTATTGGAGGAAGACCGTGGGTGTCCCAACAACAGCTTAGGTCATATGGCGGCTCCCTATTGGTGGAAGACCGTGGGTGTCCCTTCGACAGCTTAGGTCATATGACGGCTCCCTATTGGAGGAAGACCGTGGGTGTCCCTTCGACAGCTTAGGCCATATGGTGACTCCCTATTGGAGGAAGACCGTGGGTGTCCCAACAACAGCTTAGGTCATATGGCGGCTCCCTATTGGAGGAAGACCGTGGGTGTCCCAACAACAGGTTAGGTCATATGGCGGCTCCCTATTGGTGGAAGACCGTGGGTGTCCCTTCGACAGCTTAGGTCATATGACGGCTCCCTATTGGTGGAAGACCGTGGGTGTCCCTTCGATAGCTTAGGTCATATGACGGCTCCCTATTGGAGGAAGACCGTGGGTATCCCTTCGACAGCTTAGGTCATATGGTGACTCCCTATTGGAGGAAGACCGTGGGTGTCCCTTCGACAGCTTAGGCCATATGGTGACTCCCTATTGGAGGAAGACCGTGGGTGTCCCAACAACAGCTTAGGTCATATGGCGGCTCCCTATTGGAGGAAGACCGTGGGTGTCCCAACAACAGGTTAGGTCATATGGCGGCTCCCTATTGGTGGAAGACCGTGGGTGTCCCTTCGACAGCTTAGGTCATATGACGGCTCCCTATTGGTGGAAGACCGTGGGTGTCCCTTCGATAGCTTAGGTCATATGACGGCTCCCTATTGGAGGAAGACCGTGGGTGTCCCTTCGACAGCTTAGGTCATATGGTGACTCCCTATTGGAGGAAGACCGTGGGTGTCCCTTCGACAGCTTAGGTCATATGGTGGCTCCCTATTGGAGGAAGACCGTGGGTGTCCCTTCGACAGCTTAGGTCATATGGTGACTCCCTATTGGAGGAAGACCGTGGGTGTCCCTTCGACAGCTTAGGTCATATGGTGACTCCCTATTGGAGGAAGACCGTGGGTGTCCCTTCGACAGCTTAGGCCATATGGTGACTCCCTATTGGAGGAAGACCGTGGGTGTCCCAACAACAGCTTAGGTCATATGGCGGCTCCCTATTGGTGGAAGACCATGGGTGTCCCTTCGACAGCTTAGGTCATATGACGGCTCCCTATTGGAGGAAGACCGTGGGTGTCCCTTCGACAGCTTAGGCCATATGGTGACTCCCTATTGGAGGAAGACCGTGGGTGTCCCAACAACAGCTTAGGTCATATGGCGGCTCCCTATTGGAGGAAGACCGTGGGTGTCCCAACAACAGGTTAGGTCATATGGCGGCTCCCTATTGGTGGAAGACCGTGGGTGTCCCTTCGACAGCTTAGGTCATATGACGGCTCCCTATTGGTGGAAGACCGTGGGTGTCCCTTCGATAGCTTATGTCATATGACGGCTCCCTATAGGAGGAAGACCGTGGGTGTCCCATCGACAGCTTAGGTCATATGACGGCTCCCTATTGGAGGAAGACCGTGGGTGTCCAAACAACAACTTAGGTCATATGACGGCTCCCTATTGGAGGAATACCGTGGGTGTCCCAACAACAGCTTAGGTCATATGGCGGCTCCCTATTGGAGGAAGACCGTGGGTGTCCCAACAACAGCTTAGGTCATATGGTGGCTCCCTATTGGAGGAAGACCGTGGGTGTCCCAACAACAGCTTAGGTCATATGGTGGCTCCCTATTGGAGGAAGACCGTGGGTGTCCCAACAACAGCTTAGGTCATATGGCGGCTCCCTATTGGTGGAAGACCGTGGGTGTCCCAACAACAGCTTAGGTCATATGGCGGCTCCCTATTGGAGGAAGACCGTGGGTGTCCCAACAACAGCTTAGGTCATATGACGGCTACCTATTGGTGGAAGACCGTGGGTGTCCCTTCGACAGCTTAGGTCATATGACGGCTCCCTATTGGTGGAAGACCGTGGGTGTCCCTTCGATAGCTTAGGTCATATGACGGCTCCCTATTGATGGAAGACCATGGGTGTCCCTTCGACAGCTTGGGTCATATGACGGCTCCCTATTGGAGGAAGACCGTGGGTGTCCCTTCGACAGCTTAGGTCATATGACGGCTCCCTATTGGAGGAAGACCGTGGGTGTCCCTTCGACAGCTTAGGTCATATGACGGCTCCCTATTGGAGGAAGACCGTGGGTGTCCCAACAACAGCTTAGGTCATATGGCGGCTCCCTATTGGAGGAAGACCGTGGGTGTCCCTTCACAGCTTAGGTCATATGGTGGCTCCCTATTGGGAAGACCGTGGGTGTCCCTTCGACAGCTTAGGTCATATGCGGCTCCCTATTGGAGGAAGACCGTGGGTGTCCCTTCGACAGCTTAGGTCATATGGCGGCTCCCTATTGGAGGAAGACCGTGGGTGTCCCAACAACAGCTTAGGTCATATGGCGGCTCCCTATTGGAGGAAGACCGTGGGTGTCCCAACAACAGCTTAGGTCATATGGCGGCTCCCTATTGGGGAAGACCGTGGGTGTCCCTTCGACAGCTTAGGTCATATGCGGCTCCCTATTGGAGGAAGACCGTGGGTGTCCCTTCGACAGCTTAGGTCATATGACGGCTCCCTATTGGAGGAAGACCGTGGGTGTCCCTTCGACAGCTTAGGTCATATGACGGCTCCCTATTGGAGGAAGACCGTGGGTGTCCCTTCAACAGCTTAGGTCATATGGCGGCTCCCTATTGGTGGAAGACCGTGGGTGTCCCTTCGACAGCTTAGGCAATATGGTGACTCCCTATTGGAGGAAGACCGTGGGTGTCCCTTCGACAGCTTAGGTCATATGGCGGCTCCCTATTGGAGGAAGACCGTGGGTGTCCCTTCGACAGCTTAGGCCATATGGTGACTCCCTATTGGAGGAAGACCGTGGGTGTCCCTTCGACAGCTTAGGTCATATGGTGACTCCCTATTGGAGGAAGACGGTGGGTGTCCCTTCGACAGCTTAGGTCATATGGTGACTCCCTATTGGAGGAAGACCGTGGGTGTCCAAACAACAACTTAGGTCATATGACGGCTTCCTACTGGAGGAATACCGTGGGTGTCCCAACAACAGCTTAGGTCATATGGCGGCTCCCTATTGGAGGAAGACCGTGGGTGTCCCAACAACAGCTTAGGTCATATGGCGGCTCCCTATTGGTGGAAGACCGTGGGTGTCCCAACAACAGCTTAGGTCATATGGCGGCTCCCTATTGGAGGAAGACCGTGGGTGTCCCAACAACAGCTTAGGTCATATGACGGCTACCTATTGGTGGAAGACCGTGGGTGTCCCTTCGATAGCTTAGGTCATATGACGGCTCCCTATTGGTGGAAGACGGTGGGTGTCCCTTCGACAGCTTAGGTCATATGACGGCTCCCAATTGGTGGAAGACCGTGGGTGTCCCTTTCGACAGCTTAGGTCATATGATGGCTGGAAGACCGTGGGTGTCCCTTCGACAGCTTAGGTCATATGACGGCTCCCTATTGGAGGAAGACCGTGGGTGTCCCTTCGACAGCTTAGGTCATATGACGGCTCCCTATTGGAGGAAGACCGTGGGTGTCCCTTCGACAGCTTAGGTCATATGGTGACTCCCTATTGGAGGAAGACCGTGGGTGTCCCTTCAACAGCTTAGGTCATATGCGGCTCCCTATTGGAGGAAGACCGTGGGTGTCCCTTCGACAGCTTAGGTCATATGGTGACTCCCTATTGGAGGAAGACCGTGGGTGTCCCTTCGACAGCTTAGGTCATATGGTGACTCCCTATTGGAGGAAGACCGTGGGTGTCCCTTCGACAGCTTAGGTCATATGGTGACTCCCTATTGGAGGAAGACGGTGGGTGTCCCTTCGACAGCTTAGGTCATATGGTGACTCCCTATTGGAGGAAGACCGTGGGTGTCCCTTCGACAGCTTAGGCCATATGGTGACTCCCTATTGGAGGAAGACCGTGGGTGTCCCAACAACAGCTTAGGTCATATGGCGGCTCCCTATTGGTGGAAGACCATGGGTGTCCCTTCGACAGCTTAGGTCATATGACGGCTCCCTATTGGAGGAAGACCGTGGGTGTCCCTTCGACAGCTTAGGCCATATGGTGACTCCCTATTGGAGGAAGACCGTGGGTGTCCCAACAACAGCTTAGGTCATATGGCGGCTCCCTATTGGAGGAAGACCGTGGGTGTCCCAACAACAGGTTAGGTCATATGGCGGCTCCCTATTGGTGGAAGACCGTGGGTGTCCCTTCGACAGCTTAGGTCATATGACGGCTCCCTATTGGTGGAAGACCGTGGGTGTCCCTTCGATAGCTTAGGTCATATGACGGCTCCCTATTGGAGGAAGACCGTGGGTGTCCCTTCGACAGCTTAGGTCATATGACGGCTCCCTATTGGAGGAAGACCGTGGGTGTCCAAACAACAGCTTAGGTCATATGACGGCTCCCTATTGGAGGAAGACCGTGGGTGTCCCAACAACAGCTTAGGTCATATGGCGGCTCCCTATTGGAGGAAGACCGTGGGTGTCCCAACAACAGCTTAGGTCATATGGCGGCTCCCTATTGGTGGAAGACCGTGGGTGTCCCAACAACAGCTTAGGTCATATGGCGGCTCCCTATTGGAGGAAGACCGTGGGTGTCCCAACAACAGCTTAGGTCATATGACGGCTCCCTATTGGTGGAAGACCGTGGGTGTCCCTTCGACAGCTTAGGTCATATGACGGCTCCCTATTGGTGGAAGACCGTGGGTGTCCCTTCGACAGCTTAGGTCATATGACGGCTCCCTATTGGTGGAAGACCGTGGGTGTCCCTTCGACAGCTTAGGTCATATGACGGCTCCCTATTGGAGGAAGACCGTGGGTGTCCCTTCGACAGCTTAGGTCATATGGTGGCTCCCTATTGGAGGAAGACCGTGGGTGTCCCTTCGACAGCTTAGGTCATATGGTGCTCCCTATTGGAGGAAGACCGTGGGTGTCCCAACAACAGCTTAGGTCATATGACGGCTCCCTATTGGAGGAAGACCGTGGGTGTCCCAACAACAGCTTAGGTCATATGGCGGCTCCCTATTGGTGGAAGACTGTGGGTGTCCCAACAACAGCTTAGGTCATATGGCGGCTCCCTATTGGAGGAATACCGTGGGTGTCCCAACAACAGCTTAGGTCATATGGCGACTCCCTATTGGTGGAAGACCGTGGGTGTCCCAACAACAGCTTAGGTCATATGGCTGCGCCCTATTGGTGGAAGACCGGGGGTGTCCCAACAACAGCTTAGGTCATATGGCGGCTCCCTATTGGAGGAAGACCGTGGGTGTCCCAATAACAGATTAGGTCATATGGCGGCTCCGTATTGTAGGAAGACCATGGGTGTCCCTTCAACAGCTTAGGTCATATGGCGACTCCCTATTGGAGGAAGACCGTGGGTGTCCCTTCCACAGCTTAGGTCATATGGCAGCTCCCTATTGGAGGAAGACCGTGGGTGTCCCTTCCACAGCTTAGGTCATATGGTGACTCCCTATTGGAGGAAGACCGTGGGTGTCCCAACAACAGCTTAGGTCATATGACGGCTCCCTATTGGAGGAAGACCGTGGGTGTCCCAACAACAGCTTAGGTCATATGACGGCTCCCTATTGGTGGAAGACCGTGGGTGTCCCAACAACAGCTTAGGTCATATGACGGCTCCCTATTGGAGGAAGACCGTGGGTGTCCCATCAACAGCTTAGGTCATATGGCGGCTCCCTATTGGAGGAAGACCGTGGGTGTCCCTTCGACAGCTTAGGTCATATGACGGCTCCCTATTGGTGGAAGACCGTGGGTGTCCCTTCGACAACTTAGGCCATATGGCGGCTCCCTATTGGAGGAAGACCATGGGTGTCCCAACAACAGCTTAGGTCATATGGCGACTCCCTATTGGAGGAAGACCGTGGGTGTCCCAACAACAGCTTAGGTCATATGGCGGCTCCCTATTGGAGGAAGACCGTGGGTGTCCCAACAACAGCTTAGGTCATATGACGGCTCTCTATTGGAGGAAGACCGTGGGTGTCCCAACAACAGCTTAGGTCATATGGCGGCTCCCTATTGGTGGAAGACCGTAGGTGTCCCAACAACAGCTTAGGTCATATGGTGGCTCCCTATTGGTGGAAGACCGTGGGTGTCCCAACAACAGCTTAGGTCATATGGTGGCTCCCTATTGGTGGAAGACCGTGGGTGTCCCAACAACAGCTTAGGTCATATGGTGGCTCCCTATTGGTGGAAGACCGTGGGTGTCCCAACAACAGCTTAGGTCATATGGCGGCTCCCTATTGGAGGAAGACCGTGGGTGTCCCTTCGACAGCTTAGGCCATATGGTGACTCCCTATTGGAGCAAGACCGTGGGTGTCCCTTCAACAGCTTAGGTCATATGGTGACTCCCTATTGGAGGAAGACCGTGGGTGTCCCTTCGACAGCTTAGGCCATATGGTGACTCCCTATTGGAGGAAGACCGTGGGTGTCCCAACAACAGCTTAGGTCATATGGCGGCTCCCTATTGGTGGAAGACCGTGGGTGTCCCTTCGACAGCTTAGGTCATATGATGGCTCCCTATTGGAGGAAGACCGTGGGTGTCCCAACAACAGCTTAGGTCATATGGCGGCTCCCTAATGGTGGAAGACCGTGGGTGTCCCAACAACAGCTTAGGTCATATGACGGCTCCCTATTGGAGGAAGACCGTGGGTGTCCCAACAACAGCTTAGGTCATATGACGGCTCCCTATTGGAGGAAGACCGTGGGTGTCCCAACAACAGCTTAGGTCATATGGCGGCTCCCTATTGGTGGAAGACCGTGGGTGTCCCTTCGACAGCTTAGGTCATATGGCGGCTCCCTATTGGAGGAAGACCGTGGGTGTCCCAACAACAGCTTAGGTCATATGGCGGCTCCCTATTGGAGGAAGACCGTGGGTGTCCCAACAACAGCTTAGGTCATATGACGGCTCTCTATTGGAGGAAGACCGTGGGTGTCCCAACAACAGCTTAAGTCATATGGCGGCTCCCTATTGGTGGAAGACCGTGGGTGTCCCAACAACAGCTTAGGTCATATGGTGGCTCCCTATTGGTGGAAGACCGTGGGTGTCCCAACAACAGCTTAGGTCATATGGTGGCTCCCTATTGGAGGAAGACCGTGGGTGTCCCAACAACAGCTTAGGTCATATGGTGGCTCCCTATTGGTGGAAGACCGTGGGTGTCCCAACAACAGCTTAGGTCATATGGCGGCTCCCTATTGGTGGAAGACCGTGGGTGTCCCAACAACAGCTTAGGTCATATGGTGGCTCCCTATTGGTGGAAGACCGTGGGTGTCCCAACAACAGCTTAGGTCATATGGTGGCTCCCTATTGGTGGAAGACCGTGGGTGTCCCAACAACAGCTTAGGTCATATGGTGGCTCCCTATTGGTGGAAGACCGTGGGTGTCCCAACAACAGCTTAGGTCATATGGCGGCTCCCTATTGGAGGAAGACCGTGGGTGTCCCAACAACAGCTTAGGTCATATGGCAGCTCCCTATTGGAGGAAGACCGTGGGTGTCCCTTCGACAGCTTAGGTCATATGGCGGCTCCCTATTGGAGGAAGACCGTGGGTGTCCCTTCAACAGCTTAGGTCATATGGCGGCTCCCTAATGGTGGAAGACCGTGGGTGTCCCAACAACAGCTTAGGTCATATGACGGCTCCCTATTGGAGGAAGACCGTGGGTGTCCCTTCCACAGCTTAGGTCATATGACGGCTCCCTATTGGAGGAAGACCGTGGGTGTCCCTTCCACAGCTTAGGTCATATGACGGCTCCTTATTGGAGGAAGACCGTGGGTGTCCCTTCGACAGCTTAGGTCATATGACGGCTCCCTATTGGTGGAAGACCGTGGGTGTCCCAACAACAGCTTAGGTCATATGACAGCTCCCTATTGGTGGAAGACCGTGGGTGTCCATTCGACAATTTAGGCCATATGGCGGCTCCCTATTGGAGGAAGACCATGGGTGTCCCAACAACAGCTTAGGTCATATGGCGACTCCCTATTGGAGGAAGACCGTGGGTGTCCCAACAACAGCTTAGGTCATATGGCGGCTCCCTATTGGAGGAAGACCATGGGTGTCCCAACAACAGCTTAGGTCATATGGCGACTCCCTATTGGAGGAAGACCGTGGGTGTCCCAACAACAGCTTAGGTCATATGACGGCTCCCTATTGGTGGAAGACCGTGGGTGTCCCAACAACAGCTTAGGTCATATGACGGCTCCCTATTGGAGGAAGAACGTGGGTGTCCCAACAACAGCTTAGGTCATATGGCGGCTCCCTATTGGAGGAAGACCGTGGGTGTCCCAACAACAGCTTAGGTCATATGGCGGCTCCCTATTGGTGGAAGACCGTGGGTGTCCCAACAACAGCTTAGGTCATATGGCGGCTCCCTATTGGTGGAAGACCGTGTGCACACAGTTAGGTCATATGGGGCTCCCTATTGGGGAAGACCGTGGGTGTCCCAACAACAGCTTAGGTCATATGGCGGCTCCCTATTGGGGAAGACCGTGGGTGTCCCCACACTTAGGTCATATGCGGCTCCCTATGGTGGAAGACCGTGGGTGTCCCTTCGACAGCTTAGGTCATATGGCGGCTCCCTATTGGAGGAAGACCGTGGGTGTCCCAACAACAGCTTAGGTCATATGGCGGCTCCCTATTGGTGGAAGACCGTGGGTGTCCCAACAACAGCTTAGGTCATATGGCGGCTCCCTATTGGAGGAAGACCGTGGGTGTCCCAACAACAGCTTAGGTCATATGGCGGCTCCCTATTGGAGGAAGACCGTGGGTGTCCCAACAACAGCTTAGGTCATATGGCGGCTCCCTATTGGTGGAAGACCGTGGGTGTCCCAACAACAGCTTAGGTCATATGGCGGCTCCCTATTGGTGGAAGACCGTGGGTGTCCCAACAACAGCTTAGGTCATATGGTGGCTCCCTATTGGTGGAAGACCGTGGGTGTCCCAACAACAGCTTAGGTCATATGGCGGCTCCCTATTGGTGGAAGACCGTGGGTGTCCCAACAACAGCTTAGGTCATATGGCGGCTCCCTATTGGAGGAAGACCGTGGGTGTCCCTTCGACAGCTTAGGTCATATGGTGGCTCCCTATTGGAGGAAGACCGTGGGTGTCCCAACAACAGCTTAGGTCATATGGCGGCTCCCTATTGGTGGAAGACCGTGGGTGTCCCAACAACAGCTTAGGTCATATGGCGGCTCCCTATTGGAGGAATACCGTGGGTGTCCCAACAACAGCTTAGGTCATATGGCGACTCCCTATTGGTGGAAGACCATGGGTGTCCCAACAACAGCTTAGGTCATATGGCTGCGCCCTATTGGTGGAAGACCGGGGGTGTCCCAACAACAGCTTAGGTCATATGGCGGCTCCCTATTGGAGGAAGACCGTGGGTGTCCCAATAACAGATTAGGTCATATGGCGGCTCCGTATTGTAGGAAGACCATGGGTGTCCCTTCAACAGCTTAGGTCATATGGCGACTCCCTATTGGAGGAAGACCGTGGGTGTCCCTTCCACAGCTTAGGTCATATGGCAGCTCCCTATTGGAGGAAGACCGTGGGTGTCCCTTCCACAGCTTAGGTCATATGGTGACTCCCTATTGGAGGAAGACCGTGGGTGTCCCAACAACAGCTTAGGTCATATGACGGCTCCCTATTGGAGGAAGACCGTGGGTGTCCCAACAACAGCTTAGGTCATATGACGGCTCCCTATTGGTGGAAGACCGTGGGTGTCCCAACAACAGATTAGGTCATATGACGGCTCCCTATTGGAGGAAGACCGTGGGTGTCCCATCAACAGCTTAGGTCATATGGCGGCTCCCTATTGGAGGAAGACCGTGGGTGTCCCTTCGACAACTTAGGTCATATGACGGCTCCCTATTGGTGGAAGACCGTGGGTGTCCCTTCGACAACTTAGGCCATATGGCGGCTCCCTATTGGAGGAAGACCATGGGTGTCCCAACAACAGCTTAGGTCATATGGCGACTCCCTATTGGAGGAAGACCGTGGGTGTCCCAACAACAGCTTAGGTCATATGGCGGCTCCCTATTGGAGGAAGACCGTGGGTGTCCCAACAACAGCTTAGGTCATATGACGGCTCCCTATTGGAGGAAGACCGTGGGTGTCCCAACAACAGCTTAGGTCATATGGCGGCTCCCTATTGGTGGAAGACCGTGGGTGTCCCAACAACAGCTTAGGTCATATGGTGGCTCCCTATTGGTGGAAGACCGTGGGTGTCCCAACAACAGCTTAGGTCATATGGTGGCTCCCTATTGGAGGAAGACCGTGGGTGTCCCAACAACAGCTTAGGTCATATGGCGGCTCCCTATTGGAGGAAGACCGTGGGTGTCCCAACAACAGCTTAGGTCATATGGCGGCTCCCTATTGGAGGAAGACCGTGGGTGTCCCAACAACAGCTTAGGTCATATGGGGCTCCCTATTGGAGGAAGACCGTGGGTGTCCAACAACAGCTTAGGTCATATGGCGGCTCCCTATTGGAGGAAGACCGTGGGTGTCCCAACAACAGCTTAGGTCATATGGGACCCTATTGGAGGAAGACCGTGGGTGTCCCAAAACAGCTTAGGTCATATGGCGGCTCCCTATTGGAGGAAGACCGTGGGTGTCCCAACAACAGCTTAGGTCATATGGCTCCCTATTGGAGGAAGACCGTGGGTGTCCCAACAACAGCTTAGGTCATATGGCGGCTCCCTATTGGTGGAAGACCGTGGGTGTCCCAACAACAGCTTAGGTCATATGACGGCTCCCTATTGGAGGAAGACCGTGGGTGTCCCAACAACAGCTTAGGTCATATGACGGCTCCCTATTGGAGGAAGACCGTGGGTGTCCCAACAACAGCTTAGGTCATATGGCGGCTCCCTATTGGAGGAAGACCGTGGGTGTCCCAACAACAGCTTAGGTCATATGGCGGCTCCCTATTGGAGGAAGACCGTGGGTGTCCCAACAACAGCTTAGGTCATATGGCGGCTCCCTATTGGAGGAAGACCGTGGGTGTCCCAACAACAGCTTAGGTCATATGGCGGCTCCCTATTGGAGGAAGACCGTGGGTGTCCCAACAACAGCTTAGGTCATATGGCGGCTCCCTATTGGAGGAAGACCGTGGGTGTCCCAACAACAGCTTAGGTCATATGGTGGCTCCCTATTGGTGGAAGACCGTGGGTGTCCCAACAACAGCTTAGGTCATATGGTGGCTCCCTATTGGAGGAAGACCGTGGGTGTCCCAACAACAGCTTAGGTCATATGGTGGCTCCCTATTGGTGGAAGACCGTGGGTGTCCCAACAACAGCTTAGGTCATATGGCGGCTCCCTATTGGTGGAAGACCGTGGGTGTCCCAACAACAGCTTAGGTCATATGGTGGCTCCCTATTGGTGGAAGACCGTGGGTGTCCCAACAACAGCTTAGGTCATATGGTGGCTCCCTATTGGTGGAAGACCGTGGGTGTCCCAACAACAGCTTAGGTCATATGGTGGCTCCCTATTGGTGGAAGACCGTGGGTGTCCCAACAACAGCTTAGGTCATATGGCGGCTCCCTATTGGAGGAAGACCGTGGGTGTCCCAACAACAGCTTAGGTCATATGGCGGCTCCCTATTGGAGGAAGACCGTGGGTGTCCCTTCGACAGCTTAGGTCATATGGCGGCTCCCTATTGGAGGAAGACCGTGGGTGTCCCTTCAACAGCTTAGGTCATATGGCGGCTCCCTATTGGTGGAAGACCGTGGGTGTCCCAACAACAGCTTAGGTCATATGACGGCTCCCTATTGGAGGAAGACCGTGGGTGTCCCTTCCACAGCTTAGGTCATATGACGGCTCCCTATTGGAGGAAGACCGTGGGTGTCCCTTCAACAGCTTAGGTCATATGACGGCTCCCTATTGGAGGAAGACCGTGGGTGTCCCTTCGACAGCTTAGGTCATATGACGGCTCCCTATTGGTGGAAGACCGTGGGTGTCCCAACAACAGCTTAGGTCATATGACGGCTCCCTATTGGTGGAAGACCGTGGGTGTCCCTTCGACAACTTAGGCCATATGGCGGCTCCCTATTGGAGGAAGACCATGGGTGTCCCAACAACAGCTTAGGTCATATGGCGACTCCCTATTGGAGGAAGACCGTGGGTGTCCCAACAACAGCTTAGGTCATATGGCGGCTCCCTATTGGAGGAAGACCGTGGGTGTCCCAACAACAGCTTAGGTCATATGGCGGCTCCCTATTGGAGGAAGACCGTGGGTGTCCCAACAACAGCTTAGGTCATATGGCGGCTCCCTATTGGAGGAAGACCGTGGGTGTCCCAACAACAGCTTAGGTCATATGGTGGCTCCCTATTGGTGGAAGACCGTGGGTGTCCCAACAACAGCTTAGGTCATATGGCGGCTCCCTATTGGTGGAAGACCGTGGGTGTCCCAACAACAGCTTAGGTCATATGGTGGCTCCCTATTGGTGGAAGACCGTGGGTGTCCCAACAACAGCTTAGGTCATATGGTGGCTCCCTATTGGAGGAAGACCGTGGGTGTCCCAACAACAGCTTAGGTCATATGGCGGCTCCCTATTGGTGGAAGACCGTGGGTGTCCCAACAACAGCTTAGGTCATATGGCGGCTCCCTATTGGTGGAAGACCGTGGGTGTCCCAACAACAGCTTAGGTCATATGGTGGCTCCCTATTGGTGGAAGACCGTGGGTGTCCCAACAACAGCTTAGGTCATATGGTGGCTCCCTATTGGTGGAAGACCGTGGGTGTCCCAACAACAGCTTAGGTCATATGGGGCTCCCTATTGGAGGAAGACCGTGGGTGTCCCAACAACAGCTTAGGTCATATGGCGGCTCCCTATTGGAGGAAGACCGTGGGTGTCCCAACAACAGCTTAGGTCATATGGCGGCTCCCTATTGGAGGAAGACCGTGGGTGTCCCTTCAACAGCTTAGGTCATATGGCGGCTCCCTATTGGAGGAAGACCGTGGGTGTCCCTTCCACAGCTTAGGTCATATGGCGGCTCCCTATTGGAGGAAGACCGTGGGTGTCCCTTCCACAGCTTAGGTCATATGACGGCTCCCTATTGGAGGAAGACCGTGGGTGTCCCTTCGACAGCTTAGGTCATATGACGGCTCCCTATTGGTGGAAGACCGTGGGTGTCCCAACAACAGCTTAGGTCATATGACGGCTCCCTATTGGTGGAAGACCGTGGGTGTCCCTTCGACAACTTAGGCCATATGGCGGCTCCCTATTGGAGGAAGACCATGGGTGTCCCAACAACAGCTTAGGTCATATGGCGACTCCCTATTGGAGGAAGACCGTGGGTGTCCCAACAACAGCTTAGGTCATATGGCGACTCCCTATTGGAGGAAGACCATGGGTGTCCCAACAACAGCTTAGGTCATATGGCGACTCCCTATTGGAGGAAGACCGTGGGTGTCCCAACAACAGCTTAGGTCATATGGTGACTCCCTATTGGAGGAAGACTGTGGGTGTCCCAACAACAGCTTAGGTCATATGGCGGCTCCCTATTGGAGGAATACTGTGGGTGTCCCAACAACAGCATAGGTCATATGACGGCTCCCTATTGGAGGAAGACCGTGGTTTTCCCAACAACAGCTTAGGTCATATGGCGGCTCCCTATTGGAGGAAGACCGTGGGTGTCCCAACAACAGCTTAGGTCATATGGTGGCTCCCTATTGGAGGAAGACCGTGGGTGTCCCAACAACAGCTTAGGTCATATGGTGGCTCCCTATTGGTGGAAGACCGTGGGTGTCCCAACAACAGCTTAGGTCATATGGCGGCTCCCTATTGGTGGAAGACTGTGGGTGTCCCAACAACAGCTTAGGTCATATGGCGGCTCCCTATTGGTGGAAGACCATGGGTGTCCCAACAACAGCTTAGGTCATATGGCGGCTCCCTATTGGTGGAAGACCGTGGGTGTCCCAACAACAGCTTAGGTCATATGGTGGCTCCCTATTGGTGGAAGACCGTGGGTGTCCCAACAACAGCTTAGGTCATATGGTGGCTCCCTATTGGTGGAAGACCATGGGTGTCCCAACAACAGCTTAGGTCATATGGCGGCTCCCTATTGGAGGAAGACCGTGGGTGTCCCAACAACAGCTTAGGTCATATGACGGCTGGAAGACCGTGGGTGTCCCAACAACAGCTTAGGCCATATGGTGACTCCCTATTGGTGGAAGACCGTGGGTGTCCCTTCGACAGCTTAGGTCATATGACGGCTCCCTATTGGAGGAAGACCGTGGGTGTCCCTTCGACAGCTTAGGTCATATGACGGCTCCCTATTGGAGGAAGACCGTGGGTGTCCCTTCCACAGCTTAGGTCATATGACGGCTCCCTATTGGTGGAAGACCGTGGGTGTCCCTTCCACAACTTAGGTCATATGACGGCTCCCTATTGGAGGAAGACCGTGGGTGTCACTTCGACAACTTAGGCCATATGGCGGCTCCCTATTGGAGGAAAACCATGGGTGTCCCAACAACAGCTTAGGTCATATGGTGACTCCCTATTGGAGGAAGACCGTGGGTGTCCCAACAACAGCTTAGGTCATATGACGGCTCCCTATTGGAGGAAGACCGTGGGTGTCCCAACAACAGCTTAGGTCATATGACGGCTCCCTATTGGAGGAAGACCGTGGGTGTCCCAACAACAGCTTAGGTCATATGGCGGCTCCCTATTGGTGGAAGACCGTGGGTGTCCCTTCGACAACTTAGGCCATATGGCGGCTCCCTATTGGAGGAAGACCATGGGTGTCCCAACAACAGCTTAGGTCATATGGCGACTCCCTATTGGAGGAAGACCGTGGGTGTCCCAACAACAGCTTAGGTCATATGGCGGCTCCCTATTGGAGGAAGACCGTGGGTGTCCCAACAACAGCTTAGGTCATATGGCGGCTCCCTATTGGAGGAAGACCGTGGGTGTCCCAACAACAGCTTAGGTCATATGACGGCTCCCTATTGGAGGAAGACCGTGGGTGTCCCAACAACAGCTTAGGTCATATGGCGGCTCCCTATTGGTGGAAGACCGTGGGTGTCCCAACAACAGCTTAGGTCATATGGGGCTCCCTATTGGTGGAAGACCGTGGGTGTCCCAACAACAGCTTAGGTCATATGGCGGCTCCCTATTGGAGGAAGACCGTGGGTGTCCCAACAACAGCTTAGGTCATATGGCGGCTCCCTATTGGAGGAAGACCGTGGGTGTCCCAACAACAGCTTAGGTCATATGGCGGCTCCCTATTGGAGGAAGACCGTGGGTGTCCCAACAACAGCTTAGGTCATATGGCGGCTCCCTATTGGTGGAAGACCGTGGGTGTCCCTTCGACAGCTTAGGTCATATGACGGCTCCCTATTGGTGGAAGACCGTGGGTGTCCCTTCGACAGCTTAGGTCATATGACGGCTCCCTATTGGAGGAAGACCGTGGGTGTCCCTTCGACAGCTTAGGTCATATGGTGACTCCCTATTGGAGGAAGACCGTGGGTGTCCCTTCGACAGCTTAGGCCATATGGTGACTCCCTATTGGAGGAAGACCGTGGGTGTCCCAACAACAGCTTAGGTCATATGGCGGCTCCCTATTGGAGGAAGACCGTGGGTGTCCCAACAACAGCTTAGGTCATATGGCGGCTCCCTATTGGTGGAAGACCGTGGGTGTCCCTTCGACAGCTTAGGTCATATGACGGCTCCCTATTGGTGGAAGACCGTGGGTGTCCCTTCGACAGCTTAGGTCATATGACGGCTCCCTATTGGAGGAAGACCGTGGGTGTCCCTTCGACAGCTTAGGTCATATGACGGCTCCCTATTGGAGGAAGACCGTGGGTGTCCCAACAACAGCTTAGGTCATATGGCGGCTCCCTATTGGAGGAAGACCGTGGGTGTCCCAACAACAGCTTAGGTCATATGGCGGCTCCCTATTGGAGGAAGACCGTGGGTGTCCCAACAACAGCTTAGGTCATATGGCGGCTCCCTATTGGAGGAAGACCGTGGGTGTCCCAACAACAGCTTAGGTCATATGGCGGCTCCCTATTGGAGGAAGACCGTGGGTGTCCCAACAACAGCTTAGGTCATATGGCGGCTCCCTATTGGAGGAAGACCGTGGGTGTCCCAACAACAGCTTAGGTCATATGGCGGCTCCCTATTGGAGGAAGACCGTGGGTGTCCCAACAACAGCTTAGGTCATATGGTGGCTCCCTATTGGTGGAAGACCGTGGGTGTCCCAACAACAGCTTAGGTCATATGGCGGCTCCCTATTGGAGGAAGACCGTGGGTGTCCCAACAACAGCTTAGGTCATATGGCGGCTCCCTATTGGAGGAAGACCGTGGGTGTCCCAACAACAGCTTAGGTCATATGGCGGCTCCCTATTGGAGGAAGACCGTGGGTGTCCCAACAACAGCTTAGGTCATATGGCGGCTCCCTATTGGTGGAAGACCGTGGGTGTCCCAACAACAGCTTAGGTCATATGGCGGCTCCCTATTGGTGGAAGACCGTGGGTGTCCCTTCAACAGCTTAGGTCATATGGCGGCTCCCTATTGGAGGAAGACCGTGGGTGTCCCTTCGACAGCTTAGGTCATATGGTGGCTCCCTATTGGAGGAAGACCGTGGGTGTCCCAACAACAGCTTAGGTCATATGGTGGCTCCCTATTGGAGGAAGACCGTGGGTGTCCCAACAACAGCTTAGGTCATATGGCGGCTCCCTATTGGAGGAAGACCGTGGGTGTCCCAACAACAGCTTAGGTCATATGGCGGCTCCCTATTGGTGGAAGACCGTGGGTGTCCCAACAACAGCTTAGGTCATATGGCGGCTCCCTATTGGTGGAAGACCGTGGGTGTCCCAACAACAGCTTAGGTCATATGGTGGCTCCCTATTGGTGGAAGACCGTGGGTGTCCCAACAACAGCTTAGGTCATATGGTGGCTCCCTATTGGTGGAAGACCGTGGGTGTGTTGGTTTGGCGGCTCCCTATTGGAGGAAGACCGTGGGTGTCCAAACAACAGCTTAGGTCATAT
>CM026402.1:69313560-69423013 GCA_014843695.1 Archivesica marissinica
TGGAGGATAGTGCATGATAGAGACAGACAGAGACCCATTCCAGAATCTCCTCTGGTTCTTTTACGTGCGCAGTGTAAAGCACCGACACGAGACCTCGGTTTAACGTCCCATCTGAAAGACTGTTAATTTTATTAGGGTCAGAAGGGGGATCGAACCTGTGACACTATTTACCTGTATTGTATATAGCTAAACATGTAGCATATAACTTAATATGTATATAGTTCATGTTTCATAAACACATATCCGATTATATGGCTAGTCTATGTAATGACTTAACAGTATCCAAACAGTGTAAATCATATTCCTAATACACAGTCATTCCTGTTCAAAGTTTTGTTTCGATTTGTTTCTGTTCTCTTCACTGAAGTTGTGTGTTTTACGTTTATTTATCGTCGCTACTGGTTGCCCATATGAGCGACGCCTCCCGAAGAGATTAGTCATTTTTGATTTTTGAGGATAGTGCAATGATACAGATAGAGACACATTCCAGAGTCTCCTCTGGTTCTTTTACGTGCACGGTGTAAAGCACCGACACGAGACCTCGGTTTAAAGTCCCATCTGAAAGACTGTTTTTTTATTTGGATCAGACGGGGGATCGAACCTGCGATCCCTGGATTACAAGTCCAACATGTTACCACTGGAATACAGCTCAGAATACGCATTTGGGTCGTTATTGAGCCCCATTCCACTCACCAAAGAGTATATATGTTCCCCTTATTTCTATCCAGCTGTCATGCGGAAGGGCGGTGGTTCTACCTTGATACTCGACCGTGCTTGAAATACGGCTCGGAGGGTCACCCAAGGTCTTCCACCAATATTAAATACACAGTCGTGACGTCATACCTTTAGTCCATTATTATTAATAATGCACTGGTGTTGGCGATGGAGTACATCAGGAATGAGGTCTCGAGAGTGATTAATATATAAGTTGTAAGAACTTGTTTCGCAATCGAGCTAAAATAAATTTGTATAAATCAAAAGTTTATTATTACTGGAGTCTATGCTAAATGCACAATACCATCATGTACAGATAATTTAAATAAGATTAGTCTAAAATTAAATATGCATAGGCACAAATGTGAGATATAACAGTAAATCGCGTTTTATTACGCTTGTTTTATTACGCTTGTTTTGTTTTATTACGCTTGTTTTATTACGCTTGTTTTATTACGCTTGTTTTATTACGCTTGTTTTATTACGCTTGTTTTATTACGCTTGTTTTATTACGCTTGTTTTATTACGCTTGTTTTATTACGCTTGTTTTATTACGCTTGTTTTATTACGCTTGTTTTATTACACTTGTTTGCATTATTTTGTTATGTCAACAAACGTCATATACGGTGTTTCTTTATTACGGTAGTTTATTTAGATACTGTTGCAAATTTTTGGAAACAAAATATACCATATAACAGGAAATTGCATTGTGTAGAAATTTCTTATTTCACCGATGTAGTGTCGCTTTAAATTGACTTCCTATTATAATAGGAACATCGATAGCATGCCTCACCCTCGCCGCAATGTTCCTGAATGTACCCAGCCCCATTCCTTCCCCTAAAAGTGAGAAACATCTAACTTATGTTATGTTATATTTCGGGTTTTACGCCTGCATCAGCACCATTAACACCTTTCCTGGGCAGGCTCCAACGGTTAACCAGTACTTCTGTGCACCAACCTCCGTAAGAAACTGCCAACTTTTTCATATAAATGAGACAAGGTCTGAGCGGGGCTCGAACCCGTGACCATCAGTGATAATATGTTACAGTGGTATACAAGTCAGTGACCTTAATCACTCGACCACGGAAGCGGATTGTAACATCTAACTGATTAAAACACTAATTTAATAATATTTTATTGCAACTTTTTCCATAATGATGAATACAATTTACAAATCACAATAACATTACTGTCACATTAACTAGTACAGCGCTAGCGGACCTAGCCCCCAATCCCACCCCCACAACGCTCCCCCACACACACTCCCTAAACTCTATCCAGTATAGGTTCAATACAATATGATGATGATCGATTCCCATGTGTCGCAGTGCATTCTTTAATCAGGACAAGATCATGCATATATATTTTCAAACTACAGTCTACATCCGCTATGTCGAATTCCTTCGGAACGAAAAATATACTTCGACATAACCGAAATTTGACTTAACGAAATTCGATATAACCGGAGCCAGTATGTAACATGATAGTGATGATAGCGATGATACGGTGGTCGCCACATCGGACAGGTGGGTTTTCTCCGGGTACTCCGGTTTCTTCCCACATGAATGACCACATATACGCTTTCATCCGCGCCAACGAGAGTGATTAATATAAGTTGTTAAAACTTGCTTCGCAATCGTTGTAAAATAAATAAGGTATAAAAATAGTGTCTGATACGGGACTTTGATCCGACTTCGAGATAACCGGAGAATTCAACATGACCGACTTTGACATAACGGATGTAGACTTATGTTATAACCCCTTCAGGTAAATAACTCGGTGGCATCCGTAAATAACTCGGTATCATCCGTAAATAACTCGATGGTATCCGTACATAACTCGCTGTTATCCGTAAATAACTCGGCGGTATCCGTAAATAACTCGGCGGTATCCGTAAATAACTCGGTGGTATCCGTAAATAACTCGGCGGTATCCGTAAATAACTCGGTGGTATCCGTAAATAACTCGGTGGCATCCCTAAATATCTCGGCGTTGTCCGTAAATAACTCGGTGGTATCCGTAAGTAACTCGCTATTATGCGTAAATAACTCGCTGGTATCCGTAAATAACTCGCTATTATCCGTAAATAACTCGCTATTATCCGTAAATAACTAGGCGGTATCCGTAAATAACTCGATGGTATCCGTACATAACTCGCTATTATCCGTAAATAACTAGCTGGTATCCGTAAATAACTCGATGGTATCCGTACATAACTCGCTGTTATCCGTAAATAACTCGGTGGTATCCGTAAATAACTCGGCGGTATCCGTAAATAAATCGGTGGTATCCGTAAATAACTCGGTGGCATCCCTAAATAACTCGGCGTTGTCCGTAAATAACTCGGTGGTATCCGTAAGTAACTCGATATTATCCGTAAATAACTCGCTGGTATCCGTAAATAACTCGCTATTATCCGTAAATAACTCGCTATTATCCGTAAATAACTCGGCGGTATCCGTATATAACTCGGTGGTATCCGTAAATAGCTCGCTATTATCCGTAAATAACTCGCTATTATCCGTAAATAACTAGGCGGTATCCGTAAATAACTCGGTGGTATCCGTAAATAACTCGCTATTATCCGTAAATAACTCGGTGGTATCCGTAAATAACTCGCTATTATCCGAAAATAACTCGGCGGTATCCGTAAATAACTCGGTGGTATCCGTAAATAACTCGCTATTATCCGTAAATAACTCGGCGGTATCCGTAAATAACTCTGTGGTATCCGTAAATAACTCGCTATTATCCGTAAATAACTCGGCGGTATCCGTAAATAGCTCGGCGGTATCCGTAAATAACTCGCTATTATCCGTAAATAACTCGGTGGTATCCGTAAATAACTCGGCGGTATCCATAAATAACTCGCTATTATCCGTAAATAACTCGGTGGTATCCGTAAATAACTCTGCGGTATCCGTAAATAGCTCGCTATTATCAGTAAATAACTCGGCGGTATCCGTAAATAACTCGGCGGTATCCGTAAATAACTCGGTGGTATCCGTAAATAACTCGGCGGTATCCGTAAATAACTCGGTGGTATCCGTAAATAACTCGGTGGCATCCCTAAATAACTCGGCGTTGTCCGTAAATAACTCGGTGGTATCCGTAAGTAACTCGCTATTATCCGTAAATAACTCGGTGGTATCCGTAAATAACTCGCTATTATCCGTAAATAACTCGCTATTATCCGTAAATAACTCGGCGGTATCCGTAAATAACTCGGTGGTATCGGTAAATAACTCGCTATTATCCGTAAATAACTCGCTATTATCCGTAAATAACTCGGCGCTATCAGTAAATAACTCAGTGGTATCCGTAAGTAACTCGCTATTATCCGTAAATAACTCGGTGGTATCCGTAAATAACTCGCTATTATCCGTAAATAACTCGCTATTATCCGTAAATAACTCGGCGGTAACCGTAAATAACTCGGTGGTATCCGTAAATAACTCGCTATTATCCGTAAATAACTCGGTGGTATCCGTAAATAACTCGCTATTATCCGTAAATAACTCGGCGGTATCCGTAAATAACTCGGCGGTATCCGTAAATAACTCGGCGGTATCCGTAAATAACTCGCTATTATCCGTAAATAACTCGGTGGTATCCGTAAATAACTCGGCGGTATTCGTAAATAACTCGCTATTATCCGTAAATAACTCGTTGGTATCCGTAAATAACTCAGCGGTATCCGTAAATAACTCGCTATTATCCGTAAATAACTCGGCGGTATCCGTAAATAACTCGGCGGTATCCGTAAATAACTCGCTATTATCCGTAAATAACTCGGCGGTAACCGTAAATAACTCGGTGGTATCCGTAAATAACTCGCTATTATCCGTAAATAACTCGGTGGTATCCGTAAATAACTCGCTATTATCCGTAAATAACTCGGCGGTATCCGTAAATAACTCGGCGGTATCCGTAAATAACTCGGCGGTATCCGTAAATAACTCGCTATTATCCGTAAATAACTCGGTGGTATCCGTAAATAACTCGGCGGTATTCGTAAATAACTCGCTATTATCCGTAAATAACTCGTTGGTATCCGTAAATAACTCAGCGGTATCCGTAAATAACTCGCTATTATCCGTAAATAACTCGGCGGTATCCGTAAATAACTCGGCGGTATCCGTAAATAACTCGCTATTATCCGTAAATAACTCGGTGGTATCCGTAAATAACACGCTGGTATCCGTAAATAACTCGCTATCATCCGTAAATAACTCGGTCGTATCCGTAAATAACTCGATCGTATCCGTAAATAACTCGGTGGCATCCGTAAATAACTCGGTTGTATCCGTAAATAACTCGATCGTATCCGTAAATAACTCGGCGGTATCCGTAAATAACTCGCTATTATTCGTAAATAACTCGCTATTATCCGTAAATAACTCGGCGGTATCCGTAAATAACTCGGTGGTATCCGTAAATAACTCGGTGGCATCCCTAAATAACTCGGCGTTGTCCGTAAATAAATCGGTGGTATCCGTAAGTAACTCGCTATTATCCGTAAATAACTCGCTATTATCCGTAAATAACTCGCTATTATCCGTAAATAACTCGGCGGTATCCGTAAATAACTCGCTATTATCCGTAAATAACTCGCTATTATCCGTAAATAACTCGGCGGTATCCGTAAATAACTCGGCGGTATCCGTAAATAACTCGGTGGTATCCGTAAATAACAAGGTGGTATCAGTAAATAACTCGGCGGTATCCGTAAATAACTCGCTATTATCCGTAAATAACTCGGCGGTATCCGTAAATAACTCGGTGGTATCCGTAAATAACTCGCTATTATCCGTAAATAACTCGGCGGTAACCGTAAATAACTCGGTGGTATCCGTAAATAACTCGCTATTATCCGTAAATAACTCGGCGGTATCCGTAAATAACTCGGCGGTATCCGTAAATAACTCGGCGGTATCCGTAAATAACTCGCTATTATCCGTAAATAACTCGCTGTTATCCGTAAATAACTCGGCGGTATCCGTAAATAACTCGCTATTATCCGTAAATAACTCGGTGGTATCCGTAAATAACACGATGGTATCCGTAAATAACTCGCTATTATCCGTAAATAACTCGGTGGTATCCGTAAATAACTCGGCGGTATCCATAAATAACTCGGCGTTGTCCGTAAATAACTCGGTGGTATCCGTAAATAACTCTGCGGTATCCGTAAATAACTCGCTATTATCCGTAAATAACTCGCTATTATCCGTAAATAACTCGGCGGTATCCGTAAATAACTCGCTATTATCCGTAAATAACTCGCTATTATCCGTAAATAACTCGGCGGTATCCGTAAATAACTCGGCGGTATCCGTAAATAACTCGGTGGTATCCGTAAATAACTCGGTGGTATCCGTAAATAACTCGGCGGTATCCGTAAACAACTCGCTATTATCCGTAAATAACTCGGCGGTATCCGTAAATAACTCGGCAGAATCCGTAAATAACTCGATGGTATCCGTAAATAACTCGCTGGTATCCGTAAATAACTCGGCGGTATCCGTAAATAACTCGGTGGTATCCGTAAATAACTCGGTGGTATCCGTAAATAACTCGGTGGTATCCGTAAATAACTCGGTGGCATCCCTAAATAACTCAGCGGTGTCCCTAAATAACTCGGTGGTATCCGTAAATAACTCGGCGGTATCCGTAAATAACTCGCTATTATCCGTAAGTAACTCGGCGGTATCCGTAAATAACTCGCTATTATCCTTAAATAACTCGCTATTATCCGTAAATAACTCGGCGGTATCCGTAAATAACTCGGTGGTATCCGTAAATAACTCGGTGGCATCCCTAAATAACTCGGCGTTGTCCGTAAATAACTCGGTGGTATCCGTAAATAACTCGGCGGTATCCGTAAATAACTCACTATTATACGTAAATAACTCGCTATTATCCGTAAATAACTCGGCGGTATCCGTAAATAACTCGGTGGTATCCGTAAATAACTCGATGGCATCCCTAAATAACTCGGCGTTGTCCGTAAATAACTCGGTGGTATCCGTAAATAACTCGGCGGTATCCGTAAATTACTCGCTATTATCCGTAAATAACTCGGCGGTATCCGTAAATAACTCGCTATTATCCGTAAATAACTCGCTATTATCCGTAAATAACTCGGCGGTATCCGTAAATACCTCGGTGGTATCCGTAAATAACTCGGTGGCATCACTAAATAACTCAGCGTTGTCCGTAAATAACTCGGTGGTATCCGGAAATAACTCGGCGGTATCCGTAAATAACTCACTATTATCCGTAAATAACTCGCTATTATCCGTAAATAACTCGGCGATATCCGTAAATAACTCGCTATTATCCGTAAATAACTCGCTATTATCCGTAAATATCTGTGCGGTATCCGTAAATAACTCGACGGTATCCGTAAATAACTCGGTGGTATCCGTAAATAACTCGGTGGTATCCGTAAATAACTCGCTTTTATCCGTAAATAACTCGGCGGTATCCGTAAATAACTCGGTGGTATCCGTAAATAACTCGGCGGTATCCGTAAATAACTCGCTATTATCCGTAAATAACTCGGTGGTATCCGTAAATAACTCGGCGGTATCCGTAAATAACTCGACGGTATCCGTAAATAACTCGGCGGTATCCGTAAATAACTCGGTGGTATCCGTAATGAACTCGGTGGTATCCGTAAATAACTCGGTGGTATCCGTAAATAACTCGGTGGTATCCGTAAATAACTCGGTGGTATCCGTAAATAACTCGCTATTATCCATAAATAACTCGCTATTATCCGTAAATAATTCGAGGGTATCCGTAAATAACTCGGTGGTATCCGTAAATAACTCGGCGGTATCCGTGAATAACTCGGCGGTATCCGTAAATAACTCGGTGGTATCCGTGAATAACTCGGCGGTATCCGTAAATAACTCGGTGGTATCCGTAAATAACTCGGCGGTATCCGTAAATAACTCGGTGGTATCCGTAAATAACTCGGCGGTATCCGTAAATAACTCGGTGGTATCCGTAAATAACTCGCTGGTATCCGTAAATAACTCGGCGGTATCCGTAAATAACTCGGTTGTATCCGTAAATAACTCGGTTGTATCCGTAAATAACTCGGTTGTATCCGTAAATAACTCGGTGGTATCCGTAAATAACTCGGTGGTAAATAACTCGGTTGTATCCGTAAATAACTCGGTGGTATCCGTAAATAACTCGGCGGTATCCGTAAATAACTCGTCACAACTCTCAGACACTCTTTTTTTCTTTTCTTTTTGTCGAGCTTCATTTCCTTTTTCTGATGTGTTTATTTCAGAATGTACTGCACCCTGAGATATTCTCAGGAATTAATGATTAGAAATCGTGTGTACACCTAATGGATGTTATAAACCTTTCTTCTCAAATTTCAAACTCGAACTCAAATGTTATGATTGGTTGACTTAAAACTCGGCTGAACCACGGTGTGGCGTCCGTGGTCCAGTGGTAGAGTGTCGGATTTGGAATCGAACGGTCCCGGGTTCGATACTCGGTCAGGCCACGTATGTAGTTTCATTGAGCAAGGCACCTCACACACATAGCTTAGTACTGGTTAATCGCTTAGGTCGGCTAAGCATGCCCAGGAAAAACATGTCTAAGTCCCCGCTAGGGGTTTGACATTAAAGGAACATACATACAACCAATCAGAAGCTTGAAACTGAGTTTGATATTTGACAAAAAGGTTTATGACCTCTGACACGTGTCATATTGACCTTTGTTTTGCATGTATGCTTGTATTCATTGTGAAGTCATCATATGACAATATTCCCTATTCAATGTGTGTATATATGACTGTATTCTTTATTAGGTAATAGTTTACAGACGGATCTGTAGTCCAGTGGTAGCACGCAGGTTCGATCCCCCGTATGACCCTAATAAAATTAACAGTCTTTCAGATGGGACATTAAACATTATTCATTGTCCATGATGATGATGATGATGATGATGATGATGATGAGGATGATGATGATGATTATGATGATTATGATGATGATGATGATGATGATGACGACGACGACGACGATGACGATGACGACGACGACGACGATGATGATGATGATGATGATGATGATGATGATGATGATGATGATGATGATGATGATGATGATGATGATGATGATGATGATGATGATGATGATGATGATGATGAGGATGATGATGATGATGATGATGATGATGATGATGATGATGATGATGATGATGATGATGATGATGATGATGACGATCTTGATGATGATGATGATGATGATGACGCTGATGATGATAATAATGATGATGATTGATTAAATCTCCCTCACGAACTCGTTCATGTTCTATCGTTAGAGCATAAGGAAATTGCTTTCACTAATGGTAGCAACTCGAGCATATTTAATGCAATCGTTAAATTGTTTGGGAACTTTGATATTGGAGAGCTGCTGTATGTGGACTTTATTTCGTTATAGTGCAGTCGAAGCAACCACCAGAGGATTCTAGATCTCCGCAAAATGCATTATGCATTTCACATACACGGAATGATATATCACGAATTGGAGCAATGTCATTGAACTAGATCTCGAAACTCATTTTCAAGTATTCTTGTTGTAGGCATGTTAATATGTGGAAGTCGTGATAGCACAGTGGATACGCGTTCGCTTCAGCTGCGAAAGTCCGGAGTTCGACTATCGCTGGAGCCGTTACGATTGTGCCTTAGGCAATGCATTTAATGGCCACGTTGCCTCTTCTCTCACTCTCGTGGCGATGGATTCCATCAGGAATGAGGTCTCGAGAGTTATTAATATAAGCTGTAAGAACTTGTTTCGCAATCGAGCTAAAATAAATTTGTATAAACTGTAATATGCATAAAATAAAGCAGACATAATTATATCAAATCTGCCCTGCCCTGCCCTGCCCTGCCCTGTCCTGTCCTGTCCTGCCCTGCCCTGTCCTGCCCTGCCCTGCCCTCTCCTGCCCTGTCCTGCCCTGTCCTGCCCTGTCCTGCCCTGTCCTGCCCTGTCCTGCCCTGCCCTGTCCTGCCCTGGCCACTCCATGCCCTGTCCTGCCATGCCCTGCCCTGCCACTCCATGCCCTGCCCTGCCACTCCATGCCCTGCCATGCCCTGCCCTGCCACTCCATACACTGCCCTGCCCTGCCACTCCATGCCCTGCCTTGCCCTGCCCTGCCACTCCATGCCCTGCCCTGCCACACCATGCCCTGCCACTCCATGCCCTGCCCTGTCCTGCCCTGCCCTGCCACTCCATGCCCTGCCTTGCCACTACATGCCCTGCCCTTCCACGCCATGCCCTGCCCTGCCCTGCCACTCCATGCCCTGCCTTGCCCTGCCCTGCCACTCCATGCCCTGTCCTGCCACTCCATGCCCTGCCACTCCATGCCCTGCCCTGCCACTCCATGCCCTGCCCTACCACTCCATGCCATGCCCTGCCCTGCCACTCCATGCCCTGTCCTGCCACTCCATGCCCTGCCACTCCATGCCCTGCCATGCCCTGCCCTGCCCTGCCACTCCATGCCCTGCCCTGCCACTCCATGCCCTGCCTTGCCCTGCCCTGCCCTGCCACTCCATGCCCTGCCTTGCCCTGCCCTGCCCTGCCACTCCATACCCTGCCATGCCCTGCCCTGCCCTGCCACTCCATGCCCTGTTCTGCCATGCCCTGCCCTGCCACTCCATGCCCTGCCATGCCATGCCCTGCCCTGCCCTGCGCTGCCACTCCATGCCCTGTCTTGCCATGCCATGCCCTGACACTCCATGCCCTGCCCTGCCACTCCATGCCCTGCCCTGCCACTCCATGCCATGCCCTGCCGTGCCACTCCATGCCCTGTCCTGCCACTCCATGCCCTGCCATGCCATGCCCT
Source organism: Archivesica marissinica (assembly GCA_014843695.1). Classification (NCBI taxonomy): domain Eukaryota; kingdom Metazoa; phylum Mollusca; class Bivalvia; order Venerida; family Vesicomyidae; genus Archivesica; species Archivesica marissinica. Next base: position 69,324,151 of record CM026402.1, read on the forward strand.
GCCCTGCCCTGCCATGCCCTGCCATGCCACTCCATGCCCTGCCCTGCCATGCCCTGCCTTGCCATGCCCTGCCCTGCCACTCCATGCCCTGTCCTGTCATGCCCTGCCCTGCCACTCCATGCCCTGCCATGCCATGCCATGCCCTGCCACTCCATGCCCTGCCCTGCCCTGCCCTGCCCTGCCCTGCCCTGCCACTCCATGCCCTGCCCTGCCTGCCCTGCCCTGTCACTCCATGCCCTGCCCTGCCACTCCATGCCCTGCCCTGCCACTCCATGCCCTGCCCTGCCCTGTCCTGTCCTGCCCTGCCCTGTCACTCCATGCCCTGCCCTGCCATGCCCTGCCACTCCATGCCCTGCCCTGCCCTGCCACTCCATGTCCTGTCCTGTCCTGTGCCCTGCCCTGCCCTGCCCTGCCCTGCCCTGCCCTGCCCTGCCCTGCCTGCCCTGCCCTGCCCTGCCCTGCCCTGCCCTGCCCTGCCACTCCCATGCCCTGCCCTGCCCTGCCCTCTCCTGCCCTCTCCTGTCCTGTGCCCTGCCCTGCCCTGCCCTGTCCTGCCTTGCCATGCACTGCCCTGCCACTCCATGCCCTGCCTTGCCCTGCCCTGCCCTGCCCTGCCATGCCCTGTCCTGCCTTGCCCTGCCCTGCCCTGCCACTCCATGCCCTGCCTTGCCCTGCCCTGCCCTGCCCTGCCCTGCCCTGCCCTGTCCTGCCTTGCCCTGCCCTGCCCTGCCACTCCATGCCCTGCCCTGTCCTGCCTTGTCCTGCCCTGTCCTGTCCATGTCCTGTCAGCGAAGTTTTTAATTTACATTATAGCTCAGCGGACAGGGGCGTAGCTTGATTGGGATGGATGTGTGAAATGAATAGTAGTCAGGTCACAATACAATTTATCCCCCAAAAAATTGCTTCAAAAGATTTCTCAACTGATTCTGGTAGGGTTTAGTGAACTTTTTAACATACTAAAAGTTTACCAAAGTAGGACACCCGAAAAAGTTGTTTTCAAAAAGGCGTCCAAGATGGCCGTCGAAACCTCTTAATGATCATAACTATGTAACTATCAACTCAAATTTGATTATCTTGGTGTCTATCCCTAGGTTTCTGGGGCCCAAGAACACATTAAGATCATAAAATATGATGTTGACCTACATGTATATATGTAACACAAAAATCCAATATGGCGTCAAAAATGGCCGCCAACACCTCCAAATGACAGCAAGTCCATAACTATTGACTCAATTGAAAACAAGACAAAAATTCCTATCTTGAAGTACAGGTTTGCAAGGCATGCTTGTCATGAGGTAGTCTTCGAGGACCTGTCGAGATTTCTTGACTGTGACATGAGGATCGATCTTCTGTGGGAAGATTCCCTCGGCGTCAAAAGAGGCAACACCGAATTGGCAGGGGATGATGCATATCTTTTGCATCAGGGGAGCCAGCACCCTGGGCAGTCGTCAGTCAAATTATTGTCTATGATCAATATGTACTCTGGAGACAAATCGTGCAGTTATAGGGTTATGATTAAGACAGTTGCTACTGCGTTATTGTGATAGATGCAGAAATGTTCAGTAAGTGTGGCCTAGATGAGTTATGGTTTCAATTTGGCACAGGAAAACTTCTAAGATGTCCATCGCCAACACTACCATCTCCAGCAGAGCATGTATGGACAAAGGAAGCCGACCTACACTCACCATGGAAACCACTGTGCACAACGTTGTTACCAGCATCAAAGTCCTGCATGGAATTATTGAAGTGTGGCTGTGACAAGGATACGGGGGTTGTCGTGGTCGATGTAAATGTGTGAAGGCTAAGCTTCCATGCACCGCTTTATGTAAATGCAATGGACACTGTGATATGCTTTAAGTATCACTGATGGCCTTTGAATTGTAAAACAAGGTTTCACAATTAAGAATCAACGCCACCTGATCTTTCCTCAGGTTCCCAATCTATACTCATGCTGGGTTGCGTTATTGTTGAAACCGACACGCAATTCTGCTCCCGCCAGGATTCGAATGAGGCAGGCCAGCGATTTAGTTAACATTATTCCACAGTGCATTCGTAACATGAACAGTGTTAAATACGATACCTGAATGGCATTATCCGGGTAATCGATGACCCGTAGGCACGTAGTACCATGAGTCATATTCATTTCACAATTGTTATTACACACATTGTATTTGTAAAAGTGTAATTTGGCGGCCATATTGGCGGTCATATTGGCGGTCATATTGGCGGTCATATTGGCGGCCATATTGGCGGTCATATTGGCGGTCATATTGGCGGACATATTGGCGGACATATTGGCGGCCATATTGGCGGTCATATTGGCGGACATATTGGCGGTCATATTGGCGGTCATAGTGGCGGTCATATTGGTGGTCATATTGGCGGACATATTGGCGGCCATATTGGCGGTCATATTGGCGGTCATAGTGGCGGACATATTGGCGGCCATATTGGCGGTCATATTGGCGGCCATATTGGCGGCCATATTGGCGGTCATATTAGCGGTCATATTGGCGGTCATATTGGCGGTCATATTGGCGGTCATATTGGCGGTCATATTGGCGGCCATATTGGCGGCCATATTGGCGGGTCATATTGGCGGTCATATTAGCGGTCATATTGGCGGTCATATTGGCGGACATATTGGCGGACATATTGGCGGTCATATTGGCGGACATATTGGCGGTCATATTGGCGGACATATTGGCGGCCATATTGGCGGACATATTGGCGGACATATTGGCGGCCATATTGGCGGACATATTGGCGGTCATATTGGCGGACATATTGGCGGACATAGTGGCGGTCATATTGGCGGTCATAGTGGCGGACATTGGCGGTCATAGTGGCGGACATATTGGCGGTCATATTGGCGGTCATAGTGGCGGACATAGTGGCGGTCATATTGGCGGTCATAGTGGCGGTCATAGTGGCGGCCATATTGGCGGTCATATTGGCGGTCATAGTGGCGGACATAGTGGCGGTCATATTGGCGGTCATAGTGGCGGTCATAGTGGCGGCCATATTGGCGGTCATATTGGCGGTCATAGTGGCGGACATAGTGGCGGACATAGTGGCGGTCATAGTGGTTATTAGTCTCCATTATGGTGAAACCTACCTAACTTTAAATAATATAACATAGTATAACTATATAAAGCGATATTATGTATATATTAAAAAGAATATATGTTAATAGAAGTAGTTACTGTATAGACTACTTTCACCACACATGTTAACAAAACGTCCATCTTATGAACCACCTCTTATTACCATGGCAATGTATTATGTGATAGCAGTACTCTGATTGTGCTGTAAGTTGATGTGCAAATCAGTATAATAGTTAGTATAAATAATCCAACACATTAATAAGTATATATGTTAAAATTAATTTCTTCAAATTTTGATCATGTGACCTTGAAAATGACCTTGACATTAGATCATTATTGACGGATTTCAGTTTTTGAACATTTTCTTTCAGAACAGGATGCTATTATTTTTATTTGTTTATATGTGCTAATAAATAAGAAATACAACTATTTATATTTATCACATAAACTACGGCGCGGGAGTTTAATAAAGCCATGTCATAAATTCGGTAATACACTAGTGTATTAAATATGCAAATGAGGCAAATGCGTGGGCGAATCACGTAGCGATTCACAGTGACATACATTTTTACATCAACTAGCACGCGCTGTGTAACTTTGATTGTGACGTCATTTGCCAAAACATCTTGTACATTTTGTATTTGTTACAAAGACTGTTTGAAAATAGTCTAAAAGTGTTTAATATTGAATTGTTGCACATGATATGTTATGATAGTTTAAAAACTGTTTACAAAGGAAGAAAATAAAAATATTGGAGTATTTAGTGTCGCACTATTTTCTTGGCCAATTAAGTAGAAACCTGGCTTTCATTTGCTAAAGGGGAAGTGTGTTCAATCGTGACACACTTTTACTGCGTATTTGGTTTATGTGATAAAAAGAATCTTACATTCGTGTCTTTCAGAGCCTCGCATTTTATCATTTTATTCAACTCGTTTAATAAATTCAATATGGAAAGCCACTCATGTAAGATCCTCTATATTTATCAATAAATGCTGACCATCTTGGCGGCCATCTTGGATTTTAGGGGTGACCCCTTGTCTAGGGTCTCGTTGGAAAGATAGTCGCATGTCATCATACTATCACCATGCAAAGTGGCTAAATTCTAGAATTAAACGAGCAATTATTGTTATAGTGACTGTCACTATCTTATTGAATAAGCAGACGTTGTTTATATCAACTTCACACACTATGGGAAATCGGAACTCGACGAAATTCAGCATGAAGCTTCCCGTATTGTTTCTGGAGCTACCAAACTTAATCACTTACGTATCACAAACGTATCACTTAACGAACTCCATAGAGAAGTTCCATGGGAATCCTTTGAACGTCGAAGACACAACCATAAACTAATTATGCTCTACAAGATGAAGAACGGCCTAACTCCTGATTATCGTTCTTCTCTAGTCCCACCTACTGTAGTAGAAACTTCTAGGTATAACAAGGCGCAATGTCGATGATATCCAATCTATACGCTCAAGAACATCTCTATACAACAATGCTTTTCTGCCATCAGCTCTGAGAGACTGAAACAAACTATCAATTGTACTACAAAATTCACCATACCTGTCCTCATTCAAATCGCAACTAAAGAGTGACGTCACAAAATGCCCAAAATAGTTTTACTTAGGTGACCGCAAATGGCAAGTCTATCATGCTCGACTCAGTACTAATTGTAGCTCATTAAAAAACATTTCTCCATCACCCCTCTGTCAATGTGGTCTTCCTGAGAGTAATCATCACTTCTTCTTTGAATGTATCTACTACAATGACATCAGAGTTCGTCTCTTAGCAACTACTTCTAAATATTGTACCATAACACTATACACTCTATTACACGGAGACCGGAACCGTAGCGATGATCTCAACGCACACACATTTGAAGCACAGGGATTCGGCACGTTTGGGGGTACTAGTATATATATTTAAGTACAGGGATTCTACTCTGTGGGATGTCAGATTTCGCATCGATCAGTAAAATGGCCATATCTGAAACAATTTTGTACAAAGCTGTCCAAATATAACGCCTATCCCGAGTCTTTATATTGTTCTTCAAATAAAACACAACTTTAAGCTGCATGCATGTATACTTTGCAAACAATTGCCACATACATTGGCCATAGCAGGTCACATTTCCATACTAGGACACGGGTTCTGTCAGCAACAAACAAAAATCTTCGACGGGAGAGTTTTAACTGTGAATAACATTATCAATAAAATGTGTTTCCACTAACCTGTATGTTTATTCGGCAAAAATGTACGTCAAAAAGAGATTTCGTAGCATTTTCAATTTGTTTTGAAAATTTCTAAAGGAAATGGATTAAAAATACAGAAATGACAAAAAAACGTCTTTTATCAGCCCCTTTCATATGGTAATGAAGGTGATATGCTGGCGGCCATTTTTCATGAATAGTGGTGTTTTCTCCTCCAAAATAGGAGAGCAGTGACGTCATGAATGCAATGCCTCCTCTGGCCTAATCAGCTGATTCAATGGATTCACCACAAAGTTCCAGTTCGACAGGATCTGTCTATGAGTTTTCAGAGACTGACTTTGACTCCTCTAATTCTGATGATAATGTAGGCCTAGCAGCACCACGTGGTTATGCATTCGAACCGGAGTGGACTCCAGAAGAGCTTGCCGAACGGGAGCTCCGACGGCAGCAACTTTAGCATGTTGAAACAATGGATCACCCAGTCGAGCCCCCCGTGGATGATGATGGACACGAGGACAGGACCCGGATTCCGGTTGACCAGTGGTGTCAGTGTCAAAATTGTCAAGTGATGCCGATGAACATGGAGTGTGACTGCTGCCATGATGTCACCATGGTCATGACAAAGATGGAACAAGGAGATGGCGAAATTGGGTGCATCACCGCGCATCCGGATTTCGATGCTGTGTGCTTGAACAATGCCGTCCTCTTGAGTATCATGGCAAGATTGCACTACGCATACATCGAACGATTGGAGAGCAGGAATCCAACAAACAAGTAGGCCCTTATTTTATAGCTATTTCATGTTATTTATCTGGCACTGTGTCTGGTCTCATCGTGCTCATTTTCTGGGACATGTGGGACTGGGCGTGTCATTTTAATGAGGTCACTGCAACCCATTTCCTTTGAGCATTTTCATTGGCCAGTTCTTCAGTCACATGACCACTGTCACATGACAGTAGTGTTTATTTACATTCTGCTGAGAACACGTGGAGCTTGAATAAAAGTGAATACAATGATATAATTATTAATTGAAGTGTATTTTATCAGACACATTTATAGTTACAAGAATCATTCATACCTAAATCAATAAACAAACATGACCTCATTAGGCCATAGGCTATGATCATAATATACCCTGGTAGTAACCATGGTAACGTTAGCTTCATGATTAGGGGCCTAGCATGCCTAACCAACCAGGCCTCGATCCTAGTCATGCAAGTAGCCCTAGGCCAGGGGCCTACTGAAGATTCAACAATGTTGGGGGGAACCATGCCAGTATTAGCACCCGGACAATTAAAATCCACACCCGAACGATTGGCACCCAGGGCCCGTTAGTGAAAGAAATGCCCAGTCCCAAAAGAAATGATGTCCAGTATATACTACACTGGGGACTGGACATTTCTTTCAGGACTGGGCATTTCTTTCACTAACAGGCCCTCAATGTTATAAGTTACAACAGACAATTTTCCTTATTTTTCAGATGTTACAGGTTTACTGCCTACAAACAGTTCATCTTTTGGATACATGGTTTCCTTGGAAAGAAAGTACGCAGAGTAATCCCAAGTTGTGCAGTTGCCAAGATACGAAAGAAATTTCCTTCAGAAACCGGGGAGTATGTTGGCTTTCTTGAAGCAGTAGTTGTGGATCAGGTTGATGAGGACTAAATTAAATATACAGTAGGTGGACATACCGGGGATACCCAAGACACTTCCTAGTTCCTTCAGCTCAGAACATTCAACATTGACTGGTCATCCAACTGTCGGACTTGTGGGACTGACAGAATAAACATTGTCGTCCAATTCAGGTTTCCCCTTTTGGGCCTACAAAAATATATATGTACAAATCTTATTCCTTCATCAAATCTAACAAAACAAATTCTATACTAATTTTTTGGCAGTTGAATTAATCTGAAAGAATTTTGACATGAATGGGTCAAGAAATAAAAAAATATGTTTCTAGGCCTTATGACTTCCATTAAAATTTTCCAAAAATGCCACAATTGATTTTTTTACATGTAACATCATTGACATGTATTTTTGTGTGATTTTCATGAAACTTTTTAATGGAAGTTACATATTTACACAAACTTGTTTGTATTCCTCGACTGATTTCTAAACGGTAAAAATTTCATAGCGTGGGCCATCCATTTAGTAGTTATAGTCATACACTGCAAAATTCGGATTCTCGGACCCCCCTCCCCTCAAAAAAGGTAAAAATGTAGTCAAATGTACAGGCTATGCAAATGACCCCGAATTTGTCAGACCCTCGCCCCCTCAACGGTGGGCGGACATTTCGCACCCGGAAATTGTCCTGGTGTGAAATGTACGGGTGCGAATCATAATTTTTGCTTACATTTTCACCTATAAACTATCTACCATGTCATAAACTTTAGATAATAACCACAAAAACATCCCTTATTTTGATGAAATAAAACAAAAACACTCCACTTCTATTTTCCCCTACCGATTCAGTCAGTGGTCAGTGGTCAGTGTTTTAGTATGTGCCAACAAATTGCATAGCGCCACAGAGCAGAAGTACCAACAAGGTCAAGGTCAGTCAAGAAAGTTGTGCTTGTTGCATCAGTGACGTCATTGACGAGGGATATTCAAAAGAAAATGGCTACCTTCATTACCATATGAAAGAGGCTGATAAAAGTCGTTTTTTTGTCATTTCTGTATTTTTAATCACCACAGATTTTTCAGATATCGTTACTAACATCCCAAAGAGCATACAGTGAGTGGAATTTTCAAATTTAGAGCTATGCTGTTTATTGTAAGTCCCCCCCTTTAAATATATATACTAGTACCCCCAAACGTGCCGAATCCCTGTGATTTGAAGCAGTCCAAAACTACATCCGGGAAAGCAGACGATTTTCATGATGGGTTTTTCACTAAATGTAAAAACCGGTTGCGACGATAAATAAACGTAAAACACACACACACACAAAGATTAGTATAAAGAAAAGTGGTTGAATAGGATATACATTCATGGGTGTTTTCACAAATGAAACCACAGTTATTTAAAATGTTAGGATACATGCGGGCGGATGTTGTTGCAAAGTGTCTGCAATATTTCATTGAACTATCCGAATGAATACATCATGTTCCTCCATCTTCTATTCTTTCCCCTATCTCTTCTGAGTCAATCTTAATTCCAACTTTCTAATTTAATTACTATGTGTATTTCTATCACCTTAATAATCTCGTTATATTATTGAGATTATAGTTTACAGTTCATGGTTAATATATACTTATCGTTTTCAAATTGTAATTAATAGTTCAGAAACGATTAAAACGCTGTCATACCGTAATTACAATATGCATCTAATTATAGGAGAAGACCTCTATATTTTTATGTTATATTTCGGGTTTTACGCCTGCATCGTGCATTTCGGGCTATATCGCCGGCGGGCCGTTTACCTAGCAACACCTTTCATGGGCAGGCTACAGCGGTTAACCAGTACTTGGGTGCACCAACCTCCGTAAGAAAAGAAGACCTCTATAAGTTATAGCTGTCGGCTCTAATACTCTTTCATACATGTATGTAAATATTTGTGTTAATTGTACATTTGTATATGTTATATCATTGTTTGAAATAAACTGTGTTTAAACTACTTAAAAAACACGCTTCTGCATTTTTAAAAAATATAAAAAATACGGGGGAAAAAAGAGTAATTTCTGTTGGGTTTTGAACCAGGTCTCGTGGAATGGGGAGACGAGCTTTTATCCACTGGACTGTGTGTTTTACGTTTATTTATCGTCGCTACCGGTTGTCCATATGAGCGACGCCTCCTAAAGAGATTAGATATTTCAGATTTTGGAGGATAGTGCATGATACAGACATAGACCAATTCCAGAGTCTCATCTGGTTCTTTTACGTGCACAGTGTACAGCACCGACACGAGACCTTGATTTAACGTCCCATCTGAAAGACTGTTAATTGTATTAGGGTTGGACGGGGGATCGAACCTGCGATCCCTGGATTACCAGTCCAGCGTGTTACTACCTAGACTACAGATCCGTCTGTATCCACTGGACCATTCCTACTAATTGATATAGTGATTTTTCTGGATAAAGGGTAAGCCACGACCTACACGGCCTATAGGAAGCTACGCCAAATTGAATGGCGGGAGCGGACCGCCATGACCTCCACTGATTTCTAACAAACTCCAATGGCGTCGCCCTAGATTAAGTCGCTATAATTCTACAACGTGTTATGGTTGTATATACGTAAATAGGCGGAAGTGCATCGAATGTAGTCCCAATAACTAATATAGTTCCTTTTTCTTTTTTGTAAAAACTGCATTTTTATGACAAGTAGTGTATAGTTGTTGTGTTTTTTGAGAAATTATGTGACTTGAGAAGACTTCAAACTAGTTGATGTGTAGAAGAGATGTGGTATAACATTTATAATTTATTTTAGCTCGATTGCGAAACAAGTTCTAAAAGTAGATCATTTATCACTCTGTGTTATATGGGCTGTTCTATGTATGTTGTGGTACGATATTGATAGTATAGCAGACGATAAGTTGACATTGTTTCACTGATTGACACTATAATGACGGGACGTCAATAGCGTGACGTCATTTCAGACGAGCGGGAGGTGTGTAACCTGGCTGTTTTTAATGCTGTGTGCACATTTAGGTATATTATATTATTATGCCTGCTAGAGTGTTCTCCCTTGATTACGCTGGACGTTTCAGTGAGCACAATACATACATGTTTAAAGCAGCCCCTATATCTTATGAAATAAAAGATATTTGAAAAATTCAATTTTACGTATGGGTACACATTCTAACATTATAATTTGTATAATTATGTTCAATTGGTAAAGTGTGTTTTTTATGATAAAACAAACTCGAAATCGAAAGTAGGACTTTCCGAGTCGATCGGTCACGCACTTCTTTACAACCTGAACGCATCGTCCGCACTTGTTTACATTCGGAAAGCATCGTCCCCATTTGTCCCACGTTGTCTTTTTTAATTAAATTACTTGAGATGTTGATTCATACCTCTGTTAGCTAAGTCTTTTAGGGACATTTCTACATTTCCGCGAGGGGTTCCACATTAGAGGAAGATAGATAGATAGTATTTCATGTTCAAAATATATACGTTGTTTTCTACATCCTCTGTTGTTTCGCGCATGGGCGCTGTGCGTGTTTACATTTCGTTTGTTGATAAACAAATTCTCGTATACGACGGTTTATATTTATTGGAATTTTATCGTTTCTGAGCGACTATTTCGATTTTTGTAAACACACACACACACATTAGTATTTATATTTTACCCAAAACATCCTATATTACGATGTAATGCTGCTTTAAGTATAGGATATAAGCCTAAATCGGTATGAAGCGCGTAGCGCCGAAGACAGTACAACTATTTTACATATTGGATCCATTTGAGGCTTATATCTAACTTAAAACACACAGTTATATAACACGATCCTACTAATTAAAATTGCTAAGTTCGTACATGTACGCATATAATACTCTGGCCTTTTCAAACCAGTCCAATATTAATAATAATGGACTGCAAGTACAGAGGTATGACGTCACGAGTGACTCACGACAGTGTTTTAATGGCGGATTAAATGTATTGATAGTTTTTACGTAGAAGCATTGGATTCTGTGATTTGATTTGTTGCAATTAACGGTAATATTTGCTATCCATTTATTAAATATTGTTTTACTGTTGTTTTATGGTGTAGTCCTATTGTTCCCACTTATATAAAATTAGGTAAAAACGGGTGTGGGAATAAGAGGATTTGTGTTGCAGTGTGTTTAAGAGTGTTTAAGATCAAATACAATCAAACGGACGGACAGACAGACACGCAGACAGACAGCAACTATATATATATACATACCATGAACCTGTAACCACCAGCAACAAGACTTTGTCCACCGCGTTTGTTGCGGACAAACTCAATTTGAACTTGTGCATTCGCCAAAAATTTGGAATGGTCATTTACCTATGAAGTGGGAATAAGAGTACTACCAGCAAGTGGGAATAAAAGGATTAAACCGGTTATATATTGGTTCGAACCTAAAATGGCGACTGTGTTGACACATTCTTTCGTGTCTACTAAAGTAACTCTAAACTCAGGCCCGTAGCTAGCGAGATCGGAGCGCTCGGATGACCTCCTACCATAATTTCCCGAGTTCTACTAGTTCATGCACTCTATCAGAATGTTTCCACAGTTAGTATAATAATATTGATGCAAGCAACACCTGGGAACAGTTTATAAGAGGCTTTCTCTGAACTCTATATGCTGTCGCTTTTTAACTTTATACAATGCAGGAAATGGCGTTTCAGACCATCTAAATTTCAAAATGGGGGATGCCGCCGGGCCCCTAGCGGCATCGGTCCAATCAGAACCTCGAAGTCCCTTCTGGACCTCGAAACGACCCCCATAAAAAGCTGGCTACGGGCCTGAAATAATAATTAATACTAAGATCAATCAGTATTCTATCTTGTGTTTGAATTCTAATTTGCAGTATAATAAGAATGACGTCACAATGAGAATGCTGTAGTGTGTACTGTGTGTGGATAGACTCATCTCACAAAATGGATCACGGAGCTATGCGCTCTTTCTCTGCTTCTTTCTCTGCTTCTATCTCTGCTTCTATCTCTGCTGCTATCTCTGCTGCTATCTCTGTTACTATCTCTACTTCTATCTCTGCTGCTATCTCTGCTGCTATCTCTGCTGCTATCACTGCTCTATCTCTGCTATCTCTACTGCTATCTATGATTCTATCTCTGCTTCTATCTCTGCTGCTATCTCTACAATCTCTGCTTCTATCTCTGCTATCTCTGCTTCTATCTCTGCTTCTAGCTCTGCTTCTAGCTCTGCTTTTATCTCTGCTTCTATATCTGATATCTCTGCTGCTATCTCTGCTCTCTCTGCTGCTATCTCTGCTTCTATCTCTGCTTCTAGCTCTGCTTTTATCTATGCTTCTAACTATGATATCTCTGCTGCTATCTCTGCTATCTCAACTGCTATCTCTACTTCTACCGCTGCTTCTATCTCTGCTTCTAGCTCTGCTTTTATCTATGCTTCTAACTCTGATATATCGGCTGCTATCTCTGTTACTATCTCTACTACTATCTCTACTTCTATCTCTGCTGCTATCTCTGCTGCTATCTCTGCTGCTATCTCTGCTATCTCTACTGCTATCTATGATTCTATCTCTGCTTCTATCTCTGCTGCTATCTCTACAATCTCTGCTTCTATATCTGCTATCTCTGCTTCTATCTCTGCTTCTAGCTCTGCTTTTATCTATGCTTCTAACTCTGATATCTCTGCTGCTATCTCTGCTATCTCTACTTCTACCGCTGCTTCTATCTCTGCTTCTAGCTCTGCTTTTATCTATGCTTCTAACTCTGATATCTCGGCTGCTATCTCTGCTGCTATCTCTGCTTCTATCTCTGCTGCAATCTCTGCTGCTATCTCTGCTGCTATCTCTGCTTCTATCTCTGCTTCTATCTCTGCTGTTATCTCTGCTTCTTACTCTACTGCTATATCTGCTTCTATCTCTGCTTATAGCTCTGCTATCTCTGCTTCTATCTATGCTACTATATCTGCTGCTATCTCGGCTGTCTCTGCTGTCTCTGCTGCTATCTCTGCTGCTATCTCTGCTGTTATATCTGCTACTATCTCTGCTGCTATCTCTGCTGTCTCTGCTATCTCTGCTGCTATATCTACTGCTATCTCTACTGCTATCTCTGCTGCTATCTCTACTGTCTCCTCCTAGCACACTAGCGGAGTCCCACTCGGATATAAAATGCAATGTTATTAAACAAATTACGTAATGTTAGAAACTGGTGTTTATATAATACATGGTTTAAAGTCATAATCCCATTCGAATAAAAGAAAAGTGTCTTTTTTATGCCAGCCATGTCAATAAAACATGCGTGAACATCAATTTCCCTGCTATTAAATGATTTATTACGGCGAAACGCAGCTGCGAACAGAGTCCAGCAGCTTTCTATATAGCTACAGACAGTTTCGTGTTTTACGTTTATCGTCGCTACCGGTTGCCCATATGAGCGACCTCCTCCTGAAGAGATTAGTCATTTTAGATGTTTGAAGGATAGTGCAATGATACAGACATAGACCCATTCCAGAGTCTCCTCTGGTTCGTTTGCGTGCACGATGTAAAGCACCGACACAAGACCTCGGTTTAAAGTCCCATCTGAAAAACTGTTAATTTTATTACGGTCAGCCGGTGGGATCGAACCTGCGATCCCCGGATTACCAGTCCAACGTGTAACAATTGGACTACAGATCCGGCTGTGTCAGTTATGTGAAAGTCATACAAGTAATTAGAAATGTAGTAACATTTGTTCTATATATTTAGAGTAAAGAGGCTTTCGTTTTAATTAGTGGTTAATACGCTTACATTGCGCTATGAATTCACTGCGATTATTTTCACTAAGATCTATACTCGTTGGGAACAAGACAGCTTTGTAAATAGGGTTGATCCCAATTTCCATTTGATCAAATATGTCAATACCAGAAAGAGTTGTTCCGGTTCCCTTCAATGTACGCACATGTATGCATGTACGAGTATTGTCGGTCTATTTTCGAATCGGTTCGCATGAATGACCAATGTCGTCTAATTAACTGCATAGCATTAATGTCACGACTACTTACACGTGAACTGGAATGGGCATCATCAAAGTTTGTAGCGTTGCATGAGACTGTAGAACATGTACAATCAGCAGTATATAGACGAACACTTATTGTAAACGTTATCAACGTCAGGAGACGATAAGTAGCCTGTTGTCATGCACGGAGGTAGTTGTCATGTACGCAGGTAACGCTGTTGCCATGTACGCAGGTAGCGCTGTTGTCATGTACGCAGGTAGCGCTGTTGTCATTCACGCAGGTAGGGCTGTTGTCATGTACGCAGGTAGCGCTGTTGTCATGCACGCAGATAACGCTGTTGCCATGTACGCAGATAACGCTGTTGTCATGTACGCAGGTAGCGCTGTTGTCATCCATGCAGGTAGCGCTGTTTTCATGCATACAGGTAGCGCTGTTGTCATGTACGAAGGTAGCGCTGTTGTCATCCATGCAGATAGCGCTGTTTTCATGCATCCAGGTAGCGCTGTTGTCATGTACGAAGGTAGCGCTGTTGTCATCCATGCAGGTAGCGCTGTTTTCATGCATACAGGTAGCGCTGTTGTCATGTACGCAGGTACCGCTGTTGTCATGCATGCAGGTAGCGCTGTTGTCATGCATACAGGTAGCGCTGTTGTCATATACGCAGGTAGCGCTGTTGCCATGCATGCAGATAACGCTGTTGTCATGTACGAAGGTAGCGCTGTTGTCATGCATGCAGGTAGCGCTGTTGTCATGTACGCAGGTAGCGCTGTTGTCATGCATGCAGATAACGCTGTTGTCATGCATGCAGGTAGCGCTGTTGTCATACGTCATACATGCAGGTGCTTGCAGTTGTTACAACGTTGCTGCCGTCAGCCTCCGAATTGTCGGTACGTCAATGCCGGTCGAGTAACGTCCGTACGTAGTTCACAACTTGTCGTTATCCCGTCCTGGTCAGAACGTGGAAAAGCGACGTTTGTTTTGAACAGTCAACTTGGCGTTCAATGAAGTTAATTTGCATTCCTATCGAGTTTTCCAACAACTCTCAATGTGTCGTAATGTCGTACTCGGCGTCTTCGTCGCGTTTTGTTCACTTTTGTCTGTGATACGAACGCCATTCGAGGACTTTACAGCAATAGAAATCTTTTTTAAAAGGCTATTTCGATTCGTCTAAATTCTGTTCGTCTAAACAGGCTTGAATATAATAATGCCAGGTACCAATGAAAATCATATTCACAAAAGCCTTGCTCGGCTAACATAGCTTAGACACTTCGAGTGTTTGAATAACATTACTGTTTGCAATGATACGCTAGATAAAAATGCAAGTAGAGGGTATTGATCGTTACAGACATTTTCGATATTACGCAATGTGTGTGTTTTACGTTTATTAATCGTCGCTACCGGTTGCCCATATCAGCGACGCCTCCTGAAGAGAATAGTCATTTTAGATTTTGGAGAATAGTGCATGATACAGATAGAGACCCATTCCTGGTTCATTTACGTGCACGGTGTAAAGCACCGACACGAGACCTCGGTTTAATGTCCCATCTGAAACCCTGTTAATTGTATTATGGTCAGACGGGGGATCGAACCAGCGTGTTACCACTGGACTACAGATCCGCCTGTACCTGGCAATTTGGTAAATAATCGGATTTTTTTATCTGCAGACTCAACGTCCAGTACCATGATTGGTCTAAACATATTTATTTATTTATAAGGATACATGTAATATACATTGAGAAATATACAGAAACAGACATTTATATCGTGATATGTGGATTAAACTGAAAGCTAAAAGCTTATGGTAATTCTTTCCACTGTGAACTAGATGTTAGTACCAGGTATATATGGCAATCTTAATAACATTGCGTAACAGACGGATCTGTAGTCCAGTGGTAACACGCTGGACTGGTAATCCAGGGATCGCAGGTTAGATCCCCCGTCTGACCCTAATAAAATTAACAGTCTTTCAGATGGGACGTTAAACCGAGGGCTCGTGTCGGTGCTTTACACCGTGCACATAAAAGAACCAGAGGAGACTCTGGAATGGGTCTCTGTCTGTATCATGCACTATCCTCCAAAATCTAAAATGAATAATCTCTTCAGGAGGCGTCGCTCATATGGGCAACCGGTAGCGACGATAAATAAACGTAAAAACACACATTGCGTAATATCGAAAATGACCATCGAAACGCTTCTAAATATCTGAGAATTGGTAGCTAAGGGTTTAGAAATGAAAAAAGGAAATGAGGATGAAAATGGAATAGAATAAATTATGCAGACATGAGATCTAGAAGTATTGACGTGTAGTATTTAATGAGAGTAATAAATAGGAGTGGAGCGGATTGTGAAGTTGATTTCATAGTGGACGTCTTGGACTAGACAACTCAGTCAATTCGTTTTGACTTTTCGATGAACTCGTGTACGGCAAGGCAGATCTGTTCGTTGACGTCATCTGGTATAGAATTATTCCCAGAAAGAATGGTTTTTATAGAAACATTACAGTGTGCATTGATGTTGTTTGTCAGTGATGCTCAGTACAATGATTAACTAAGCGTTTTTATCCAGTATATAATAGTATTAAAGGAATGGATCTGTAGTCCAGTGGTTAACACGTTGGACTGGTAATCCAGGGATCGATCCCCCTTCTAACCCTAACAAAATTAACAGTCTTTCAGAGAGTACTTTAAACCGAGGTCTCGCGTCGGTGCTTTACATCGTGCACGTAACAGAACCAGAGGAGACCCCGTCTGACCCTAATAAAATTAACAGTCTTTCAGATGGGACGTTAAACCGAGGGCTCGTGTCGGTGCTTTACACCGTGCACATAAAAGAACCAGAGGAGACTCTGGAATGGGTCTCTGTCTGTACCATTGCACTATCCTCCAAAATCTAAAATGACTAATCTCTTATTTATTCATATTTTATTACAAATCAATAGTACATATGTCATACACATAAAGATACAATATATAGAATGAAATACTAATCTCTTCAGGAGGCGTCGCTCATAATGGCAACCGGTAGCGACGATTAATAAACGTAAAACACACACAGGATTGGGGCAGCCGACACCACATTTTAGTGTATTCATGGCCTTCTCTATCGAGATGTATTAAAACACAATATGGTGAACAGACTGATCATATGCTATGCGATTTTGATATAGTAATATGTGCACAGATTTATTTCTATGGGCGCTTGTTGAACACGGTAATGAAAATGGCGTATTCTAAATCTGTTTGTGATTCGTTTACTCTAGAATTACATTGAGTATGTGGTAAATGATATATTGAACACGGTAATGCAACTGGCGTATTCTATATCTGTTTGTGATTCGTTTTCTCTAGAATTACATTGATTATGTGGTAAATGATATATTGAACACGGTAATGCAAATGGCGTATTCTATATCTATTTGTGATTCGTTTTCTCTAGAAATACATTGAGTATGTGGTAAATGATATATTGCCCTATGTGATAAATGATATATTTAACACGGTAATGCAAATTGCGTATTCTATATATGTTGTGATTCGTTTTCTCTACAAATACTTTGATAATGTATTGTGTGACATTTACCGCCGACACAGTTACCATCGGGACAGACATTTACCGCCGACACAGTTACCAGCGGGGCAGACATTTACCGCCCACACAGTTACCATCTGGACAGACATTTACCGCCCACACAGTTACCATCTAGACAGACATTTACCGCCGACACAGTTACCATCGGGACAGACATTTACCGCCCACACAGTTACCAGAGACAGTTACCATCTAGACAGACATTCACCGCCGACACAGTTACCAGCGGGACAAACATTTACCGCCGACCGATTAACCATCGGGACATGCATTTACCGCCGACCGATTAACCATCGGGACAGACATTTACCGCCGACCGATTAACCATCGGGACAGACATTTACCGCCGACCGATTAACCATCGGGACTGACATTTACCGCCGACACAGTTACCATCGGGACAGACATTTACCGCCGACCGATTAACCATCGGGACAGACATTTACCGCCGACCGATTAACCATCGGGACTGACATTTACCGCCGACACAGTTACCATCTAGGCAGACATTTACCGCCGACACAGTTACCATCGGGACAGACATTCACCGCCGACACAGTTACCATCGGGACAGACATTCACCGCCGACACAGTTACCATCGGGACAGACATTCACCGCCGACACAGTTACCATCGGGACAGACATTCACCGCCGACACAGTTACCATCGGGACAGACATTCACCGCTGACACAGTTACCATCTAGGCAGACATTTACCGCCGACACAGTTACCATCGGGACAGACATTCACCGCTGACACAGTTACCATCTAGGCAGACATTTACAGTCGACCGATTTACCATCGGGACTGACATTCACCGCCGACACAGTTACCATAGAGACAGACATGTATTTATAATTATTAGAAGTACAAATCCCGCATATTTATTTTCGAATTTCATAACACGTGGTAATTTACAATAAATAATGTGCTGTTTGGACACAGAGCTAACTAGCTTCCTGTACACGTCTCATATATTAAAATATTTAACGAAACACGTTCATCACATGGCAATTACACATAGATAATTACTAACGATGTATGTAACTAGGAAGTAGTCTAGTTCTTATCAATGAAATATGTTTACTTTTATGAATATATTTTTTAGAGATTCTTCTTAGAAATAGCGGTTACTTCTTAGAAATAGATTTTACTTCTTGGAGAGGTTACTTCTTAGAAATAGCGGTTACTTCTTAGAAATAGCTGTTACTTCTTAGAAATAGCGGTTACTTCTTAGAAATAGAATATGGGTTACTTCCTAGAAATAGGGGTTACTTCCTAGAAATAGGGATTACTTCTTAGAAATAGGGGCTACTTCTTAGAAATATGGGCTACTTCTTAGAAATATGGGCTACTTCTTAGAAATATGGGTTACTTCGTAGAAATAGGGGCTACTTCTTAGAAATAGGGGCTACTTCTTAGAAATATGGGCTACTTCTTAGAAATATGGGTTACTTCGTAGAAATAGGGGCTACTTCTTAGAAATAGAGGTTACTTCTTAGAAATAGGGGTTACTTCCTAGAAATAGTGGTTACTTTTTTTTTTAGAAATAGGGGCTACTTCCTAGAAATAGGGGCTACTTCTTAGAAATAGGGGCTACTTCTTAGAAATAGAGGTTACTTCTTAGAAATAGGGGTTACTTCTTAGAAATAGGGGTTACTTCTTAGAAATAGAGGTTACTTCTTAGAGAGGTTACTTCTTAGAAATAGCGGTTACTTCTTATGAATAGCTATTACTTCTTAGAAATAGCGGTTACTTCTCAGAAATAGAATAGGGGTTATTTCTTAGAAATATCGGTTACTTCCCAGAAATAGTGGTTACTTCCTAGAAATAGGGGTTACTTCTTAGAAATAGGGGCTACTTCTTAGAAATAGGGGATACTTCTTAGAAATAGGGGTTACTTCGTAGAAATAGGGGCTACTTCTTAGAAATAGGGGCTACTTCTTAGAAATAGAGGGTACTTCTTAGAAATGGGGTTACTTCCTAGAAATAGGAGCTACTTCTTAGAAATAGGGGTTACTTCCTAGAAATAGGGGCTATTTCTTAGAAATAGGAGCTACTTCTTAGAAATAGAGGTTACTTCTTAGAAATAGTGGTTACTTCTTAGAAATAGGGGTTATTTCTTACAAATAGAGGTTACTTCTTACAAATAGCTGTTACTTCTTAGAAATAGGGTTTACTTCTTAGAAATAGGGGTTAGTTCTTAGAATAGGGGTTACTTCTTAGAAATAGCGGTTTACTTCTTAGAAATAGCGGTTACTTGAGCTTCCTTAAGTCTGTGTGGAAAGAAGCCTGTTTGATTGTTGAGTTCCTATCGTAAGCTTGGTACCTCTATCTACAGTTACGTCCTATCATGAGTTTGGAATCTCTATCTACAGTTACGTCCTACGATGAGTTTGGTATATCTATCTACAGTTACGTCCTATCGTAAGTTTAGTACCTCTATCTACAGTTACGTCCTATCGGGAGTTTGGTATATCTATCTACAGTTACGTCCTATCATAAGTTTGGTACCTCTACCTACAGTTACGTCCTATCGGGAGCTTGGTACCTCTATCTACAGTTACGTCCTATCATGAGTTTGGTATATCTATCTACAGTTACGTCCTATCGTAAGTTTGGTACCTCTACCTACAGTTACGTCCTATCGGGAACTTGGTACCTCTATCTACAGTTACGTCCTATCATGAGTTTGGTATATATATCTACAGGTACGTCCTATCGGGAGCTTGGTACCTCTATCTACAGTTACGTCCTATCGGGAGTTTGGTACCTCTATCTACAGTTACGTCCTACCATGAGTTTGGTATATCTATCTACAGTTACGTCCTATCGGGAGCTTGGTACCTCTATCTACAGTTACGTCCTATCGGGAGTTTGGTACCTCTATCTACAGTTACGTCCTATCGGGAGCTTGGTACCTCTATCTACAGTTACGTCCTATCGGGAGTTTCGTATCTCTATCTACAGTTACGTCCTACCATGAGTTTGGTATCTCTATCTACAGTTACGTCCTATCGGGAGTTTGGTATCTCTATCTACAGTTACGTCCTATCGTGCGTTTGGTATATCTATCTACGGTTACGTCCTACCATGAGTTTGGTATCTCTATCTACAGTTACGTCCTATCGTGAGTTTGGTACCTCTATCTACAGTTACGTCATATCGGGAGTTTGGTATCTCTATCTACAGATACGTCCTATCGGGAGTTTGGTATCTCTATCTACAGTTACGTCCTATCGGGAGTTTAGTATCTCTATCTACAGTTACGTCCTACCATGAGTTTCGTATCTCTATCTACAGTTACGTCCTATCGTGAGCTTGGTACCTCTATCTACAGTTACGTCCTATCGTGAGTTTAGTATCTCTATCTACAGTTACGTCCTATCGGAAGTTTCGTATCTCTATCTACAGTTACGTCCTACCATGAGTTTGGTATCTCTATCTACAGTTACGTCCTATCGGGAGTTCGGTATCTCTATCTACAGTTACGTCCTATCGTGCGTTTGGTATATCTATCTACGGTTACGTCCTACCATGAGCTTGGTATCTCTATCTACAGTTACGTCCTATCGTGAGTTTGGTACCTCTATCTACAGTTACGTCATATCGGGAGTTTGGTATCTCTATCTACAGATACGACCTATCGGGAGTTTGGTATCTCTATCTACAGTTACGTCCTATCGGGAGTTTAGTATCTCTATCTACAGTTACGTCCTACCATGAGTTTGGTATCTCTATCTACAGTTACGTCCTATCGTGAGTTTGGTACCTCTATCTACAGTTACGTCCTATCGTGAGTTTGGTATCTCTATCTACAGTTACGTCCTATCGTGAGCTTGGTACCTCTATCTACAGTTACGTCCTATCGTGAGTTTAGTATCTCTATCTACAGTTACGTCCTATCGGGAGTTTCGTATCTCTATCTACAGTTACGTCCTACCATGAGTTTGGTATCTCTATCTACAGTTACGTCCTATCGTGAGTTTGGTATCTATATCTACAGTTACGTCCTATCGTGAGTTTGGTATCTCTATCTACAGTTACGTCCTATCGTGAGTTTAGTATCTATATCTACAGTTACGTCCTATCGTGAGTTTGGTATCTCTATCTACAGTTACGTCCTATCGTGAGCTTGGTACCTCTATCTACAGTTACGTCCTATCGTGAGTTTAGTATCTCTATCTACAGTTACGTCCTATCGGGAGTTTCGTATCTCTATCTACAGTTACGTCCTACCATGAGTTTGGTATCTCTATCTACAGTTACGTCCTATCGGGAGTTTGGTATCTCTATCTACAGTTACGTTCTATCGTGCGTTTCGTATATCTATCTACGGTTACGTCCTACCATGAGCTTGGTATCTCTATCTACAGTTACGTCCTATCGTGAGTTTGGTACCTCTATCTACAGTTACGTCATATCGGGAGTTTGGTATCTCTATCTACAGATACGTCCTATCGGGAGTTTGGTATCTCTATCTACAGTTACGTCCTATCGGGAGTTTAGTATCTCTATCTACAGTTACGTCCTACCATGAGTTTGGTATCTCTATCTACAGTTACGTCCTATCGTGAGTTGTGTACCTCTATCTACAGTTACGTCCTATCGTGAGTTTGGTATCTCTATCTACAGTTACGTCCTATCGTGAGCTTGGTACCTCTATCTACAGTTACGTCATATCGGGAGTTTGGTATCTCTATCTACAGTTACGTCCTATCGTGAGTTTGGTATCTCTATCTACAGTTACGTCCTATCGGGAGTTTCGTATCTCTATCTACAGTTACGTCCTATCGTGAGTTTTGTATCTCTATTTACAGTTACGTCCTATCGGGAGTTTCGTATCTCTATCTACAGTTACGTCATATCGTGAGTTTAGTATCTCTATCTACAGTTACGTCCTATCGTGAGTTTGGTACCTCTATCTACAGTTACGTCCTCTCGGGAGTTTGGTATCTCTATCTACAGTTACGTCCTATCGGGAGTTTGGTATCTCTATCTACAGTTACGTCCTATCGTGAGTTTGGTACCTCTATCTACAGTTACGTCCTCTCGGGAGTTTGGTATCTCTATCTACAGTTACGTCCTATCGGGAGTTTGGTATCTCTATCTACAGTTACGTCCTATCGGGAGGTTGGTACCTCTATCTACAGTGACGTCTTCTCGGGAGTTTGGTATCTCTATCTACAGTTACGTCCTATCGGGAATTTGGAATCTCTATCTACAGTTACGTCCTATCATGAGTTTGGTATCTCTATCTACAGTTACGTCCTATCGTGAGTTTGGTACCTCTATCTACAGTTACGTCCTATCGTGAGCTTGGTATCTCTATCTACAGTTACGTCATATTGTAAGTTTGGTATCTCTATCTACAGTTACGTGCTATCGTGAGTTTGGTACCTCTATCTACAGTTATGTCATATCGTGAGCTTAGTATCTCTATCTACAGTTACGTCATATCGTGAGTTTGGTGTCTCTATCTACAGTTACGTCCTACCGTGAGTTTGGTACCTCTATCTACAGTTACGTCCTATCGTGAGTTTCGTATCTTTATCTACAGTTACGTCCTATCGTACGTTTGGTACCTCTATCTACAGTTACGTCATATTGTGAGTTTGGTACCTCTATCTACAGTTACGTCTATCTATCTGATGCTATGTCACAAATTGTCTCATTAATTCAAGTCAATTGACACGCACTCATCATAACGGCTTCACTGTTCTACGGGGGAGAGGGTGCGTCGTACATTTGGTTTATAAAATCATATACAATTCATACATCGCTTGCTTATTCATCAAATACATATATTAAAAGGGCATCAATAGTGTTCTACTTGAAAGGCGCAGCTACCAGGGGAAATTGCCTTCAAACGTCATTCATTGAATACGAGTTGTGATGACTTCTGTAGACAGCACACACTACTAAGACGTGATTGATTCAAACTTGAATGTTTCGTGCTGTCTATTGCCTTTAGATTAACGACATCTTCATGTTTGGATGTTCAGCTTTGAGACAAACATAGATGGGTACACCCCCTCCATTTATTGACTAGGCTACAAGTGATGCTGGTTCACTATCACATACGTCCAGGTGACTAGGCTACAAGTGATGCTGGTTCACTATCGCATAAGTCCAGGTGACTAGGCTACAAGTGATGCTGGTTCACTATCACATACCTCCAGGTGACTAGGCTACAACTGATGCTGGTTCACTATCGCATACCTCCATGTGACTAGGCTACAAGTGATGCTGGTTCACTATCGCATACGTCCAGGTGACTAGGCTACAAGTGATGCTGGTTCACTATCGCATACGTCCAGGTGACTAGGCTACACGTGATGTTGGTTCACTATCGCATAAGTCCAGGTGACTAGGCTACAAGTGATGCTGGTTCACTATCACATACCTCCAGGTGACTAGGCTACAACTGATGCTGGTTCACTATCGCATACCTCCATGTGACTAGGCTACAAGTGATGCTGGTTCACTATCGCATACGTCCAGGTGACTAGGCTACAAGTGATGCTGGTTCACTATCGCATACGTCCAGGTGACTAGGCTACACGTGATGTTGGTTCACTATCGCTTAAGTCCAGGTGACTAGGCTACACGTGATGCTGGTTCACTATCGCATACGTCCAGGTGACTAGGCTACACATGATGCTGGTTCACTATCGCATACGTCCAGGTGACTAGGCTACAAGTAATGCTGGTTCACTATCGCATACGTCCAGGTGACTAGGCTACAAGTGATGCTGGTTACCTATCGCATACGTCCAGGTGACTAGGCTACACGTGATGCTGGTTCACTATCGCATACGTCCAGGTGACTAGGCTACAAGTGATGCTGGTTCACTATCGCATACGTCCATGTGACTAGGTTACAAGTGATGCTGGTTCACTATCGCATACGTCCATGTGACTAGGTTACAAGTGATGCTGGTTCACTATCGCATACGTCCAGGTGACTAGGCTACAAGTGATGCTGGTTCCCTATCGTATACGTCCAGGTGACTAGGCTACAGGTGATGCTGGTTCACTATCGCATACGTCCAGGTGACTAGGCTACAAGTGATGCTGGTTCACTATCACATACGTCCAGGTGACTAGGCTACACGTGATGCTGGTTCACTATTGCATACGTCCAGGTGACTAGGCTACACGTGATGCTGGTTCACTATCGCATACATCCAGGTGACTAGGCTACAAGTGATGCTGTTTCACTATCGCATACGTCCAGGTTACTAGGCTACACGTGATGCTGGTTCACTATCGCATACGTCCAGGTGACTAGGCTACACGTGATGCTGGTTCACTATCGCATACGCCCAGGTTACTAGGCTACAAGTGATGCTGGTTCACTATCGCATACGTCCAGGTGACTAGGCTACACGTGATGCTGGTTCACTATCGCATACGTCCAGGTTACTAGGCTACAATTGATGCTAGTTCCCTATCGTATACGTCCAGGTGACTAGGCTACAAGTGATGCTGGTTCACTATCGCATACGTCCAGGTGACTAGGTTACAAGTGATGCTGGTTCACTATCGCATACGTCCAGGTTACTAGGCTACAAGTGATGCTGGTTCACTATCGCATACGTCCAGGTGACTAGGCTACAAGTGATGTTGGTTCACTATCGCATACGTCCAGGTGACTAGGCTACAAGTGATGCTGGTTCCCTATCGTATACGTCCAGGTGACTAGGCTACAAGTAATGCTGGTTCACTATCGCA
Organism: Archivesica marissinica; assembly: GCA_014843695.1. Lineage (NCBI taxonomy): Eukaryota > Metazoa > Mollusca > Bivalvia > Venerida > Vesicomyidae > Archivesica > Archivesica marissinica. The sequence goes on from CM026402.1 coordinate 69,349,406, forward strand.
TACGTCCAGGAGACTAGGCTACAAGTGATGCTGGTTACCTATCGCATACGTCCAGGTGACTAGGCTACACGTGATGCTGGTTCACTATCGCATACGTCCAGGTGACTAGGCTACAAGTGATGCTGGTTCACTATCGCATACGTCCATGTGACTAGGTTACAAGTGATGCTGGTTCACTATCGCATACGTCCAGGTTACTAAGCTACAAGTGATGCTGGTTCCCTAACGTATACGTCCAGGTGACTAGGCTACAAGTGATGCTGGTTCACTATCGCATACGTCCAGGTGACCAGGCTACAAGTGATGCTGGTTCACTATCACATACGTCCAGGTGACTAGGCTACACGTGATGCTGGTTCACTATCGCATACGTCCAGGTGACTAGGCTACACGTGATGCTGGTTCACTATCGCATACATCCAGTTGACTAGGCTACAAGTGATGCTGTTTCACTATCGCATACGTCCATGTTACTAGGCTACACGTGATGCTGGTTCACTATTGCATACGTCCAGGTGACTAGGCTACACGTGATGCTGGTTCACTATCGCATACGTCCAGGTTACTAGGCTACACGTGATGCTGGTTTACTATCGCATACGTCCAGGTGACTAGGCTACACGTGATGCTGGTTCACTATCGCATACGTCCAGGTTACTAGGCTACAAGTGATGCTGGTTCACTATCGCATACGTCCAGGTGACTAGGCTACAAGTGATGCTGGTTCACTATCGCATACGTCCAGGTGACTAGGCTACAAGAGATGCTGGTTCACTATCGCATACGTCCAGGTTACTAGGCTACAAGTGATGCTGGTTCACTATCGCATACGTCCAGGTGACTAGGCTACAAGTGATGTTGGTTCACTATTGCATACGTCCAGGTGACTAGGTTACAAGTGATGCTGGTTCACTATCGCATACGTCCATGTGACTATGCTACAAGTGATGCTGGTTCACTATCACATACGTCCAGGTGACTAGACTACAAGTGATGCTGGTTCACTATTGCATACGTCCAGTTTACTAGGCTACAAGTGATGCTGGTTCACTATCGCATACGTCCAGGTGACTAGGCTACACGGGATGCTGGTTCACTATCGCATACGTCCAGGTGACTAGGCTACACGTGATGCTGGTTCACTATCGCATACGTCCAGGTGACTAGACTACACGGGATGCTGGTTCACTATCGCATACGTCCAGGTTACTAGGCTACACGGGATGCTGGTTCACTATCGCATACGTCCAGGTGACTAGGCTACACGTAATGTTGATTCACTATCGCATACGTCCAGGTGACTAGGCTACAAGTGATGCTGGTTCACTATCGCATACGTACAGGTGACTATGCTACACGTGATGCTGGTTCACTATCGCATACGTCCAGGTGACTAGGCTACAAGTAATGCTGGTTCACTATCGCATACGTCCAGGTGACTAGGCTACAAGTGATGCTGGTTCACTATCGCATACGTCCAGGTTACTAGGCTACAGGTGATGCTGGTTACCTATCGTATACGTCCAGGTGACTAGGCTACAAGTGATGCTCGTTCACTATCGCATACGTCCAGGTGACTAGGTTACACGTGATGCTGGTTCACTATCGCATACGTCCAGGTGACTAGGCTACAAGTGATGCTGGTTCACTATCGCATACGTCCAGGTGACTAGGCTACAAGTGATGTTGGTTCACTATCGCATACGTCCAGGTGACTAGGCTACAAGTGATGCTGGTTCCCTATCGTATACGTGCAGGTGACTAGGCTACAAGTGATGCTGGTTCCCTATCGTATACGTACAGGTGACTAGGCTACAAGTGATGCTGGTTCCCTATCGTATACGTCCAGGTGACTAGGCTACACGTGATGCTGGTTCACTATCACATACGTCCAGGTTACTAGGCTACAAGTGATGCTGGTTCACTATCGCATACGTCCATGTGACTAGGCTACAAATAATGCTGGTTCACTATCGCATACGTCCAGGTGACTAGGCTAAAAGTGATGCTGGTTCCCTATCGTATACGTCCATCTGACTAGGCTACAATTGATGCTGGTTCCCTATCGTATACGTCCAGCTGACTAGGCTACAAGTGATGCTGGTTCCCTATCGTATACGTCCAGCTGACTAGGCTACAAGTGATGTTGGTTCACTATCGTATACGTCCAGCTGACTAGGCTACAAGTGATGCTGGTTCCCTATCGTATACGTCCAGGTGACTAGGCTACACGTGATGCTGGTTCACTATTGCATACGTCCAGGTTACTAGGCTACTAGTGATGCTGGTTCACTATCGCATACGTCCAGGTGACTAGGCTACAAGTGATGCTGGTTCATTATCGCATACGTCCAGGTTACTAGACTACAAGTGATGCTGGTTCACTATCGCATACGTCCAGGCTACTAGGTTACTAGTGATGCTTGTTCCCTATCGTATACGTCCAGGTGACTAGGCTACAAGTGATGCTGGTTCACTATCGCATACGTCCAGGTGACTAGGCTACAAGTGATGCTGGTTCACTATCGCATACGTCCAGGTGACTAGGCTAAACGTGATGCTGGTTCACTATTGCATACGTCCAGGATACTAGGCTACAAGTGATGCTGGTTCCCTATCGCATACGTCCAGGTTACTAGGCTACACGTGATGCTGGTTCACTATCGCATACGTCCAGGTAACTAGGCTACTAGTGATGCTTGTTCCCTATCGTATGCGTCCAGGTGACTAGGCTACAAGTGATGCTGGTTCCCTATCGTATACGTCCAGGTGACTAGGCTACAAGTGATGTTGGTTCACTATTGCATATGTCCAGGTGACTAGGTTACAAGTGATGCTGGTTCACTATCGCATACGTCCATGTGACTAGGCTACAAGTGATGCTGGTTCACTATCGCATACGTCCAGGTGACTAGACTACAAGTGATGCTGGTTCACTATTGCATACGTCCAGGTTACTAGGCTACTAGTGATGCTGGTTCACTATCGCATACGTCCAGGTGACTAGGCTACACGGGATGCTGGTTCACTATCGCATACATCCAGGTGACTAGGCTACACGTGATGCTGGTTCACTATCGCATACGTCCAGGTGACTAGACTACACGGGATGCTGGTTCACTATCGCATACGTCCAGGTGACTAGGCTACACGGGATGCTGGTTCACTATCGCATACGTCCAGGTGACTAGGCTACACGTGATGCTGGTTCACTATCGCATACGTCCAGGTGACTAGACTACAAGTGATGCTGGTTCACTATCGCATACGTGCAGGTTACTAGACTACAAGTGATATTGGTTCACTATCGCATACGTCCATGTGACTAGGCTACACGTGATGCTGGTTCACTATCGCATACGTCCAGGTGACTAGGCTAAACGTGATGCTGGTTCACTATTGCATACGTCCAGGTTACTAGGCTACAAGTGATGCTGGTTCACTATCGCATTCGTCCAGGTGACTAGGCTACACGGGAAGCTGGTTCACTATCGCATACGTCCAGGTGACTAGGCTACACGTGATGCTGGTTCACTATCGCATACGTCCAGGTGACTAGACTACACGGGATGCTGGTTCACTATCACATACGTCCATGTGACTAGGCTACAAGGGATGCTTGTTCACTATCGCATACGTCCAGGTGACTAGGCTACACGTGATGCTGGTTCACTATCGCATACGTCCAGGTGACTAGACTACAAGTGATGCTGGTTCACTATCGCATACGTCCAGGTTACTAGACTACAAGTGATGGTGGTTCACTATCGCATACGTCTAGGTTACAAGGCTACAAGTGATGCTGGTTCACTATCGCATACGTCCATGTGACTAGACTACACGTGATGCTGGTTCACTATCTCATACGTCCAGGTGACTAGGCTACAAGTGATGCCGGTTCACTATCGCATACGTCCATGTGACTAGGCTATACGTGATGCTGGTTCACTATCGCATACGTCCAGGTTACTAGGCTACACGTGATGCTGGTTCACTATCGCATACGTCCAGGTTACTAGTCTACACGTGATGCTGTTCACTATCGCATACGTCCAGGTGACTAGGCTATACGTGATGCTGGTTCACTATCGCATACGTCCAGGTTACTTGGCTACACGTGATGCTGGTTCACTATCGCATACGTCCAGATTACTAGGCTACACGTGATGCTGGTTCACTATCGCATACGTCCAGGTGACTAGGCTACAAGTGATGCTGGTTCATTATCGCATACGTCCATGTGACAAGGCTACAAGTGATGCTGGTTCACTATCGCATACGTCCAGGTTACTAGGCTGCACGTGATGCTGGTTCAATATCGCATACGTCCAGGTGACTAGGCTACAAGTGATGCTGGTTCACTATCGCATACGTCCAGGTGACTAGGCTACCAGTGTTGCTGGTTCACTATCGCATACGTCCAGGTTACTAGGCTGCACGTGATGCTGGTTCAATATCGCATACGTCCAGGTGACTAGGCTACACGTGATGCTCGTTCACTATCACATACGTCCAGGTGACTAGGCTACACGAGATGCTGTTTCACTATCACATACGTCCAGGTGACTAGGCTACATGTGATGCTGGTTCACTATCGCATACGTCCAGGTTACTAGGCTACACGTGATGTTGGTTCACTATCGCATAGGTCCAAGTTACTAGGCTACAAGTGATGCTGGTTCACTATCGCATACGTCCAGGAGACTAGGCTACAAGTGATGCTGGTTCACTATCGCATACGTACAGGTGACTAGGTTACAAGTGATGCTGGTTCACTATCGCATACGTCCAGGTGACTAGGCTACACGTGATGCTGGTTCACTATTGCATACGTCCAGGTTACTAGGCTACAAGTGATGCTGGTTCACTATCGCATACGTCCATGTGACTAGGCTACAAGTGATGCTGCTACACTATCGCATACGTCCAGGTGACTAGACTACAAGTGATGCTGGTTCACTATTGCATACGTCCAGGTTACTAGGCTACAAGTGATGCTGGTTCACTATCGCATACGTCCAGGTGACTAGGCTACACGGGATGCTGGTACACTATCGCATACGTCCAGGTGACTATGCTACACGGGATGCTGGTTCACTATTGCATACGTCCAGGTTACTAGGCTACACGTGATGCTGGTTCACTATCGCATACGTCTAGGTTACTAGGCTACAAGTGATGCTGGTTCACTATCGCATACGTCCAGGTTACTAGGCTACACGTGATGCTGGTTCACTATCGCATACGTCCAGGTGACTAAGCTACACGTGATGCTGGTTCACTATCGCATACGTCCAGGTTACTAGGCTACAAGTGATGCTGGTTCACTATCGCATACGTCCAGGTTACTAGGCTACAAGTGATGCTGGTTCACTATCGCATACGTCCAGGTTACTAGGCTACACGTGATGCTGGTTCACTATCGCATACGTCCAGGTGACTAGACTACAAGTGATGCTGGTTCACTATCGCATACGTCCAGGTGACTAGGCTACAAGTGATGCTGGTTCACTATCGCATACGTCCAGGTTACTAAGCTACACGTGATGCTGGTTCACTATCACATTCGTCCAGGTGACTAGGCTACACGTGATGATGATTCACTATCACATACGTCCATGTAACTAGGCTACTAGTGATGCTGGTTCACTATCGCATACGTCTAGGTTACTAGGCTACAAGTGATGCTGGTTCACTATCGCATACGTCCAGGTTACTAGGCTACACGTGATGCTGGTTCACTATCGCATACGTCCAGGTGACTAAGCTACACGTGATGCTGGTTCACTATCGCATACGTCCAGGTTACTAGGCTACAAGTGATGCTGGTTCACTATCGCATACGTCCAGGTTACTAGGCTACAAGTGATGCTGGTTCACTATCGCATACGTCCAGGTTACTAGGCTACACGTGATGCTGGTTCACTATCGCATACGTCCAGGTGACTAGGCTACAAGTGATGCTGGTTCACTATCGCATACGTCCAGGTGACTAGGCTACAAGTGATGCTGGTTCACTATCGAATACGTCCAGGTTACTAGGCTACACGTGATGCTGGTTCACTATCGCATACGTCCAGGTGACTAGGCTACACGTGATGCTGGTTCACTATCGCATACGTCCAGGTTACTAGGCTACAGGTGATGCTGGTTCACTATCGCATACGTCCAGGTGACTAGGCTACACGTGATGCTGGTTCACTATCGCATACGTCCAGGTTACTAGGCTACAAGTGATGCTGGTTCACTATCGCATACGTCCAGGTTACTAGGCTACAAGTGATGCTGGTTCACTATCGCATACGTCCAGGTGACTAGGCTACAAGTGATGCTGGTTCACTATCGCATATGTCCAGGTTACTAGGCTACACGTTATGCTGGTTCACTATCGCATACGTCCAGGTGACTAGGCTACAAGTGATGCTGGTTCACTATCGCATACGTTCAGGTGACTGGGCTACAAGTTATGCTGGTTCACTATCGCATACGTCCAGGTTACTAGGCTACACGTGATGCTGGTTCACTATCACATACGTCCAGGTGACTAGGCTACAAGTGATGCTGGTTCACTATCGCAGACGTCCTGGTTACTAGGCTACAAGTGATGTTGGTTCACTATCGCATAAGTCCAGGTGACTAGGCTACACATGATGCTGGTTCACTATCGCATACGTCCAGGTTACTAGGCTACACCTGATGCTGGTTCACTATCGCATACGTCCAGGTGACTAGGCTACATGTTATGCTGGTTCACTATCGCATACGTCCAGGTGACTAGGCTACAAGTGATGCTGGTTCACTATCGCATGCGTCCAGGTGACTAGGCTACAAGTGATGCTGGTTCACTATCGCATTCGTACAGGTGACTAGACTACAAGTGATGCTTGTTCACTATTGCATACGTCCAGGTTACTAGGCTACAAGTGATGCTGGTTCACTATCGCATACGTCCAGGTGACTAGGCTACACGTGATGCTGGTTCACTATCGCATACGTCCAGGTGACTAGGCTACAAATGATGCTGTTTCACTATCGCACACGTCCATGTGACTAGGCTACAAGTGATGCTGGTTCACTATCGCATACGTCCAGATAACTAGGCTACAAGTAATGCTGATTCACTATCGCATACGTACAGGTGCCTAGGTTACAAGTGATGCTGGTTCACTATCGCATACGTCCAGGTGACTAGGCTACAAGTGATGCTGGTTCACTATCGCATACGTCCAGGTGACTAGGCTACAAGTGATGCTGGTTCACTATTGCATACGTCCAGGTTACTAGGCTACAAGTGATGTTGGTTCACTATCGCATACGTCCAGGTGACTAGGCTACACGTGATGCTGGTTCACTATCGCATACGTCCAGGTGACTAGGCTACAAGTGATGCTGGTTCACTATCGCATACGTCCAGGTGACTAGGCTACAAGTGATGCTGGTTCACTATCGCATACGTCCAGGTTACTAGGCTACAAGTGATGCTGGTTCACTATCGCATACGTCCAGGTGACTAGGCTACACGTGATGCTGGTTCACTATCGCATACGTCCAGGTGACTAGGCTACAAGTGATGCTGGTTCACTATCGCATACGTCCAGGTGACTAGGCTACAAGTGATGCTGGTTCACTATCGCATACGTCCAGGTGACTAGGCTACACGTGATGCTGGTTCACTATCGCATACGTCCAGGTGACTAGGCTACAAGTGATGCTGGTTCACTATCGCATACGTCCAGGTTACTAGCTACACGTGATGCTGGTTCACTATCGCATACGTCCAGGTGACTAGGCTACAAGTGATGCTGGTTCACTATCGCATACGTCCAGGTGACTAGGCTACAAGTGATGCTGGTTCACTATCGCATACGTCCAGGTGACTAGGCTACAAGTGATGCTGGTTCACTATCACATACGTCCAGGTTACTAGGCTACAAGTGATGCTGGTTCACTATCGCATACGTCCAGGTTACAAGGCTACAAGTGATGCTGGTTCACTATCGCATACGTCCAGGTTACTAGGCTACACGTGATGCTGGTTCACAATCGCATACGTCCAGGTGACCAGGCTACAAGTGATGCTGGTTCCATATCGTATACGTCCAAGTGACTAGGCTACAAGTGATGCTGGTTCCCTATCGTATACGTCCAGGTTACTAGGCTACAAGTGATGCTGGTTCACTATCGTATACGTCCAGGTGACTAGGCTACAAGTGATGCTGGTTCCCTATCGCATACGTCCAGATGACTAGGCTACACGTGATGCTGGTTCACTATCGCATACGGCCAGGTGACTAGGCTACACGTAAGGCTGGTTCACTATCGCATACGTCCAAGTGACTAGGCTACAAGTGATGCTGGTTCACTATCGCATACGACCAGGTGACTAGGCTACAAGTAAGGCTGGTTCACTATCGCATACGTTCCAGGTGACTAGGCTACAAGTGATGCTGGTTCACTATCGCATACGTCCAGGTGACTAGGCTACAAGTGATGCTGGTTCACTATCGCATACGTCCATGTGACTAGGCTACACGTGATGCTGGTTCACTATCGCATACGTCCAGGTGACTAGGCTACACGTGATGCTGGTTCACTATCGCATACGTCCAGGTTACTAGGCTACACGTGATGCTGGTTCACTATCGCATACGTCCAGGTTACTAGGCTACAAGTGATGCTGGTTCACTATCGCATACGTCCAGGTGACTAGGCTACAAGTGATGCTGGTTCACTATCGCATACGTCCAGGTGACTAGGCTACACGTGATGCTGGTTCACTATCGCATACGTCCAGGTGACTAGGCTACACGTGATGCTGGTTCACTATCGCATACGTCCAGGTGACTAGGCTACACGTGATGCTGGTTCACTATCGCATACGTCCAGGTTACTAGGCTACACGTGATGCTGGTTCACTATCGCATACATCCAGGTGACTAGGCTACACGTGATGCTGGTTCACTATCGCATACGTCCAGGTGACTAGGCTACACGTGATGCTGGTTCACTATCGCATACGTCCAGGTGACTAGGCTACACGTGATGCTGGTTCACTATCGCATACGTCCAGGTTACTAGGCTACACGTGATGCTGGTTCACTATCGCATACATCCAGGTGACTAGGCTACACGTGATGCTGGTTCACTATCGCATACGTCCAGGTGACTAGGCTACACGTGATGCTGGTTCACTATCGCATACGTCCAGGTGACTAGGCTACACGTGATGCTGGTTCACTATCGCATACGTCCAGGTTACTAGGCTACAAGTGATGCTGGTTCACTATCGCATACGTCCAGGTTACTAGGCTACAAGTGATGCTGGTACACTATCGCATACGTCCATGTGACTAGGCTACAAGTGATGCTGGTTCACTATCGCATACGTCCATGTGACTAGGTTACACGTGATGCTGGTTCACTATCGCATACGTCCAGGTGACTAGGCTACAAGTGATGCTGGTTCACTATCGCATACGTCCAGGTTGCTAGGCTACAAGTGATGTTGGTTCACTATCGCATACGTCCAGGTGACTAGGCTACAAGTGATGCTGGTTCACTATCGCATACGTCCAGGTTACTAGGTTACACGTGATGTTGGTTCACTATCGCATACGTCCAGCTGACTAGGCTACAAGTGATGCTGGTTCACTATCGCATACGTCCAGGTGACTAGGCTACAAGTGATGCTGGTACACTATCGCATACGTCCAGGTTACTAGGCTACAAGTGATGCTGGTTCACTATCGCATACGTCCAGGTGACTAGGCTACAAGTGATGCTGGTTCACTATCGCATACGTCCAGGTGACTAGGCTACACGTGATGCTGGTTCACTATCGCATACGTCCAGGTGACTAGGCTACAAATGATGCTGTTTCACTATCGCATACGTACAGGTGACTAGGTTACAAGTGATGCTGGTTCACTATCGCATACGTCCAGGTGACTAGGCTACAAGTGATGCTGGTTCACTATCGCATACGTCCAGGTGACTAGGCTACAAGTGATGCTGGTTCACTATTGCATACGTCCAGGTTACTAGGCTACAAGTGATGTTGGTTCACTATCGCATACGTCCAGGTGACTAGGCTACACGTGATGCTGGTTCACTATCGCATACGTCCAGGTGACTAGGCTACAAATGATGCTGTTTCACTATCGCACACGTCCATGTGACTAGGCTACAATTGATGCTGGTTCACTATCGCATACGTCCAGGTAACTAGGCTACAAGTGATGCTGGTTCACTATCGCATACGTACAGGTGACAAGTTACAAGTGATGCTGGTTCACTATCGCATACGTCCAGGTGACTAGGCTACAAGTGATGCTGGTTCACTATCGCATACGTCCAGGTGACTAGGCAACAAGTGATGCTGGTTCACTATTGCATACGTCCAGGTTACTAGGCTACAAGTGATGTTGGTTCACTATCGCATACGTCCAGGTGACTAGGCTACACGTGATGCTGGTTCACTATCGCATACGTCCAGGTTACTAGGCTACAAGTGATGCTGGTTCACTATCACATACGTCCAGGTGACTAGGCTACAAGTGATGTTGGTTCACTATCGCATACGTCCAGGTTACTAGGCTACAAGTGATGCTGGTACACTATCGCATATGTCCAGGTTACTAGGCTACAAGTGATGCTGGTTCACTATCGCATACGTCCAGGTTACTAGGCTACAAGTGATGCTGGTTCACTATCGCATACGTCCAGGTGACTAGTCTACAAGTGATGCTGGTTCACTATCGCATACGTCCAGGTGACTAGGCTACACGTGATACTGGTTCACTATCGCATACGTCCAGGTGACTAGGCTACACGTGATGCTGGTTCACTATCGTATACGTCCAGGTGACTAGGCTACACGTGATGCTGGTTCACTATCGCATACGTCCAGGTTACTAGGCTACAAGTGATGCTGGTTCACTATCGCATACGTCCAGGTTACTAGGCTACAAGTGATGCTGGTACACTATCGCATACGTCCATGTGACTAGGCTACAAGTGATGCTGGTTCACTATCACATACGTCCAGGTTACTAGGCTACAAGTGATGCTGGTTCACTATCGCATACGTCCAGGTTACAAGGCTACAAGTGATGCTGGTTCACTATCGCATAGGTCCAGGTTACTAGGCTACACGTGATGCTGGTTCACAATCGCATACGTCCAGGTGACCAGGCTACAAGTGATGCTGGTTCCATATCGTATACGTCCAAGTGACTAGGCTACAAGTGATGCTGGTTCCCTATCGTATACGTCCAGGTTACTAGGCTACAAGTGATGCTGGTTCCCTATCGCATACGTCCAGATGACTAGGCTACACGTGATGCTGGTTCACTATCGCATACGGCCAGGTGACTAGGCTACACGTAAGGCTGGTTCACTATCACATACGTCCAAGTGACTAGGCTACAAGTGATGCTGGTTCACTATCGCATACGACCAGGTGACTAGGCTACAAGTAAGGCTGGTTCACTATCGCATACGTTCCAGGTGACTAGGCTACAAGTGATGCTGGTTCACTATCGCATACGTCCAGGTAACTAGGCTACACGTGATGCTGGTTCACTATCGCATACGTCCAGTGTGACTAGGCTACACGTGATGCTGGTTCACTATCGCATACGTCCAGGTTACTAGGCTACAAGTGATGCTGGTTCACTATCGCATACGTCCAGGTTACTAGGCTACAAGTGATGCTGGTACACTATCGCATACGTCCATGTGACTAGGCTACAAGTGATGCTGGTTCACTATCGCATACGTCCATGTGACTAGGTTACACGTGATGCTGGTTCACTATCGCATACGTCCAGGTGACTAGGCTACAAGTGATGCTGGTTCACTATCGCATACGTCCAGGTTGCTAGGCTACAAGTGATGTTGGTTCACTATCGCATACGTCCAGGTGACTAGGCTACAAGTGATGCTGGTTCACTATCGCATACGTCCAGGTGACTAGGTTACACGTAAGGCTGGTTCACTATCGCATACGTCCAGGTGACTAGGTTACACGTAAGGCTGGTTCACTATCGCATACGTCCAGGTTACTAGGTTACACGTGATGTTGGTTCACTATCGCATACGTCCAGGTGACTAGGCTACACGTGATGCTGGTTCACTATCGCATACGTCCAGGTGACTAGGCTACAAATGATGCTGTTTCACTATCGCACACGTCCATGTGACTAGGCTACAATTGATGCTGGTTCACTATCGCATACGTCCAGGTAACTAGGCTACAAGTGATGCTGGTTCACTATCGCATACGTACAGGTGACAAGTTACAAGTGATGCTGGTTCACTATCGCATACGTCCAGGTGACTAGGCTACAAGTGATGCTGGTTCACTATCGCATACGTCCAGGTGACTAGGCAACAAGTGATGCTGGTTCACTATTGCATACGTCCAGGTTACTAGGCTACAAGTGATGTTGGTTCACTATCGCATACGTCCAGGTGACTAGGCTACACGTGATGCTGGTTCACTATCGCATACGTCCAGGTTACTAGGCTACAAGTGATGCTGGTTCACTATCACATACGTCCAGGTGACTAGGCTACAAGTGATGTTGGTTCACTATCGCATACGTCCAGGTTACTAGGCTACAAGTGATGCTGGTACACTATCGCATATGTCCAGGTTACTAGGCTACAAGTGATGCTGGTTCACTATCGCATACGTCCAGGTTACTAGGCTACAAGTGATGCTGGTTCACTATCGCATACGTCCAGGTGACTAGTCTACAAGTGATGCTGGTTCACTATCGCATACGTCCAGGTGACTAGGCTACACGTGATACTGGTTCACTATCGCATACGTCCAGGTGACTAGGCTACACGTGATGCTGGTTCACTATCGTATACGTCCAGGTTACTAGGTTACAAGTGATGCTGGTTCACTATCGCATACGTCCAGGTGACTAGGCTACACGTGATGTTGGTTCACTATCGCATACGTCCAGGTGACTAGGCCACAAGTGATGCTGGTTCACTATCGTATACGTCCAGGTGACTAGGCTACAAGTAATGCTGGTTCACTATCGCATACGTCCAGATTACTAGGCTACACGTGATGCTGGTTCACTATCGCATACGTCCAGATGACTAGGCTACAAGTGATGCCAGTTCACTATCGCATACGTCCAGGTTACTCTGCTACACGTGATGCTGGTTCACTATCGCATACGTCCAGGTGACTAGGCTACAAGTGATGCTGGTTCACTATCGCCTATGTCCAGGTGACTAGGCTACAAGTGATGCTGGTTCACTATCGCATACGTCCAGGTGACTAGGCTACAAGTGATGCTGGTTCACTATCACATACGTCCAGGTTACTAGGCTACAAGTGATGCTGGTTCACTATCGCATACGTCCAGGTTACATGGCTACAAGTGATGCTGGTTCACTATCGCATACGTCCAGGTTACTAGGCTACACGTGATGCTGGTTCACAATCGCATACGTCCAGGTGACCAGGCTACAAGTGATGCTGGTTCCATATCGTATACGTCCAAGTGACTAGGCTACAAGTGATGCTGGTTCCCTATCGTATACGTCCAGGTTACTAGGCTACAAGTGATGCTGGTTCACTGTCGTATACGTCCAGGTGACTAGGCTACAAGTGATGCTGGTTCCCTATCGCATACGTCCAGATGACTAGGCTACAAGTGATGCTGGTTCACTATCGCATACGGCCAGGTGACTAGGCTACAAGTAAGGCTGGATCACTATCGCATACGTCCAAGTGACAAGGCTACAAGTGATGCTGGTTCACTATCGCATACGACCAGGTGACTAGGCTACAAGTAAGGCTGGTTCACTATCGCATACGTTCTATGTGACTAGGCTACAAGTGATGCTGGTTCACTATCGCATACGTCCAGGTGACTAGGCTACAAGTGATGCTGGTACACTATCACATACGTCCATGTGACTAGGCTACACGTGATGCTGGTTCACTATCGCATACGTCCAGGTGACTAGGCTACAAGTGATGCTGGTTCACTATCAGATACGTCCATGTGACTAGGCTACAAGTGATGCTGGTTCACTATCGCATACGTCCAGGTGACTAGGCTACACGTGATGCTGGTTCACTATCGCATACGTTCCAGGTTACTAGGCTACACGTGATGCTGGTTCACTATCGCATACGTCCAGGTTACTAGGCTACAAGTGATGCTGGTACACTATCACATACGTCCATGTGACTAGGCTACACGTGATGCTGGTTCACTATCGCATACGTCCAGGTGACTAGGCTACATGTGATGCTGGTTCACTATCACATACGTCCATGTGACTAGGCTACACGTGATGCTGGTTCACTATCGCATACGTCCAGGTGACTAGGCTACACGTGATGCTGGTTCACTATCACATACGTCCATGTGACTAGGCTACACGTGATGCTGGTTCACTATCGCATACGTCCAGGTGACTAGGCTACAAGTGATGCTGGTTCACTATCGCATACGTCCAGGTTACTATGCTACAAGTGATGCTGGTTCACTATCGCATACGTCCAGGTTACTAGGCTACAAGTGATGCTGGTACACTATCGCATACGTCCATGTGACTAGGCTACAAGTGATGCTGGTTCACTATCGCATACGTCCATGTGACTAGGCTACACGTGATGCTGGTTCACTATCGCATACATCCAGGTTACTAGGCTACAAGAGATGCTGGTTCACTATCGCATACGTCCATGTGACTAGGCTACACGTGATGCTGGTTCACTATCGCATACGTTCAGGTGACTAGGCTACAAGTGATGCTGGTTCACTATCGCATACGTCCAGGTTACTAGGCTACAAGTGATGCTGGTTCATTATCGCATACGTCCAGGTGACTAGGCTACAAGTGATGCTGGTTCACTATCGCATACGTCTATGTTACTAGGCTAAAAGTAAGGCTGGTTCACTATCGCATACGTCCATGTGACTAGGCTACAAGTGATGCTGGTACACTATCGCATACGTCCATGTGACTAGGTTACAAGTGATGCTGGTTCACTATCTCATACGTCCAGGTTACTAGGCTACAAGTTATGTTGGTTCACTATCGCATACGTCCAGGTTACTAGGCTACAAGTGATGCTGGTTCACTATCACATACGTCCAGGTGACTAGGCTACACGTGATGATGGTTCACTATCGCATACGTCCAGGTGACTAGGCTACAAGTGATGTTGGTTCACTATCGCATACGTCCAGGTGACTAGGCTACAAGTGATGCTGGTTCACTATCGCATACGTCCAGGTTACTAGGCTACACGTGATGTTGGTTCACTATCGCATACGTCCAGCTGACTAGGCTACAAGTGATGCTGGTTCACTATCGCATACGTCCAGGTGACTAGGCTACAAGTGATGCTGGTTCACTATCGCATACGTCCAGGTTACTAGGCTACACGTGATGCTGGTTCACTATCGCATACGTCCAGGTGACTAGGCTACAAGTGATGCTTGTTCACTATCGCATACGTCCAGGTGACTAGGCTACAAGTGATGCTGGTTCACTATCGCATACGTCCAGGTGACTAGGCTACAAGTGATGCTGGTTCACTATCGCATACGTCCAGGTGACTAGGCTACAAGTGATGCTGGTTCACTATCGCATACGTCCATGTGACTAGGCTACACGTGATGCTGGTTCCCTATCGCATACGTCCAGGTGACTAGGCTACACGTGATGCTGGTTCACTATCGCATACGTCCATGTGACTAGGCTACACGTGATGCTGGTTCCCTATCGCATACGTCCAGGTGACTAGGCTACACGTGATGCTGGTTCCCTATCGCATACGTCCAGGTGACTAGGCTACACGTGATGCTGGTTCACTATCGCATACGTCCAGGTGACTAGGCTACAAGTGATGCTGGTTCACTATCGCATGCGTCCAGGTGACTAGGCTACAAATGATGCTGGTTCAATGTGTACATAGAAACGACGTGTACATAGCAACAATGTGTACATAGCAATATTGTGTACATAGCAACAATGTGTACATAGAAACAATGTGTACATAGCAACAATGTGTACATAGCAACAATATGTACATAGCAACAATATGTACATAGCAACAATGTGTACATAGCAACAGTGTGTACATAGAAACAATGTGTACATAGCAACAATGTGTACATAGCAACAATATGTACATAGCAACAAGATGTGTATAGCAACAATGTGTACATAGAAACAATGTGTACATAGCAACAATGTGTACATAGCAACAATATGTACATAGCAACAATATGTACATAGAAACTATGTGTACATAGCAACAATGTGTACATAGCAACATTGTGTACATAGCAACAATGTGTACATAGCAACAATATGTACGTAGCAACAATGTGTACATAGCAACATTGTGTACATAGCAACAATGTGTATATAGCAACATTATGTGCATAGCAACAATGTGTACACAGCAACAATGTGGACATAGCAACAATGTGTACATAGCAACATTGTGTACATATCAACAATATGTACATAGCAACAATATATGCATAGCAACAGTGATTATCAGCGATTGATATTGCTTCCTATGTGTCTCTACGAATCGCCGCCAGCATTGTTAGTACACCCTCCGTCGCATTGTCATAGGATCGTGCGCCGGACACAAGCACGGTAGCACGGTTGCACGGTTGCATTTACACGTTCAAGTACATGCCTTTTTTGCATCCACTGTGTCGACTATATACCACTGTGAAATGTCAACTGTCGACTATGTACCACTGTGAAATGTCAACTGTCGACTATGTACCACTGTGAAGCATCAACTGTCGACTATGTACCACTATGAAATGTCAACTGTCGACTATGTACCACTATGAAATGTCAACTGTCGACTATGTACCACTGTGAAATGTCAACTGTCGAATGTGCACCACTGTTAGGTGTCAACTGTCGACTATGTACCACTATAAAATGTCAACTGGAAGTTCTGACCTTGGACCCCCCGCTTAGTCATTTAATCATAATTGTTTACTATTTGACATTTACATTACATACATATTCATGACAAAGCGAAGAACAACATTAGTAAACTGCCCTCCACAAGAAGAATAGTTGAATAATGGACAAACATGTTATACAGTAAATAAGCAAACAAAATTTACTGAGAACGAAATTAAATCATTAGAATTTCCAAATAATTAGCATAGAGAAATGAATGAAGATACAGAGTACTTAGTTTATACAAATTTATTTTAGCTCGATTGTGAAACAAGTTCATACAACTTATATTAATCACTCTCGAGACCTCATTCCTGGTGGAATCCATCGCCACAAGAGAGAGAGAGCGAGAGAGAGAGGGGGAGAGAGAGGGGGGAGAGAGCTAAGGGAGGGAGAGGGAGAGAGAGGAGATAGGGAAGAGAGGGCAGAGAGAGAGGGGGAGAGAGGAGAGCGACAGGGGGAAGATAGAGAGAGAGAGCAAGAGAGAGAGAGAGAGAGAGAGAGAGAGAGAGAAGAGGCACCGTGGAATTTAAATGTCTTGCCTAAGGGCACACTCGTAACGGCTCCAGCGGGGCTCGAACTCCGGCTATTTCGCACCTGAAGCGAACGCGCATCCACTGTGTTATGACGACTTCCATACAGAGTACTGTAATAAGAGTAAGAAACGTAGAAGTTTCTGCCGGATCCATACACCTTTGTCATGCCATCATGAAATGGAATATTTATGTTCAAGGTATACAAACTATTTTATAATGTTATGTTTAAGGTAGTTTTATTCGGTCTAAAACCGTTGCGTTTGTTTTCTATGCCTTTTGGATACACATATCTTCTGGTTCATTTACGTGCACGGTGTAAAGCACCGAAACGAGACCTCGGTTTAACGTCCCATCTGAAAGGGTCAGACAGGTGATCGAACCTGCGATCCCTGGATTATCAGTCCAGCGTGTTACCACTGGACTACAGATCTGTCTGTAACGGTTTGAAGATAGCTTTTGGTTTACTTTTATAAATATTTAGCGACGGGGATTTCCTGATATCAAAATCAAGCTCATTCCAAAGTGAAACAGATGATGGAATGAAGGAATTTGAATAAATGTCCGTGCGTCTTGCAACAGTCGTACGGTTGTATGTAGCCTGGGAACAGGCGGCGATATATTTTGCCTGGTCAGTCAAATAAATATATATTTAACACCGAGACTATTAATTGCGCCGTATTGAGTTTCTGATCATATCAACTGCCAGAAGTTAAAAAGTGAATAATCGACAGACTGGAACCCAGGCTAGGTTGTATGGTACAACTCGGTAACAGTCTCGGAAATATATCGTTGTAAAATACCCGCTGTAGTGTTATAAATAATAATCAAGTTTTGCATTTTCCGGCGATCGGTAAGTGAAACCCAACCTATTTCACTTAGAAGTCTTTCAATCGATAGAGACTGCTCTTAAGAGGATACCACTAAGTCAGGGAGACAGTCAATTTAATATCATAAATGTGACGCGATTTACCAAAAAGGGACCCACTGGATGGATGACGTTATGTTGAGAAATGACGTCTAAAGTTACGTCACACAATCGAAAACGGCAACGTTCGTGCTATACATGTAAGTTTAAAAATTCATTTTAGAACAAATAATCTAAACGGAATGACTTTAAATGTTGAAAATCGCTTTTAAAGGAAATGACTGAAAAACATAATTCTGGAAAAAAACATTTTTGAAAATTTCACCCAGTGGGTCGGTCACTTGATAAATCGCGTCACAAATTAGTAAATTAATAATGTACTTAATAAATCCTGCAATGTTTATTAAACACGAAACATTTAGTTCCGCATAGTACTTAAATGCTTGTCCGATTAGCACAGTGGTTAGCGCGCTCCCTTCTCACCAATGCAACCCGTCTTCGATCCTCGGACCGGGAAGTATGTGAGATGTTACGGTGGTCGCCAGATCGGACAGGTGGGTTTACTCCGGGTACTCCGGTTTCCTCCCACACGAATAACCACATTAACGCTTTCATCCGCACCAACGAGAGTGATTAATATAAGTTGTTAGAACTTGCTTCGCAATTGTTGTAAAATAAAGTTTATACGCTTGTAATTTAAATCGAATATTAGTATTGACGTCATAGTTTCGTGTACGTTAAGTAACTAGGCAATACGTGACTGATTTACACACGTTATCGCCTTATACAAGGAAGACTTTGGACTGATCACATTATTTGCGCAGCTAATCACCTGAACGACAAAACAATGAAACAGAACCCATTTATTCTGATATATGTCTAGAAGGTGTCGCATCATTACAACACTAATTTAATATGCCGAACTATCATTCATGATAAGAGCAGGAACACAAAATACAGAGGAACGGAACCCAAAGAACACGAAATACAGAGGAACGGAACCCAAATAACACGAAATACAGAGGAACGGAACCCAAAGAACACGAAATACAGAGGAACGGAACCCAAAGAACACGAAATACAGATGAACCCAAAGAACACGAAATACAGATGAACCCAAAGAACACGAACTACAGAGGAACACAAAAGAACACGAAATACAGAGGAACCCAAAGAACACGAAATACAGAGGAACCCAAAGAACACGAAATACAGAGGAACACAAAAGACATGAAATACAGAGGAACCCAAAGAACACGAAATACAGAGGAACCAAAAGAACGCGAAATACATAGGAACCCAAAGAGAAGAAACGTATAGGAGTAACGCAAAGTGTTTTACATAAAATTAACGTAATACCGAACTGTCAATAATAGTCGCGAGATAAGTAGTACACAGTGTTTTACATACAACTAACGTAATATAGAACTGTCAATAATAGTCGCGAGATAAGTAGTACAGTGTTTTACATACAACTAACGTAATAAAGAACTGCCAATAATAGTCGCGAGATAAGTAGTACAGTGTTTTACATACAACTAACGTAATACCGAACTGTCAATAATAGTCGCGAGAAAAGTAGTACACAGTGTTTTACGATCATGACAAATATATGCTGTCGCTCATGACAAATATATGCTGTCGCTCATGACAAATGTATGCTGTCGCTCATGACAAATGTATGCCGCCACTCATGACACATATATGCCGCCACTCATGACAAATGTATGCCGCCACTCATGACACATATATGCCGCCACTCATGACAAATATATGTCGCCACTCATGACAAATATATGCCGCCACTCATGACAAATATATGCCGCCACTCATGACAAATGTATGCCGCCACTCATGACACATGTATGCCGCCACTCATGACACATATATGCCGCCACTCATGACAAATGTATGCCGCCACTCATGACACATATATGCCGCCACTCATGACAAAAATGTATGCCGCCACTCATGACACATATATGCCGCCACTCATGACAAATGTATGCCGCCACTCATGACAAATATATGCCGCCACTCATGACAAATGTATGCCGCCACTCATGACAAATATATGCCGCCACTCATGACAAATGTATGCCGCCACTCATGACAAATATATGCCGCCACTCATGACAAATGTATGCCGCCACTCATGACAAATATATGCCGCCACTCATGACAAATGTATGCCGCCACTCATGACACATATATGCCGCCACTCATGACAAATGTATGCCGCCACTCATGACAAATATATGCCGCCACTCATGACAAATGTATGCCGCCACTCATGACAAATATAT
Organism: Archivesica marissinica; assembly: GCA_014843695.1. NCBI lineage: Eukaryota > Metazoa > Mollusca > Bivalvia > Venerida > Vesicomyidae > Archivesica > Archivesica marissinica. The sequence goes on from CM026402.1 coordinate 69,370,102, forward strand.
GCCGCCACTCATGACAAATGTATGCCGCCACTCATGACAAATGTATGCCGCCACTCATGACAAATATATGCCGCCACTCATGACAAATATATGCCGCCACTCATGACAAATGTATGCCGCCACTCATGACAAATATATGCCGCCACTCATGACAAATGTATGCCGCCACTCATGACAAATATATGCCGCCACTCATGACAAATGTATGCCGCCACTCATGACAAATATATGCCGCCACTCATGACAGATATATGCTGTCGCTAATGACAAATGTATGGTGTCGCTCATGACAAATGTATGTTGTCGCTCATGACAAATGTATGTTGTCGCTCATGACAAATGTATGCTGTCGCTCATGACAAATGTATGTTGTCGCTCATGACAAATGTATGCTGTCGCTCATGACAAATGTATGTCGCCACTCATGACAAATGTATGCCGCCACTCATGACAAATATATGCCGCCACTCATAACAAATATAGACTTCTCATAAACTTTATGAATCAACAAAACATTAATGCTTACCAGTATCAGTTGTAATTTAAGCTTAAACTTTATTTTACAACGATCGGGAAGCAAGTTCTAACAACTTATATTAATCACTCTCGTTGACGCGGATGAAAGCGTAAATGTGGTCATTGGTGTGGAAGGAAACCGGAGTACCCGGAGAAAAGCACCATGTCCGATCTTGCGACAACAGTACCATCTCACATACTTCCCTGTCCGAGGATCGAACCCGGTTGCAGTGTTGAAAAACGAGCGCGCTAACCACTGCGCTAATCGAACAGCCAATGCCAGTAGCAATTTAAACTAGAAAGTCTAACAAGTTTATATGAAAATAATGTCTTATCATTAACGCCTTTAAAATCTGTAAGATCGGCAATATTATCTCGGCACGCCGTCATTAACGTGGTCTTCTGAGAGATAGTGCTGTAGCAAGCGTATTGCTTGTATGCCGTGCAGCATACCGGTGTATATAATAACACCTCCATATTCCTCCATCTGGCATCATATGATCGCCATTTCATCATTTCACTAATCACCCCCAGCCACCACTTAATTATATATCTGTATAAACCAGAGCGACAATCAGTAGACAACATCATATCTGTATGACCATGTAAATGGTTAGTTGTATAATATACAGTTCATTACACATCTCTCCGTTGGGTTTATATCAGTGCATTTGTAGCCTACATGTGTAATCAACCTTTTGTGCATATTACTAAATAGCAAATAGTCGTCCATGTTTAGCATACAGACGGATCTGTAGTCCAGTGGTAACACGCTGAACTGGTAATCCAGGGATCGCAGGTTCGATCCCCCGTCTGACCCTAATACAATTAACAGTCTTTCAGATGGGACATTAAACCGAGGTCTCGTGTCGGTGCTTTACACTGTACACGTAAAAGAACCAGAGGAGACTCTGGAATGGGTCTCTGTCTGTATCATGCACTAGCCTCCAAAATCTAAAATGACTAATCTCTTCAGGAGGCGTCGCTCATATGGGCAACCGGTAGCGACGATAAATAAACGTAAAACGCACAAACACATGTTTAGCGTCGTGTTAGAGACTAGTCAGGGGGAAATTACACATAGGGTGAAAATGGAGTACATACGTGTTTTATTGATTGATATGAGTTTATAAACACCTACGGCAACATCTTTGGAGGGTGCGCAAAATTTCATCCAAAATGGCCGCCGCCAACCCCGAAATCATTAAAATGACCATAACTCTTTACGTATTTGTGACAGGGACAAACTTGTGGGCTCTATCCCCGGTATTTAAGCATGAGGAATCTACTTGGAGGGTTATGTATGTGATTAGACTATTATTTCATCCATTGGCATTTTTAAAATCCAAAATGGCTGCCCCCCCCCCCCATTATTAAAATGACCATAACTCTTTAGGTATTTGTCATAGAGGCATACTTTTGGGCTCTATACCCATGTTTTCAAGTATAAGGAAGCTCCTGGAAGGGTTATTTATGTGATTAGATGACTATAATACCATCAAAAGAAAATGGCTGCTCTCCCAACCCCCAAGAGGATTATTGCATGCTTCCGCACCCTCACATAGAAAGAATACTGTACATCCTATCTTGGAGCAGCTGCGAGCTGCAGTCCGACATCCAGCTGGACAGTGAGGAATACATACAGCTGGACAGTGAGGAATACATACAGCTGGACAGTGAGGAATACATACAGCTCGATAGTGAGGAATACATACAGTTGGACAGTGAGGAATACATATAGCTCAACAGTGAGGAATACATACAGCTGTACAGTGAGGAATACATACAGCTGGACAGTGAGGAATACATACAACTCGTCAGTGAGGAATACATACAGCTGGACAGTGAGGAATACATACAGCTGGACAGTGAGGAATACATACAGCTGGACAGTGAGGAATACATACAACTCGACAGTGAGGAATACATACAGCTCGACAGTGAGGAATACATACAACTCGACAGTGAGGAATACATACAGCTGGACAGTGAGGAATACATACAGCTGGACAGTGAGGAATACATACAGCTGGACAATGAGGAATACATACAACTCGACAGTGAGGAATACATATAGCTGGACAGTGAGGAATACATACAGCTGGACAGTGAAGAATACATACAGCTGGACAGTGAGGAATACATACAACTCGACAGTGAGGAATACATACAGCTGGACAATGAGGAATACATACAGCTGGACAATGAGGAATACATACAACTCAACAGTGAGGAATACATATAGCTGGACAGTGAGGAATACATACAGCTGGACAGTGAAGAATACATACAGCTGGACAATGAGGAATACATACAGCTGGACAGTGAGGAATACATACAGCTGGACAGTGAAGAATACATACAGCTGGACAATGAGGAATACATACAGCTGGACAGTGAATAATACATACAGCTCGACAGTGAGGAATACATACAGCTGGACAGTGAAGAATACTGTTCATCTTCGTGAGGGGTTCAGTCTGATATGACACAAACACATATAACCTGGTCATATCAGACTCACGAAGATGAACAGACCTGTTAATGAGCCGCCAGCTTGTCAAACAATTAGTTTATACACATTTATTTTAGCTCGATTGCGAAACAAGTTATTTCAACTTATATAAATCACTCTCGAGACCTCATTCCTGATGGAATCCATCGCCACGAGGGAGAGAGAAGAGGCAACGTGGAATTTAAATGCCTTGCCTAAGGGCACAATCATAACGGCTCCAGTGGGGCTCGAACTCCGGACCTTTCGCACCTGAAGCGAACGCGCATCCACTGCGCTATCACGACTTGCTAAACAATGGCTACCGATTGCCTGTCAGCCTGGAACCTGACCCGAGAGGATAGGATTGGGGAAGTACTGATGTTCATAAGAGGTTTCTTATAAGTCAGAAATGGCTGGCCCCTTCTAGAGATGTGCCACTATAATAAACAAACACGTTTCTTTTACTTTTACGAAGAAGAAGTACCAGACGTTGTAGAACTTGTGCGTCTAATGAGAGACATCGGTCAGTTACTGCCCCTGAATACTCTCTAAACATATGTAGGTCATATGAAGTTATTTCTCTGTTTTTATCGTTGTTTCCTTTGTTATTATCGTTGTTTCCTTTGTTTTTATCGTTGTTTCCTCTGTTTTTATCGTTGTTTCCTTTGCACAACATGCTATCTATTTGCTTCCACTTTCTTATCTTATGCTTCTTATGTTACTATAGCTCGACAGATATCCTTCAGTATATCCAATGGGTAAACAATCTGTAATTTGTTTGTCAATTACGTAACATGATTTGTATACACTCACATTTATCATAACGCAACATCCGGTTAGGGAACAACGGTAAAAACAAAGGATTCCAACTGAAAAGACTTATATCTGCCAAGGGAGGTAATAGAAAAGCTAGCGAGGTCCCTTATTCTTGTTAATGTCTGCATGTGCTTACACGTGTTGATAAATGTATGTCCCTGAACAAATAGTCAATAGAACACATTGTTAAATGTGGGATATTTTCTGGTTAAGGGTAAGCAGCTTAGTTTTCTGTAGAATTAATTAAGACAATATGTAGACACGCGGATCACACTGGAGGACGATAAGGTTTCCATGCTAATTGGTGATCAGTATCTGGTGAATAGTCGATGAAATATTGAGCTAAATTAAATTTCAAAGCGGGATATCTATTAACTAAATATATTTAGACCGCAATAAAGGAAATACTATAGTATAGTGTTTAAGTTCATAATTCTATCCAGGGTATAACACGCGTCTGCCAATTAATGAATTACATTGTTGGCTATACATAGTGCAATGATACAGACAGAGACCCAGTGCAGCGTCTACGCTGGTTCTTTTACGTGCAGTGTGTCTCTATAAATAAATGACTCCCTTATTTTATATACAACATGAATAGAAATGAACAGGCTATGAAATGGAGCTTGATAACAGGATCAGTCAAAAAATAAATATGAACATGCACGAATCTGAAATTTAAGTAAAATATGTTGGCATTTTTTTCTCTTAATTTATTTAAAGCGACATCACAAAAAGCCCAAAAAAAACCTTTGTTCACGTATAAATACATCCGAAGACTAACATTAGTTTATACACATTTATTTTAGCTCGATTGCGAAACAAGTATTTACAATATATATTAATCACGCTCGAGACATTTTGGAGGATAGTCTCCTCTGATGGAATCCATCGCGACGAGGGAGAGAGAAGAGGCAACGTGGAATTTAGATGCCTTGCCTAAGGCCACAATCATAACGGCTCCAGCTGGGTTCGAACTCCGGGCGTTTCGCATCTGGGGCAAACGCGCTACCACTGCGATATCACACTTCCTTAGTTTATACACATTTAGTTTAGCTCGATTGCGAAACAAGTTCTTACAACGTATATTAATCACGCCCGAGACCACATTCCTGATGGAATCTATCGCCATGATGGAGAGAGTGTGTGTGTTTCACGTTTATTTATCGTCGCTACCGGTTGACCATATGAGCGACGCCTCCTGAAGATATTAGTCATTTTAGATTTTGGAAGATAGTGCAATGATACAGACAGAGACCCATTACAGAGTCTCCGCTGGTTCTTTTACGTGCACGGTGTAAAGCACCGACACGAGACCTCGGTTTAACGTCCCATCTGAAAGACTGTTAATTTTATTAGTGTCAGACGGGGTATCGAACCTGCGATCTATGGACAATATTATTCAAGAAAGCAACGTCCATTTAATTTTTTGGTTATTACGAAAATCCAAAATAGAAATCATTAGACGAAATTGTTTTGAAGATTTATCTCCGGTGCCATTACGGTGAACCAAATAAGATTTCGTTCAATATCCAATTGTTCATACACATGAAATGTACTAACAAATAATTAATTCGGATTTCTTTTGTGAAGACTGCGCAGAAAAGGTTGGAGAAACTCACCTGTCGACTTCAAACAGCTAAATGATATGCACAACGGTAATACAATATATTTTAAGCGTTCCTATAACTATATTTATGATTATTCTTAACACCAATGCACACATTTATAACCGTTCATGTCCGGAAAGCTTCAAAATAGTTGTCCATCGGACGAAATCCCGCCATCGGATCAGGGCGGAAAGTGCTATGCGAAAATGACCTTTAACGATAATACCTCGAAATAACAGAAACAATTTGTTTTTTGCTTTTTTTTACGTTTATTTATCGTCGCTACATGTTGCCCATATGTGCGACAACTCCTGAAGAGATTATGTTGGACCGGGTTTCATGTTATTGTCAGCATGTTTGCATCGATTTACTACATTATGCACTTTATAATTTATATACATTCACATCATACACTATCCTGTCTCTCTCTCTGTATCATTGCACTACCCTCCAAAAATCTAAAATGACTAATCTCTTCAGGAGGCGTCGCTCATATGGGCAACCGGTAGCGACGATAAATAAACGTAAAACACTATCCGAGTGTTTATTATGCAGAGTGAGTTTTCAATCGTCCTTCTATTACATATTTATAATGTTTTAGTTGAGAATGTGTTTTATTGTGTTTATATCGTTGTGTGGTTAAAGTCGCACCAACAGCGACTCCCCAGATATTATTCGTGGAAGAAGACCCTGGGTGCCCATCCGAGCAGTATCTCGGCGGATCTGTAGTACAGTGGTAACACGCTGGACTCGTAATCCAGGGATCGCAGGTTCGATCCCCCTTCTGACCCTAATAAAATTAACAGTCTCAGATGGGACGTTAAACCGAGGTCTCGTGTCGGTGCTTTACACCGTGCACGTAAAAGAACCAGAGGAGACTCTGGAATGGGTCTCTGTCTGTATCATTGCACTATCCTCCAAAAATATAAAATGACTAATCTCTTCAGGAGGCGTCGTTCATATGGGCAACCGGTAGCGACGATAAATAAACGTAAAAAAACAAACTGGATAGAGCCACCGACCAACCACACGCCAGCCTCACATGAAAGAGTTTAGCACCCCCAGTGGGATTAGAATATACAGCTATGAGTGGCAAAGTGATTTGAAGGCGACAGTATATATGGTGAAAATATGTTTGAAAATGGAGTTGTCAGTGGTTTTACAAATATGGAGTGAAAGTGAAATGAAACTTTCTGCAAAACATGTTCCTCATTTACTCAATGTTTTAGGAATTTAAGTTTAAACTTATTTTACAACGATTGCGAAACAAGCTTGAACAACATATTAATCACTCTCTTTGGCGCGGATGAAAGCGTAAATGTGGTCATTCGTGTGGGACGAAACCGGAGTACACAGAGAAAACCCACCTGTCCGATCTGGCGACCACCGTACCATCTCGCATACTTTCCGGTCCGAGGATCGAACCCGGATTGCATTGGTAAGAATCAACAGATTAGGTCATATTATGGATCTCCAACTATTGGTGGAGGGAGACGTCGAGTGCGCCTCTGGGCAGTAATTCAGGCATGGACCCAAACCCGGGTAGAACCACTACCGTCCACAATCTACACACATGCAGTAATTCAACACTCAATATTGGGATTTGAACTTACAGCAGTGAGGAGCCAGTAATTTGAAGTCAAAGACTTTAACCAGCCACGGAGGCCCGCCACTTGGCCATGAAGGATACAAACCCTTTATTCATGTCAAACATTCCCTTTTATTCATGTCAAACATTCCCTTATTCATGTCAAACATTCCCTTTTATTCATGTCAAACATTCCCTTTATTCATGTCAAACATTCCCTTTATTCCTGTCAAACATTCCCTTTATTCATGTCAAACATTCCCTTTATTCCTGTCAAACATTCCCTTTATTCCTGTCAAACATTCCCTTTATTCCTGTAAACAATCCCTTTATTCCTGTCAAACATTACCTTTATTCCTGTCAAACATTACCTTTATTCCTGTCAAACATTCCCTTTTATTCCTGTCAAACATTCCCTTTATTCCTGTCAAACATTCCCTTTATTCCTGTCAAACAATCCCTTTATTCTTGTCAAACATTCCCTTTATTCATGTCAAACATTCCCTTTATTCCTGTCAAACATTCGCCACAATTACAACAGGATTAGAGGCCAACTATAAACGATGCTTCTATTCCATGTGTCTAGACGTTTTGTTATTTTATAAATTAATCACAAAATTGTCAAATTAGAGGTTGCCTCTGGAATAGGTAAGTTGTTCCTGGTTTATTCTATCCCCAGGCGGTATATAACCAAGTCCAGATGTTCCTGGTTTATTCTATCCCCAGTCGGTATATAACCAAGCCCAGTCGTTCTTGGTTTATTCTATTCCCAGGCGGTATATAACCAAGTCCAGTTGTTCTTGGTTTATTCTATCCCCAGGCGGTATATAACCAAGTCCAGTTGTTCTTGGTTTATTCTATTCCCAGGCGGTATATAACCAAGTCCAGTTGTTCTTGGTTTATTCTATCCCCAGGCGGTATATAACCAAGTCCAGTCGTTCTTGGTTTATTCTATTCCCAGGCGGTATATTACCAAGTCCAGTTGTTCTTGCTTTATTCTATCCCCAGGCGGTATATAACCACGTCCAGTTGTTCTTGGTTTATTCTATTCCCAGGCGGTATATAACCAAGTCCAGTTGTTCTTCTTTTCTTTTTAAACTTTATTTATTTTACAACGATTGCGAAGCAAGTTCTAACAACTTATATTAATCATTCTCGTTGGCGCGGATGAAAGCGTATATGTGGTCATTCGTGTGGGAGGAAACCGGAGTACCCGGAGAAAACCCACCTTTCCAACCTGGCCACCATCGTACCATACTTCCCGGTCCGAGGATCGAACCCATTCTTGAGCAATTTGACATTTCCCATCATACGTATTGTGTTATATGGACATGATTTGCATTTCCTTCAATGAACGTAAAATGTCACGTGTGTATCCATGATTGTATGGATTTCCTACCTATTGACATGCACACTTCAAGTTATGGGCGTGTGTGGTACTTTTATTTATCGTCGTTATCGGTTATCGGTTGCCATATGTGCGACACCTCCGGAAGAGATTAGTCATTTCAGATGTTTGGAGGATAGTGCAATGATACAGACAGAGACACATTCCAGAGTCTCCTCTGGTTCTTTTACATGCAGAGTGTACAGCAGCGACACGAGACTGGTTTAATGACTGATATTAGGTCAGACGGGGTATCGGACGTGCGATCCTTGGATTACCAATCCAACGTGTTAACCACTGGACTACAGATCCGCCTGTAAGCTATGGGCATGCGCACTGAAAAGGATGTTCCAAGGATGATTTATTTGCCAGATCCGGCACACGGTAAGTCGCAAATCTAGACTAAATACATTTTAAATAAAGTGTGCTATATTTGTGTGTGTGTCAATGCAACCCGGGTTCGATCCTCGGACCGGGAAGTATGCGAGATGGTATGGTGGTCGCCAGATCGGACAGGTGGGTTTTCTCCGGGTACTCTGGTTTCCACCCACACGAATGACCACATTTACACTTACATCCATGCCAACGAGAGTGATTATATAAGTTGTTTCAATCATTGTAAAATAAATAAAGTTTAAACTTTAAGTAATGAATAGTGAGTAATAATTTCCATCGGGGTATGAACTACTTTGGATGTGTTTATCCATGCCCAATGTAGACCACACCCTGATGGAAAATGTTAACCCGATAACACGATTCATTCCTTAACCCTTTCCTTCATAGAGATTTAGGTTAATATACTATTATATCTCCATACAAACGACAGCCATTTAGCTATCATGCAGTGGATAGGTAGTCGCCATATCTATCCCACCTCCATAGCTATTACTGGGACTACATAGAGATTTAGGTTAATATACTATTATATCTCCATACAAACGACAGCCATTTAGCTAACATGCAGTGGATAGGTAGTCGCCATATCTATCCCACCTCCATAGCTATTACTGGGACTACATAGAGATTTAGGTTAATATACTATTATATCTCCATACAAACGACAGCCATTTAGCTATCATGCAGTGGATAAGTAGTTGCCATATCTATCCAACCTCCATAGATATTACTGGGACTACATAGATATTTAGGTTAATATACTATTATATCTCTATACAAACGACAGCCATTTAGCTATCATGCAGTGGATAAGTAGTCGCCATATCTATCCCACCTCCATAGATATTACTAGGACTACATAGAGATTTAGGTTAATATACTATTATATCTCCATACAAACGACAGCCATTTAGCTATCATGCAGTGGATAAGTAGTCGCCATATCTGTCCCACCTCCATAGATATTACTGGGACTACAGAGAGATTTAGTTTAATATACTATTATATCTCCATACAAACGACAGCCATTTAGCTATCATGCAGTGGATAAGTAGTCGCCATATCTATCCCACCTCCATATATATAACTGGGACTACATAGAGATTCAGGTTAATATACTATTATATCTCCATACAAACGACAGCCATTTAGCTATCATGCAGTGGATAAGTAGTCACCATATCTATCCCACCTCCATAGCTATTATTGGGACTACATAGAGATTTAGGTTAATATACTGTTATATCTCCATACAAACAACAGCCATTTAGCTGTCATGCAGTGGATAAGTAGTCGCCATATCTATCCATGTTGTATTCGTAATGGCGTCAAGAGGTGTGTCTATGGGTGAAAGGGTTAAAGGTAATATGCGTCAAATTGTAAGGTTTTTGGGAGAAAAATATCTATTAGACTTAATTGTTTAACGACATGTTCATGTTACTGCAAATATAAGTTGTTATGAAGAATAATGTATTACCAAATATGGTTGTCATTATCAAACTGTTTCTGTAACATTAAAAATGGAGATCCTGAGGATGGGAATTTATTAAATTTAATTGTTGAAGGACGGATAGACATCCATGTTGAAGGATTGTTGGACATCCATGTTGATGGATGGTTGGACTTCCATGTTGATGGTTGGACTTCCATGTTGATGGATTGTTGGACTTCCATGTTGCTGGATGGTTGGACTTCCATGTTGATGGTTGGACTTCCATGTTGATGGATGGTTGGACTTCCATGTTGATGGTTGGACTTCCATGTTGATGGATGGTTGGACTTCCCTGTTGAAGGATGGTTGGACTTCCATGTTGAAGGATGGTTGGACTTCCATGTTGAAGGATGGTTGGACTTCCATGTTGATGGATGGTTGGACTTCCATGTTGATGGTTGGACTTCCATGTTGAAGGATGGTTGGACTTCCATGTTGATGGATTATTGGACTTCCATGTTGAAGGATGGTTGGACTTCCATGTTGAAGGATGGTTGGACTTCCATGTTGAAGGATGGTTGGACTTCCATGTTGAAGGATGGTTGGACTTCCATGTTGAAGGATGGTTGGACTTCCATGTTGAAAGATGGTTGGACTTCCATGTTGAAAGATGGTTGGACTTCCATGTTGATGGATGGTTGGACTTCCATGTTGATGGATGGTTGGACTTCCATGTTGATGGATGGTTGGACTTCCATATTGATGGATGGTTGGACTTCCATGTTGATGGATGGTTGGACTTCCATATTGATGGATGGTTGGACTTCCCTGTTGAAAGATGGTTGGACTTCCCTGTTGATGGATGGTTGGACTTCCCTATTGAAGGATGGTTGGACTTCCATGTTGATGGATGGTTGGACTTCCATATTGAAGGATGGTTGGACTTCCATGTTGAAGGATGGTTGGACTTCCATGTTGATGGTTGGACTTCCATGTTGAAGGATGGTTGGACTTCCATGTTGAAGGATGGTTGGACTTCCATGTTGAAGGATGGTTGGACTTCCATGTTGATGGATAGTTGGACTTCCATGTTGATGGATGGTTGGACTTCCATGTTGATGGATAGTTGGACTTCCATGTTGATGGATGGTTGGACTTCCATGTTGATGGATGGTTGGACTTCCATGGTGATGGATGGTTGAACTTCCATGTTGATGGATGGTTGGACTTCCATGTTGATGGATGGTTGAACTTCCATGTTGATGGATGGTTGGACTTCCATGTTGAAGGATGGTTGAACTTCCATGTTGGTGGATGGTTGGACTTCCATGTTGATGGATGGACTTCCATGTTGATGGATTGATGGACTTCCTTGTTGATGGTTGGACTTCCATGTTGAAGGATGGTTGGACTTCCATGTTGATGGTTGGACTTCCATGTTGAAGGATGGTTGGACTTCCATGTTGATGGATGGACTTCCATGTTAATGGATTGATGGACATCCTTGTTGATGGTGGGACTTCCATGTTGAAGGATGGTTGGACGTCCATGTTGATGGATGGTTGGACTTCCATGTTGAAGGATAGTTGGACTTCCATGTTGATGGATGGTTGGACTTCCATGTTGATGGTTGGACTTCCATGTTGATGGATGGTTGGACTTCCCTGTTGAAGGATGGTTGGACTTCCATATTGAAGGATGGTTGGACTTCCATGTTGAAGGATGGTTGGACTTCCATGTTGAAGGATGGTTGGACTTTCCTATTGAAGGATGGTTGGACTTCCATGTTGATGGATGGTTGGACTTTCCTATTGAAGGATGGTTGGACTTCCATGTTGATGGATGGTTGGACTTCCCTGTTGAAGGATGGTTGGACTTCCATGTTGATGGATGGTTGGACTTTCCTATTGAAGGATGGTTGGACTTCCATGTTGATGGATGGTTGGACTTTCCTATTGAAGGATGGTTGGACTTCCATGTTGATGGTTGGACTTCCATGTTGATGGATGGTTGGACTTCCATGTTGAAGGATGGTTGGACTTCCATGTTGATGGATGGTTGGACTTCCATGTTGAAGGATGGTTGGACTTCCATGTTGATGGATTGTTGGACTTCCATGTTGAAGGATGGTTGGACTTCCATGTTGAAGGATGGTTGGACTTCCATGTTGAAGGATGGTTGGACTTCCATGTTGAAGGATGGTTGGACTTCCATGTTGATGGATTGATGGACTTCCCTGTTGAAGGATGGTTGGACTTCCATGTTGAAGGATGGTTGGACTTCCATGTTGAAGGATGGTTGGACTTCCCTGTTGATGGATGGACTTCCATGTTGATGGATTGTTGGACTTCCTTGTTGATGGTTGGACTTCCCTGTTGATGGATGGTTGGACTTCCCTATTGAAGGATGGTTGGACTTCCCTGTTGAAGGATGGTTGGACTTCCCTGTTGAAGGATGGTTGGACTTCCCTGTTGATGGATGGTTGGACTTCCATGTTGAAGGATGGTTGGACTTCCCTGTTGATGGATGGACTTCCATGTTGATGGATTGATGGACTTCCTTGTTGATGGTTGGACTTCCCTGTTGATGGATGGTTGGACTTCCCTATTGAAGGATGGTTGGACTTCCCTGTTGAAGGATGGTTGGACTTCCATGTTGAAGGATGGTTGGACTTCCATGTTGAAGGATGGTTGGACTTCCATGTTGATGGATGGTTGGACTTCCATGTTGATGGTTGGACTTCCATGTTGATGGATGGTTGAACTTCCATGTTGATGGATGGTTAGACTTCCATGTTGATGGATGGTTGGACTTCCATGTTGATGGATGGTTGGACTTCCATGTTGAAGGATGGATGGACTTCCATGTTGATGGATGGTTGGACTTCCATGTTGAAGGATGGTTGGACTTCCATGTTGAAGGATGGTTGGACTTCCATGTTGAAGGATGGTTGGACTTCCATGTTGAAGGATGGTTGGACTTCCATGTTGAAGGATGGTTGGACTTCCATGTTGAAGGATGGTTGGACTTCCATGTTGAAGGATGGTTGGACTTCCATGTTGAAGGATGGTTGGACTTCCATGTTGAAGGATGGTTGGACTTCCATGTTGATGGTTGGACTTTCATGTTGATGGTTGGACTTCCATGTTGAAGGATAGTTGGACTTCCATGTTGATGGATGGTTGGACTTCCATGTTGAAGGATGGTTGGACTTCCATGTTGATGGATTATTGGACTTCCATGTTGAAGGATGGTTGGACTTCCATGTTGATGGATGGTTGGACTTCCATGTTGATGGATGGTTGGACTTCCATGTTGATGGATGGTTGGACTTCCATGTTGAAGGATGGTTGGACTTCCCTATTGAAGGATGGTTGGACTTCTCTGTTGATGGATGTTTGGACTTCCATGTTGATGGATTGTTGGACTTCCATGTTGATGGTTGGACTTCCATGTTGAAGGATGGTTGGACTTCCATGTTGAAGGATGGTTGGACTTCCATGTTGAAGGATGGTTGGACTTTCCTATTGAAGGATGGTTGGACTTCCATGTTGATGGATGGTTGGACTTTCCTATTGAAGGATGGTTGGACTTCCATGTTGATGGATGGTTGGACTTCCCTGTTGAAGGATGGTTGGACTTCCATGTTGATGGATGGTTGGACTTTCCTATTGAAGGATGGTTGGACTTCCATGTTGATGGATGGTTGGACTTTCCTATTGAAGGATGGTTGGACTTCCATGTTGATGGTTGGACTTCCATGTTGATGGATGGTTGGACTTCCATGTTGAAGGATGGTTGGACTTCCATGTTGAAGGATGGTTGGACTTCCCTGTTGAAGGATGGTTGGACTTCCATGTTGAAGGATGGTTGGACTTCCATGTTGAAGGATGGTTGGACTTCCATGTTGAAGGATGGTTGGACTTCCAAGTTGATGGATGGTTGGACTTCCATGTTGAAGGATGGTTGGATTTCCATGTTGAAGGATGGCTGGACTTCCATGTTGATGGATGGACTTCCATGTTGAAGGATGGTTGGACATCCATGTTGAAGGATGGTTGGACTTCCATGTTGATGGATGGTTGGACGTCCATGTTGATGGATGGTTGGACTTCCATGTTGATGGATGGTTGGACTTCCATGTTGATGGATGGTTGGACTTCCATGTTGAAGGATGGTTGGATTTCCAAGTTGATGGATGGTTGGACTTCCATGTTGATGGATGGTTGGACTTCCATGTTGATGGATGGTTGGACTTCCATGTTGATGGATGGTTGGATTTCCAAGTTGATGGATGGTTGGACTTCCATGTTGAAGGTTGGACTTCCATGTTGAAGGTTGGTTGGACTTCCATGTTGAAGGTTGGTTGGACTTCCATGTTGAAGGATGGTTGGACTTCCCTGTTGAAGGATGGTTGGACTTCCATGTTGAAGGATGGTTGGACTTCCATGTTGAAGGATGGTTGGACTTCCATGTTGATGGTTGGACTTCCATGTTGAAGGATGGTTGGACTTCCATGTTGATGGATGGACTTCCATGTTAATGGATTGATGGACATCCTTGTTGATGGTGGGACTTCCATGTTGAAGGATGGTTGGACTTCCATGTTGATGGATGGTTGGACTTCCATGTTGAAGGATAGTTGGACTTCCATGTTGATGGATGGTTGGACTTCCATGTTGATGGTTGGACTTCCATGTTGATGGATGGTTGGACTTCCCTGTTGAAGGATGGTTGGACTTCCATGTTGAAGGATGGTTGGACTTCCATGTTGAAGGATGGTTGGACTTCCATGTTGAAGGATGGTTGGACTTCCATGTTGAAGGATGGTGGACTTCCATGTTGAAGGATGGTTGGACTTCCATGTTGAAGGATGGTTGGACTTCCATGTTGATGGATTGTTGGACTTCCTTGTTGATGGTTGGACTTCCCTGTTGATGGATGGTTGGACTTCCCTATTGAAGGATGGTTGGACTTCCCTGTTGAAGGATGGTTGGACTTCCCTGTTGAAGGATGGTTGGACTTCCCTGTTGATGGATGGTTGGACTTCCATGTTGAAGGATGGTTGGACTTCCCTGTTGATGGATGGACCTCCATGTTGATGGATTGATGGACTTCCTTGTTGATGGTTGGACTTCCCTGTTGATGGATGGTTGGACTTCCCTATTGAAGGATGGTTGGACTTCCCTGTTGAAGGATGGCTGGACTTCCATGTTGAAGGATGGTTGGACTTCCATGTTGAAGGATGGTTGGACTTCCATGTTGATGGATGGTTGGACTTCCATGTTGATGGTTGGACTTCCATGTTGATGGATGGTTGAACTTCCATGTTGATGGATGGTTAGACTTCCATGTTGATGGATGGTTGGACTTCCATGTTGATGGATGGTTGGACTTCCATGTTGAAGGATGGTTGGACTTCCATGTTGATGGATGGTTGGACTTCCATGTTGAAGGATGGTTGGACTTCCATGTTGAAGGATGGTTGGACTTCCATGTTGAAGGATGGTTGGACTTCCATGTTGAAGGATGGTTGGACTTCCATGTTGAAGGATGGTTGGACTTCCATGTTGAAGGATGGTTGGACTTCCATGTTGAAGGATGGTTGGACTTCCATGTTGATGGTTGGACTTCCATGTTGATGGTTGGACTTCCATGTTGATGGTTGGACTTCCATGTTGAAGGATAGTTGGACTTCCATGTTGATGGATGGTTGGACTTCCATGTTGAAGGATGGTTGGACTTCCATGTTGATGGATTATTGGACTTCCATGTTGAAGGATGGTTGGACTTCCATGTTGATGGATGGTTGGACTTCCATGTTGATGGATGGTTGGACTTCCATGTTGATGGATGGTTGGACTTCCATGTTGAAGGATGGTTGGACTTCCCTATTGAAGGATGGTTGGACTTCTCTGTTGATGGATGTTTGGACTTCCATGTTGATGGATTGTTGGACTTCCATGTTGATGGTTGGACTTCCATGTTGAAGGATGGTTGGACTTCCATGTTGAAGGATGGTTGGACTTCCATGTTGAAGGATGGTTGGACTTTCCTATTGAAGGATGGTTGGACTTCCATGTTGATGGATGGTTGGACTTTCCTATTGAAGGATGGTTGGACTTCCATGTTGATGGATGGTTGGACTTCCCTGTTGAAGGATGGTTGGACTTCCATGTTGATGGATGGTTGGACTTTCCTATTGAAGGATGGTTGGACTTCCATGTTGATGGATGGTTGGACTTTCCTATTGAAGGATGGTTGGACTTCCATGTTGATGGTTGGACTTCCATGTTGATGGATGGTTGGACTTCCATGTTGAAGGATGGTTGGACTTCCATGTTGAAGGATGGTTGGACTTCCCTGTTGAAGGATGGTTGGACTTCCATGTTGAAGGATGGTTGGACTTCCATGTTGAAGGATGGTTGGACTTCCATGTTGAAGGATGGTTGGACTTCCAGTTGATGGATGGTTGGACTTCCATGTTGAAGGATGGTTGGACTTCCATGTTGAAGGATGGCTGGACTTCCATGTTGATGGATGGACTTCCATGTTGATGGATGGTTGGACTTCCATGTTGATGGATGGTTGGACTTCCATGTTGATGGATGGTTGGACTTCCATGTTGATGGATGGTTGGATTTCCAAGTTGATGGATGGTTGGACTTCCATGTTGAAGGTTGGACTTCCATGTTGAAGGTTGGTTGGACTTCCATGTTGAAGGTTGGTTGGACTTCCATGTTGAAGGATGGTTGGACTTCCCTGTTGAAGGATGGTTGGACTTCCATGTTGAAGGATGGTTGGATTTCCAAGTTGATGGATGGTTGGACTTCCATGTTGAAGGATGGTTGGACTTCCATGTTGAAGGTTGGACTTCCATGTTGATGGATGGTTGGACTTCCATGTTGATGGATGGTTGGACTTCCATGTTGAAGGATGGTTGGACTTCCATGTTGATGGATTATTGGACTTCCCTATTGAAGGATGGTTGGACATCCATGTTGAAGGATGGTTGGACTTCCATGTTGAAGGATGGTTGGACTTCCATGTTGAAGGATGGTTGGATTTCCATGTTGAAGGATGGTTGGACTTCCATGTTGAAGGATAGCTGGATTTCCATGTTGAAGGATGGTTGGACTTCCATGTTGATGGATTGTTGGACTTCCATGTTGATGGATGGTTGGACTTCCATGTTGATGGATGGTTGGACTTCCATGTTGAAGGATGGTTGGACTTCCATGTTGAAGGATGTTTGGACTTCCATGTTGAAGGATGGTTGGACTTCCATGTTGATGGATTGTTGGACTTCCCTATTGAAGGATGGTTGGACTTCCATGTTGAAGGATGGTTGGACTTCCATGTTGATGGATTATTGGACTTCCCTATTGAAGGATGGTTGGACTTCCATGTTGAAGGATGGTTGGACTTCCATGTTGATGGTTGGACTTCCATGTTGAAGGATGGTTGGACTTCCATGTTGATGGATTGTTGGACTTCCATGTTGAAGGATGGTTGACAACGGATGTGATAGTTATAATGGCATGGGTTACAGTCCTGGACAGGCATGGGTTACAGTCCTGGGCAGGCATGGGTTACAGTCCTGGTCAGGCATGGTTACAGTCCTGGACAGGCATGGTTACAGTCCTGGGCAGGCATGGTTACAGTCATGGGCATGCATGGGTTACAGTCCTGGGCAGGCATGGTTACAGTCCTGGACAGGCATGGGTTACAGTCCTGGGCAGACATGGGTTACAGTCCTGGGCAGGCATGGGTTACAGTCCTGGGCAGGCATGATTACAGTCCTGGACAGGCATGGGTTACAGTCCTGGGCAGGCATGGGTTACAGCCCTGTGCAGGCATGGGTTATAGTCCTGGTCAGGCATGGGTGTGTTTTACGTTTATTTATCGTCGCTACCGGTTGCCCATATGAGGGGGCGCCGGAAGAGATTAGACATTTTAGATATTTGGAGGATAGTGCAATGATAAAGACAGAGACCCATTCCAGAGTCTCCTCTCGTTCTTTTACGTGCACGTTGTAAAGCACCGACACAAGATCTCGGCTTAACGTCCCATCTGAAAGACTGTTAATTTTATTAGGGTCAGATGGGGGATCGAACCTGCAATCCCTGGATTACCAGTCCAGTGTGTTACCACTGGACTACAGATTTAAAAGACTGTTAACTTACACTATCACTGCAATATTTATTAAACAAAATAGCACATTATCTACATGTACACAGAATCACTGGAAACAAACACAAACATTGTATAAATGATAAATGTTATAAGAAATGTTATAAGAAATTCACTGGAAACAGATATAAGTTGGATGACTCATATCAACAAAATCACAAATAACAAAAATTACAAGATACTATACCCCAACGATAACGTGATTCCCGCGAAAAAGATAGCACAGGCTAATATTATTATAACGGGTAAAAAGAAGTTTATTATCATTTATGTATGCATTACTTGGCACACAGGATTATTTATCCTACGTATTGATTTGGCTTATTCCAAACCTATTGATAGTAATGCTTGTAAATAACACGTTATCGTTGGGCCATAGTATTGTGCTTTCAAAGTAAAGTATTAACGGTTGTAAACAAACATTCGATACACTATTACATTATAGGTAAGTCAGGTATAACCTATTAAACAATAAATCACAGTACCCATAAGCTATCGTATATTGCCTTACCTATACAGTAGTTTAATATTCCAACGGTATTATTACTTTACTTTGAAAGCACAATACCTGGACATATTTATTTGTTCATAATGTACAGTACTGTACGTTTAGGATAACTTGATAGTGACGTCACTCAATATTTACACCCATTGGCAATGTCCACAACACAAGACAGGTAAATCGGCTAGTTTCTCCGATTCTATATATAGTAATATCGATAACTAAATTTACCTGAATTACTTGTACTGATAGGTATAACCCTTGTACGTCACTGTCAAGTTATCCTAAACATACAGTACAAGAAGCATTATTTAACTTGGACCACAAATAACACTCGCTAATAAGCTATTTTCCGCTGTTGAATATTCATGAATATATTTTTTAACCCTTTCCTTCATAGATGCACCTCTTGACGTGATTACCAATACGACATACATTGACAATGTAGTAACCAAACCAATGTTCATAATAACCCTGTCCCTCATAGAAGCACCTCTTGACGCCATTACCAATACGACATACATTGACAATGTAGTAGCCAAACCAATGTTCATAATAAAGGCCAGAATCTCATGTAGTCCCAGTAATATCTATGGAGGTGGGATAGATATGGCGACTACTTATCCACTGCATGATAGCTAAATGGCTGTCGTTTGTATGGAGATATAGTAGTATATTAACCTAAATCTCTATGTAGTCCCAGTAATATCTATGGAGGTGGGATAGATATGGCGACTACTTATCCACTGCATGATAGCTAAATGGCTGTCGTTTGTATGGAGATATAATAGTATATGAACCTAAATCTCTATGTAGTCCCAGTAATATCTATGGAGGTGGGATAGATATGGCGACTACTTATCCACTGCATGATAGCTAAATGGCTGTCGTTTGTATGGAGATATAATAGTATATTAACCTAAATCTCTATGTAGTCCCAGTAATATCTATGGAGGTGGGATAGATATGGCGACTACTTATTCACTGCATGATAGCTAAATGGCTGTCGTTTGTATGGAGATATAATAGTATATTAACCTAAATCTCTATGTAGTCCCAGTAATATCTATGGAGGTGGGATAGATATGGCGACTACTTATCCACTGCATGATAGCTAAATGGCTGTCGTTTGTATAGAGATATAATAGTATATTAACCTAAATCTCTATGTAGTCCCAGTAATATCTATGGTGGTGGGATAGATATGGCCACTACCTATCCACTGCATGATAGCTAAATGGCTGTTGTTGGTATGGAGATATAACAGTATATTAACCTAAATCTCTATGTAGTCCCAGTAATATCTATTTTGGTGGGATAGATATGGCGACTACTTATCCACTGCATGATAGCTAAATGGCTGTTGTTTGTATGGAGATATAATAGTATATTAACCTAAATCTCTATGAAGGAAAGGATTAAAGCTAGCATTGAGCTTTTCCTCATTCACAAATGGAAGTTTTATAATAAATATAAAATCCTGCACATAATATCTGTGTGTTTTACGTTTATTTATTGTCGCTACCGGTTACCCATATGAGCGACGCCTCCTGAAGATATTAGTCATTTTATATTTTGGAGGATAGTGCAATGATACAGACAGAGACCCATTCCAGAGTCTCCTCTGGTTCTTTTACGTGCACGGTGTACAGCACCGACACGAGACCTCGGTTTAACGTCCCATCTGAATGACTGTTAATTTTATTAGGGTCAGACGGTGGATCGAAACACATAATATCTCCATCTTTCCATGTATAGTAGTAGGCATGTTAAGATACTGATTTTAGGCAAATCCTTCAACTTGTAACCACATTCTGAAACTTGGCACAGTGATTCATTGGGGTGTCAAAAATATGGAATGGAAGGGTTGCCCAAAATTTGAGCCGGGGAAAGCGGCCATTTTGACCCTAAATTTACTCTTTTTAGGCGTATCTCAGCTAAAAAAGCACATACAGTTCTGATTCCAGGTGCAACATATCTGTTATTGGGGTCAACAAACATATTGGTACAACTTATATTTTGATTGCATGGCAGCCATTTTGAATTCCAAGATGGCCGCCATTAAAATATTGTCATCATATGATGATGATGATATGGCAGTCACTTTGAAATATGCTACTCGATTTCAAAGCAATGATGTAGCTGGTCTCTGTCGACTTGGCAGAACAATAAAAACATTTAACTGATAGAAAGCAAATATTCACTGGGTATTTTGGAGAACAGTCAGTGTCTCCCACATGGTTGTCTGGATTTGAAAGCACAGATGATGTCGAATCATTGAAGTTATAGGCTTGGCACAGCTGCTTGCATACAACTCAGAAAAAAGAGGTCACCAACGGGATCCTTTCGTAGTAATGCAGATCATGAAACGCCAGTGGCTATTTTTATAGCATTTCTTAATCACTCTAAGACTAGAAGTGAGGACCTGGTCAATAAACTTCATTCACTTAGGCCATGTATTTCATATGACCGCCTTACAACGTTATCAACATATCTAGGCAATAGTGTCATCGACCAGTTTGAAAAAGATGGACTGGTATGTCCCCCCTCGAAACAATCTCTTCACCACGCATGCTGTTGACAACATTGACCACACTCCCAGTTCCAGAACAGCCAAGGACTCATGGCATGGTACTGCCATATCTGCCTCTCAGCATCCCATAGACAAAGATGATGGATGCATCAGGCCACCCCTAGAGGTTCAGAGGGACACACTAAACACAAAGACATTGAAGCAGCTCCCTACCGAATACACTAGTATTTCCCCATATGTTCTGAAGAGAAAGAATATAGTCAAGCCTGTTAAAGATGGAGCAAATCATGAGGTGAGTAATAATTTCCCTTTAAAATTTAAAGATAAACCAAAAAAGGTGTACTCTAGTTAGAAATGATCTAAAACCTCTATTTTACCTAATACATATACCGGTAACCTGTAGCAGTTTCAACTTTGTACTCAAATACCAGGCAACCAGTTTTATTGCGCATTATGTACATTTTCTTGTTATTTAGTGGAAGCACCAAGATACAATATAGTGGAAGCACCAAGATACAATATAGTGGAAGCACCAAGATACAATATAGTGGAAGCACCAAGATACAATATAGTGGAAGCACCAAGATACAATATAGTGGAAGCACCAAGATACAATATAGTGGAAGCACCAAGATACAATATAGTGGAAGCACCAAGATACAATATAGTGGAAGCACCAAGATACAATATAGTGGAAGCACCAAGATACAATATAGTGGAAGCACCAAGATACAATATAGTGGAAGCACCAAGATACAATATACTTAGCTTCATCTGACGAAGCATGCATGGAAAAAGTACTTCAATCAATTTTCAACAACTACGAGAACCACATAATGGACAACCAAAAACTTACACGGTAAGCTTAAATAATAATTCTAATGTATCCTCTTTTAATTTGTTTCTACAAAAATATTGGATTAACTTAAAACTAATTAGGAATATGGTCTTACTCACACAATGTCCGTACTAACACAATGGCCGTACTCACACAATGTCCGTACTCACACAATGTCTGTACTCACACAATGGTCGTACTCACACAATGGCCGTACTAACACAATGTCCGTACTAACACAATGTCCGTACTCACACAATGGCCGTACTCACACAATGTCCGTACTCACACAATGGCCGTACTCACACAATGGCCGTACTAACACAATGTCCGTACTAACACAATGTCCGTACTAACACAATGTCCGTACTAACACAATGGCCGTACTAACACAATGTCTGTACTAACACAATGTCTGTACTAACACAATGTCTGTACTAACACAATGTCCGTACTAACACAATGTCCGTACTCACACAATGGCCGTACTCACACAATGTCCGTACTAACACAATGTCCGTACTAACACAATGTCCGTACTCACACAATGTCCGTACTAACACAATGTCCGTACTCACACAATGTCCGTACTAACACAATGTCCGTACTCACACAATGTCCGTACTCACACAATGTCCGTACTAACACAATGTCCGTACTAACACAATGTCCGTACTAACACAATGTCCGTACTAACACAATGTCCGTACTCACACAATGGCCGTACTAACACAATGATCTTGCTAAACAATAGGCTTACCAACACATTGATCCAACAAACACAATGGTCTTACCAAAATAATGATCCTATTAACTCAATTTTCATTAACCCTTTCAACCTCACAGGCCTCTAAATAGGCTTATGAAAAGTGTAGATCCAGACGAGCCGTCTCATCAGGATCTGCACTTTTTTGCCAGTAATAATTATTACTAGTTTTAGATAAAATTACCCATTTTGATAAATGAACTGGTCCAAAGGTAATTTTCTTATTAATTTATTGGTCTGAAAATATCACGCACCAGTCCATGTCAGTTACTTGGGGTTGAATGGGTTAAAGATCAATGATTCTACTAACAGGTCTGCCTACCACTCATCGATGATAAAGAACCCAATTCCAGCCAAAGTCATCACTGCACTGCTCCCATTGTTTCGTGACCATGCCGACACCCCAACAATAATTCACAATGACATGTTGTTAATCAAGAGTCAAACTGAGTTTTTGAACCCTGGTAAGTTGCAGTAAGTAACCTAATGGTCTAGCCTGCTAGGCAATAGGGTATGTTGATATTCAAAGAACTTCTCATTGACAAGCTCACAATATAAATTTAAAGATATTCTATTTCCATTGAATACTCATATTGCATTTTCTTGTTTAATAGGTCAGACACCTATAATGACTGTTGACCAACCAGTCTATGCTTTGGGGAAGCAGATTCAGTGGACGTAGCCAGGAAACATTGACGAACATTTCCTTGTCATGATGGGTAATCTGCACATTGAGATGACATTCACGGAAGAGGTTTCATAAGGATATAAAATCTTGGATATCGTCATTCCTCATTATCACTTACAATTTATGCCTGTAAACATGACCATGTTCCGATGTTCTGTATCGTTATACTTTTATATCACTTTCTTTGTATCCAGGTGATTGGCTCATGGCAGTGGTGGGTTCATCTTCTGACATTCTCCACAGTTGTCACGCCAGGAAAGGCCAATGCCATGCTTCATGCTTCTTCCAACATCACGTTGTGCCGATACGTCCACCATGTTACAGCCTGCCTCTTATACCAACACAAGAAGGATGCATATTCGTCGTATTGCAACAAAACAGCGACCCCTCTACCTGAGGCTGAATGGTTCAGTGATAGTATGAAGCATCCTATGTTCAAGTTCTGGTCGATCACACTGAAGATGGAACTTGCAGTTTGTCAAAGCCATAAGGTCGGCAGATTTCGACTTGTATGTAAATGCCTTGCAGCTAATAGCACCATGGATGTTCAGCCTAGATCACTATAGCAACGTTAGGTGGTTACCAGTGCATATCAATAGTATGATCACACTGCAAGACATTCCCCCAGATGTATATGTGCAGTTTACAAAGGGCTACTTTTTAGCACAAAAATCGACCAGGAAGTTCTCCCGCATTGGATTGGACCATAACCATGAACAAATCAATGACAAAATCAAAGGTGTCGGTGGAGCCATTGGACTAACTGAAAATGATGCATCCCTCGCAAAGTGGCTGATCGCAGGTCCTGACATTTCTCGGATGGTAGAGGAGTTTGAGAACTGTAATAGGCTAGCTGAGTCGGATAACCTCCTAGAATTCCACCGCAAGTGCACATAATCACTTTTGTGCCGACGTCAAGACAATGCACAACAGTCTAGCTGAGTTTGGGACCCATTCATGGATGGTAGTGAAGATTTGTATGTATTGGATACAAAGCTAGTCCCTGGAAGAGAAGCAATTGAAAACTTGCACGCTGTTGAAGCAATGAGGAATGAGCAGTTTGAAACCTATATGAATTCCCACATATTAAAGGACGAGTCGATTTCGGACACCATCAGGAGAAACAACGTGCACATCTTCAAATGTGCTAAACCAAAGACCAAAACAAAGAAGTGATGGGGACCTGGACGAGTTTTTCTCCCACGAAAACCAAGGAGCACCCAAAGCCTTTCTGACAATGGGAATCTACGACCAGCCAAGAACAAATCAGGTTAGTTATTGATAATTTATATTGTAGCTCTGACATAATACGAGTATCCATTATCCATCAGTGAACTAATCATCTGGTTTTTGTTGTTGCAGATATTATAGATACCATTTTGGCTGTTGAACACACAGAGCGCCATGAAGCACCAGCAGTAGATGCCAAATTGTTTGATGGACCAGCAATTGTTAATATGCTAAGGCCTAATGATTGCAAGACATTCACATATTATGCATCATGTGTCATCCAACCTTATATAGAGCATCATCTTAGGTCAGCGGTACGACTAGATTTGGTTTTTGATAGATACTTTAAAGATAGTTTAAAGTCAGGTACACGTTCAAACCATGGTTCTGATGTGAGGAGGCTCGTCAAAGCCAATGGGAGTATACCGAACAATTGGTCCACATTTCTTAGATGTGAGCAAATCTGAGCTATTTCCCTTCATTGTAAATGAACTAGTTGAGAACATTGATGATACACATGGATTATTTGTACTATCTCTTGGAGACGGAGCGGTAGCAAACCAGAATGTGGATCTGCAATCGTCGATGCCATGTAACATTAAAGAGGCAGATGAACGTATGTTTGTCCATGTCCAACATGCTGCTGAAAACTGTCCACGTATTCTGGTCAAGGCTGTAGACAGTGATGTTGTTGTTATTGCGTTGTTCGCTTTCCATAGAATACAAGGCCTCCAGGAGCTGTGGATCGAGTTTGTTGTGGCACTTAAAGTGCATTCCAATACACGAGATTGCTACTTCTCTTAGACCACAGACGTCAACAGCTGGCCTGTTCTTTCACTCCATTAGCGGATGTGATACAACTTCATCCGTTCAAGGAAAGGGTAAGAAAGAATGGATTAAGATGTACCGAGTTGTGCGGTTGTCAGGGGAAATATTAGACAAGACCTAACAATGAATGAAGTATCTCTATCGTTGATGTCGACATTAAATCATCGATGTTAATAAAACAGCTATAATGTTATGTTTATTTGTTAAGAAAAATACAACGTGTAACTATGAGAATATATACTGCATATAGATACATCTAAATTATGTTATTATAGTCATTTGCGCTCTAGAAGTTCAGATATGCGTTGGAATATAATTTGATGGCCGCCATCTTGGAATTCAAAATGGCCGCCATGTAATCAAAATATAAGTTATACCAATATGTTTGTTGACCCCAATAACATTACTTAGCACCTAAAATCAGAACTCTAGATACTTTTTTAGCTGAGATAGACCTGAAAAGGGTAAATTTAGGGTCCGCCATTTTGAAATCCAAAATGGCCACTTTCCCCTGACCAAATTTTGGGCAACCCTTCCATTCCATATTCGTGAAAGCCTAATGAGTCACTGCGCCAAATTTTAGAATGTGGTCACAATTTGAAGGGTTGTTTCACTTATCAGGCCTACTATAGGTCTTAGCTAGATAAGTTTGTCTTCACACTGGCTCAGTAAAACACTGGTTCCATCTACCATATCTGTTTTCATAATTATCTATTTTCCTGACAGGTGTGAAGAAACAGGTGGGGCAGTGGGACTCTGTCAAGTTAGACTGGTTGCGGGACTCAGGCTGTCAAGTTAGACTGGTTGTGGGACTCTGTCAAGTTAGACTGGAGGTGGGACTCTGTCAAGTTAGACTGATTGTGGGATTCTGTCAAGCTAGACTGGTTGTGGGTCTCTGTCAAGTTAGACTGGTTGTGGGACTCTGTCAAAGTTAGACTGGTTGTGGGACTCTGTCAAGTTAGACTGGTTGTGGGACTCTGTCAAAGTTATACTGGTTGTGGTTGATGCATTGCAGGTTCAAAACTGGTAAGGGAAAGATGTGTTCAAACACCCAGTCTATCATTGGACCCACCAATATTCAATTCATTTCTTCTGAGAACTTTAATATAAACTGCATCTGGATGCATACGTCGCAGGACCAAATTTGGTATATATCGCGACGGGAGAGAGATGCGATTCGGTTAATTATATGTCCCGAATCAGGGCAGCTTTGAAGCTGCTTGCTTTGTCAGCGCGCACAACACTATCACTCAAAGAGTTCCAATCAATGATGGTTTGAGGAAAATATGACCTCCTATACTGTTCAGTTTTGCACGGTAGTAGGTTAAAGCACGTTGAATTGTTTGTCACATAGTTTGATAGCACATTTGATGTTGTGTAAACTGTATATAAACTGTTTCTCTAGCTTAGCTTTGTCAGTTAACTTACTTATTCTTAATAAACTGTTGGATCCCACGGGTCACACCCATATTTGATCCTGGGTAACCATTTTAAACAATTTGGAAAGAGTATTGTACATTGCTCATTCCTACCTAGATTCGTTAAAATCCAACTGGAGGTTCGTAATAAAATGAATTTTAGGGATTTGTGCTTGTTTTTTTAGACGGCAGCCATATTGAATTACATAATGAGGTCATTTGAGAACTTTTGTACTCCCCCAACCTAAGGACAGTGACAATGAAGTTTGGTAACTATAGACACAATGGTTACTAAGGAACTAAGAAAAATAAACGTCTAAGAATGTTCACAGATGATGATGTACAGATAACTGCTGTAAAAATAGCTCATATGAGCTTTGCTGAGATGAGCGAAAATTAACTTAATGTAAAATGCACCGTCGGGCTTTAGTCAAAGCAAACAAGCTCATTTGCAAGGTCAACTTGGGAAAAAAAAGCAACATTAATGATTTTGCCACAGTGCATTTCTATGATGACTCCAGCACACTATACATCTCTCCACAAAACTAACTCCATGTTTTCAGGTTTGTCTAATTCTAAAACTATCACAATATTCTGTTTGTCTCTTCAACTGATTTCATAATCATCTGTTTTCACTAGTGTTCTCTTCTGCAAACAAAGGTCCAACCATTCTGTCGTTACTATGGTAACATCCTCGTGTTCATCTGACAGCTCTGCAATTGTCTGAAAATACCAAC
Organism: Archivesica marissinica; assembly: GCA_014843695.1. NCBI lineage: Eukaryota > Metazoa > Mollusca > Bivalvia > Venerida > Vesicomyidae > Archivesica > Archivesica marissinica. The sequence continues at coordinate 69,398,074 of CM026402.1, forward strand.
AAATATATAACAAAAAATCCATAAAATTGAGATCGACTATAACAAAAAATCCATAAAATTGAGATCAACTATAACAAAAAATCAATAAATTAAGATCGACTATAACAAAAAATCCATAAAATTGAGATCGACTAACAAAAAATCCATAAAATTGAGATCGACTATAACAAAAAATCCATAAAATTGAGATCGACTATAACACAAAAAATCCATAAAATTGAGATCGACTATAACAAAAAATCCATAAAATTGAGATCGACTAACAAAAAATCCATAAAATTGAGATCGACAATAGCAAAAAATCCATAAATTGAGATCGACTATAACAAAAAATCCATAAAATTGAGATCGACTATAACAAAAAATCCATAAAATTGAGATCGACTATAACAAAAAATCCATAAAATTGAGATCGACTATAACAAAAAATCAATAAAATTGAGATCGACTATAACAAAAAATCAATAAAATTGAGATCGACTATGACAAAAAATCAATAAAATTGAGATCGACTCTAATGAAACTTTTAGTTTAAAACAAATGTACACAAGTGCTTTTAGAATAACTTGGTCATGGACACAATATAAAATATGATATTTTTAAAAGGCAAAATATGCACCATTTAAACATTTAGCTCCGAGGAAACTTTGAACGGACTATAAGTATAAGTTAAGTATAGGATATAGGCCGAAAACGATCCAATATGCAAAATATTGGACTGTGTGAGGAGCGTAGCGCAAAATACAGTACCAATAATATACATATTGGATCCGTTTGAGGCGTATATCTTACAAACACACACTTATATAACAAGATCCTACTAATTAAAATTGTTAATTTCGTACATGTACGCGTAGGATTTAATACACTGGCCATTTGACAGCATTGCAATATTAATAATAATGGAGTGCAAGTACAAAGGTATGACGTCACGACAGTGTTTTAACAGTTAATAATGATGTCACGACAGTGTTTTAACAGTTAATAATGACGTCACGACAGTGTTTTAACAGTTAATAATGATGTCACAATAGTGTTTTAACAGTTAATAATGATGTCACGACAGTGTTTTAACAGTTAATAATGACGTCGCGACAGTGTTTTAACAGTTAATAATGACGTCATGACAGTGTTTTAACAGTTAATAATGATGTCACGACAGTGTTTTAACAGTTAATAATGACGTCATGATAGTGTTTTAACAGTTAATAATGACGTCATGACAGTGTTTTAACAGTTAATAATGACGTCGTGACAGTGTTTTAACAGTTAATAATGACGTCGTGACAGTGTTTTAACAGTTAATAATGACGTCGTGACAGTGTTTTAACAGTTAATAATGACGTCATGACAGTGTTTTAACAGTTAATAATGACGTCGTGACAGTGTTTTAACAGTTAATAATGACGTCGTGACAGTGTTTTAACAGTTAATAATGACGTCGTGACAGTGTTTTAACAGTTAATAATGATGTCACGACAGTGTTTTAACAGTTAATAATGACGTCATGATAGTGTTTTAACAGTTAATAATGACGTCATGATAGTGTTTTAACAGTTAATAATGACGTCACGACAGTGTTTTAACAGTTAATAATGATGTCACAATAGTGTTTTAACAGTTAATAATGATGTCGTGACAGTGTTTTAACAGTTAATAATGATGTCACAATAGTGTTTTAACAGTTAATAATGACGTCGTGACAGTGTTTTAACAGTTAATAATGACGTCACGACAGTGTTTTAACAGTTAATAATGATGTCACAATAGTGTTTTAACAGTTAATAATGATGTCACGACAGTGTTTTAACAGTTAATAATGACGTCGTGACAGTGTTTTAGCAGTTAATAATGACGTCGTGACAGTGTTTTAACAGTTAATAATGATGTCACAATAGTGTTTTAGCAGTTAATAATGACGTCATGATAGTGTTTTAACAGTTAATAATGATGTCACTACAGTGTTTTAACAGTTAATAATGACGTCGTGACAGTGTTTTAGCAGTTAATAATGACGTCGTGACAGTGTTTTAGCAGTTAATAATGACGTCGTGACAGTGTTTTAGCAGTTAATAATGACGTCGTGACAGTGTTTTAGCAGTTAATAATGACGTCACGATAGTGTTTTAACAGTTAATAATGACGTCGTGACAGTGTTTTAACAGTTAATAATGACGTCGTGACAGTGTTTTAACAGTTAATAATGATGTCACGACAGTGTTTTAACAGTTAATAATGATGTCACGACAGTGTTTTAACAGTTAATAATGATGTCACGACAGTGTTTTAACAGTTAATAATGATGTCACGACAGTGTTTTAACAGTTAATAATGACGTCACAATAGTGTTTTAACAGTTAATAATGACGTCGTGACAGTGTTTTAACAGTTAATAATGACGTCGTGACAGTGTTTTAACAGTTAATAATGACGTCGTGACAGTGTTTTAACAGTTAATAATGACGTCGTGACAGTGTTTTAACAGTTAATAATGATGTCACGACAGTGTTTTAACAGTTAATAATGACGTCGTGACAGTGTTTTAACAGTTAATAATGACGTCGTGACAGTGTTTTAACAGTTAATAATGATGTCACAATAGTGTTTTAACAGTTAATAATGACGTCGTGACAGTGTTTTAACAGTTAATAATGACGTCGTGACAGTGTTTTAACAGTTAATAATGATGTCACAATAGTGTTTTAACAGTTAATAATGACGTCGTGACAGTGTTTTAACAGTTAATAATGATGTCACAATAGTGTTTTAACAGTTAATAATGACGTCGTGACAGTGTTTTAACAGTTAATAATGATGTCACAATAGTGTTTTAACAGTTAATAATGACGTCACGACAGTGTTTTAACAGTTAATAATGACGTCGTGACAGTGTTTTAACAGTTAATAATGACGTCGTGACAGTGTTTTAACAGTTAATAATGACGTCGTGACAGTGTTTTAACAGTTAATAATGACGTCGTGACAGTGTTTTAACAGTTAATAATGATGTCACGATAGTGTTTTAACAGTTAATAATGACGTCACGACAGTGTTTTAACAGTTAATAATGACGTCGTGACAGTGTTTTAACAGTTAATAATGACGTCGTGACAGTGTTTTAACAGTTAATAATGACGTCGTGACAGTGTTTTAACAGTTAATAATGACGTCGTGACAGTGTTTTAACAGTTAATAATGACGTCGTGACAGTGTTTTAACAGTTAATAATGATGTCGTGACAGTGTTTTAACAGTTAATAATGACGTCGTGACAGTGTTTTAACAGTTAATAATGACGTCGTGACAGTGTTTTAACAGTTAATAATGATGTCACGATAGTGTTTTAACAGTTAATAATGACGTCGTGACAGTGTTTTAACAGTTAATAATGACGTCGTGACAGTGTTTTAACAGTTAATAATGACGTCATGATAGTGTTTTAACAGTTAATAATGACGTCGTGACAGTGTTTTAACAGTTAATAATGACGTCATGACAGTGTTTTAACAGTTAGTAATGATGTCACGATAGTGTTTTAACAGTTAATAATGACGTCATGATAGTGTTTTAACAGTTAATAATGACGTCGTGACAGTGTTTTAACAGTTAATAATGACGTCGTGACAGTGTTTTAACAGTTAATAATGACGTCGTGACAGTGTTTTAACAGTTAATAATGATGTCACGACAGTGTTTTAACAGTTAATAATGACGTCACGACAGTGTTTTAACAGTTAATAATGATGTCACGACAGTGTTTTAACAGTTAATAATGATGTCACAATAGTGTTTTAACAGTTAATAATGACGTCGTGACAGTGTTTTAACAGTTAATAATGACGTCGTGACAGTGTTTTAACAGTTAATAATGATGTCACGACAGTGTTTTAGCAGTTAATAATGACGTCATGATAGTGTTTTAACAGTTAATAATGATGTCATGACAGTGTTTTAACAGTTAATAATGACGTCGTGACAGTGTTTTAACAGTTAATAATGATGTCACGACAGTGTTTTAGCAGTTAATAATGACGTCATGATAGTGTTTTAACAGTTAATAATGACGTCACGACAGTGTTTTAACAGTTAATAATGACGTCATGATAGTGTTTTAACAGTTAATAATGACGTCGTGACAGTGTTTTAACAGTTAATAATGACGTCGTGACAGTGTTTTAACAGTTAATAATGATGTCACGACAGTGTTTTAACAGTTAATAATGACGTCGTGACAGTGTTTTAACAGTTAATAATGACGTCACGACAGTGTTTTAACAGTTAATAATGACGTCACGACAGTGTTTTAACAGTTAATAATGACGTCACGACAGTGTTTTAACAGTTAATAATGACGTCACGACAGTGTTATAACAGTTAATAATGACGTCACGACAGTGTTTTAACAGTTAATAATGACGTCACGATAGTGTTTTAACAGTTAATAATGATGTCACGACAGTGTTTTAACAGTTATTGGTGGTGTTTTGTTAATAATGACGTCACGACAGTGTTTTAACAGTTAATAATGATGTCACGACAGTGTTTTAACAGTTAATAAAACCATAATTAAAGTTACAGAATAATATATTAAGTATACATGTATACATATGAACAATGTACATGGAACAAAGATACATGTATACAGTCAAACCTGTCTTAAGCAGCCAGCCAAGGGAATCACAGAAAGTGGCTGCTTAGCACAGGGGGCTGCTTAGTAGAGGTCAACTATATAGTAAAACAACATATTGGGAATCTGGAATCTGGCTGGTTAACACAGGTTGCCTGCTTAATGGAGGTGATCACTAACGCAGGTTTTACTGTACATATGAACAACGTATATGAAACAAAGATATCAAACACATCAAATAAGATTCTACCATTTTGGTCACGTTAGAATCAAAAAATAATATTTGTATTTGTGTTATTTATAGCATCAATTAACCACCTAGGCATATATGGCATGGTTAATTCCTAGGCTAGCCTGCGAACAGGCATATATGGCATGGTTAATTCCTAGGCTAGCCGTGGAACAGGCATATATGGCATGGTTAATTCCTAGGCTAGCCGTGGAACAGGCATATATGGCATGGTTAATTCCTAGGCTAGTCTGCGAACAGGCATATATGGCATGGTTAATTCCTAGGCTAGCCTGCGAACAGGCATATATGGCATGGTTAATTCCTAGGCTAGCCGTGGAACAGGCATATATGGCATGGTTAATTCCTAGGCTAGCCTGCGAACAGGCATATATGGCATGGTTAATTCCTAGGCTAGCCTGCGAACAGGCATATATGGCATGGTTAATTCCTAGGCTAGCCGTGGAACAGGCATATATGGCATGGTTAATTCCTAGGCTAGCCGTGGAACAGGCATATATGGCATGGTTAATTCCTAGGCTAGTCTGCGAACAGGCATATATGGCATGGTTAATTCCTAGGCTAGCCTGCGAACAGGCATATATGGCATGGTTAATTCCTAGGCTAGCCGTGAACAGGCATATATGGCATGGTTAATTCCTAGGCTAGCCTGGGAACAGGCATATATGGCATGGTTAATTCCTAGGCTAGCCGTGGAACAGGCATATATGGCATGGTTAATTCCTAGGCTAGCCGTGGAACAGGCATATATGGCATGGTTAATTCCTAGGCTAGCCGTGGAACAGGCATATATGGCATGGTTAATTCCTAGGCTAGCCGTGGAACAGGCATATATGGCATGGTTAATTCCTAGGCTAGCCTGCGAACAGGCATATATGGCATGGTTAATTCCTAGGCTAGCCTGCGAACAGGCATATATGGCATGGTTAATTCCTAGGCTAGCCGTGAACAGGCATATATGGCATGGTTAATTCCTAGGCTAGTCTGCGAACAGGCATATATGGCATGGTTAATTCCTAGGCTAGCCTGCGAACAGGCATATATGGCATGGTTAATTCCTAGGCTAGCCTGCGAACAGGCATATATGGCATGGTTAATTCCTAGGCTAGCCGTGGAACAGGCATATATGGCATGGTTAATTCCTAGGCTAGCCTGGGAACAGGCATATATGGCATGGTTAATTCCTAGGCTAGCCTGCGAACAGGCATATATGGCATGGTTAATTCCTAGGCTAGCCTGCGAACAGGCATATATGGCATGGTTAATTCCTAGGCTAGCCTGCGAACAGGCATATATGGCATGGTTAATTCCTAGGCTAGCCTGCGAACAGGCATATATGGCATGGTTAATTCCTAGGCTAGCCTGCGAACAGGCATATATGGCATGGTTAATTCCTAGGCTAGCCTGCGAACAGGCGTATATGGCATGGTTAATTCCTAGGCTAGCCTGCGAACAGGCATATATGGCATGGTTAATTCCTAGGCTAGCCTGGGAACAGGCATATATGGCATGGTTAATTCCTAGGCTAGCCTGCGAACAGGCATATATGGCATGGTTAATTCCTAGGCTAGCCTGCGAACAGGCATATATGGCATGGTTAATTCCTAGGCTAGCCTGCGAACAGGCATATATGGCATGGTTAATTCCTAGGCTAGCCTGGGAACAGGCATATATGGCATGGTTAATTCCTAGGCTAGCCTGGGAACAGGCATATATGGCATGGTTAATTCCTAGGCTAGCCTGCGAACAGGCATATATGGCATGGTTAATTCCTAGGCTAGCCGTGGAACAGGCATATATGGCATGGTTAATTCCTAGGCTAGTCTGCGAACAAGCATATATGGCATGGTTAATTCCTAGGCTAGCCTGCGAACAGGCATATATGGCATGGTTAATTCCTAGGCTAGCCTGCGAACAGGCATATATGGCATGGTTAATTCCTAGGCTAGCCTGCGAACAGGCGTATATGGCATGGTTAATTCCTAGGCTAGCCTGCGAACAGGCATATATGGCATGGTTAATTCCTAGGCTAGCCTGCGAACAGGCATATATGGCATGGTTAATTCCTAGGCTAGCCTGCGAACAGGCATTATGGCATGGTTAATTCCTAGGCTAGCCTGCGAACAGGCATATATGGCATGGTTAATTCCTAGGCTAGCCTGCGAACAGGCATATATGGCATGGTTAATTCCTAGGCTAGCCTGCGAACAGGCATATATGGCATGGTTAATTCCTAGGCTAGCCTGCGAACAGGCATATGGCTGGTTAATTCCTAGGCTAGCCTGCGAACAGGCATATATGGCATGGTTAATTCCTAGGCTAGCCTGCGAACAGGCATATATGGCATGGTTAATTCCTAGGCTAGCCTGGAACAGGCATATATGGCATGGTTAATTCCTAGGCTAGCCGTGGAACAGGCATATATGGCATGGTTAATTCCTAGGCTAGCCTGCGAACAGGCATATATGGCATGGTTAATTCCTAGGCTAGCCGTGGAACAGGCATATATGGCATGGTTAATTCCTAGGCTAGCCTGCGAACAGGCATATATGGCATGGTTAATTCCTAGGCTAGCCTGCGAACAGGCATATATGGCATGGTTAATTCCTAGGCTAGCCGTGAACAGGCATATATGGCATGGTTAATTCCTAGGCTAGCCTGCGAACAGGCATATATGGCATGGTTAATTCCTAGGCTAGCCTGCGAACAGGCATATATGGCATGGTTAATTCCTAGGCTAGCCTGCGAACAGGCATATATGGCATGGTTAATTCCTAGGCTAGCCTGCGAACAGGCATATATGGCATGGTTAATTCCTAGGCTAGCCTGCGAACAGGCATATATGGCATGGTTAATTCCTAGGCTAGCCTGCGAACAGGCATATATGGCATGGTTAATTCCTAGGCTAGCCTGCGAACAGGCATATATGGCATGGTTAATTCCTAGGCTAGCCTGCGAACAGGCATATATGGCATGGTTAATTCCTAGGCTAGCCTGCGAACAGGCATATATGGCATGGTTAATTCCTAGGCTAGCCTGCGAACAGGCATATATGGCATGGTTAATTCCTAGGCTAGCCTGCGAACAGGCATATATGGCATGGTTAATTCCTAGGCTAGCCTGCGAACAGGCATATATGGCATGGTTAATTCCTAGGCTAGCCTGCGAACAGGCATATATGGCATGGTTAATTCCTAGGCTAGCCTGCGAACAGGCATATATGGCATGGTTAATTCCTAGGCTAGCCTGCGAACAGGCATATATGGCATGGTTAATTCCTAGGCTAGCCTGCGAACAGGCATATATGGCATGGTTAATTCCTAGGCTAGCCTGCGAACAGGCATATATGGCATGGTTAATTCCTAGGCTAGCCTGCGAACAGGCATATATGGCATGGTTAATTCCTAGGCTAGCCGTGGAACAGGCATATATGGCATGGTTAATTCCTAGGCTAGCCTGGAACAGGCATATATGGCATGGTTAATTCCTAGGCTAGTCTGCGAACAGGCATATATGGCATGGTTAATTCCTAGGCTAGCCTGCGAACAGGCATATATGGCATGGTTAATTCCTAGGCTAGCCTGCGAACAGGCATATATGGCATGGTTAATTCCTAGGCTAGCCTGCGAACAGGCATATATGGCATGGTTAATTCCTAGGCTAGCCTGCGAACAGGCATATATGGCATGGTTAATTCCTAGGCTAGCCTGCGAACAGGCATATATGGCATGGTTAATTCCTAGGCTAGCCTGCGAACAGGCATATATGGCATGGTTAATTCCTAGGCTAGCCTGCGAACAGGCATATATGGCATGGTTAATTCCTAGGCTAGCCTGCGAACAGGCATATATGGCATGGTTAATTCCTAGGCTAGCCTGCGAACAGGCATATATGGCATGGTTAATTCCTAGGCTAGCCTGCGAACAGGCATATATGGCATGGTTAATTCCTAGGCTAGCCTGCGAACAGGCATATATGGCATGGTTAATTCCTAGGCTAGCCTGCGAACAGGCATATATGGCATGGTTAATTCCTAGGCTAGCCTGCGAACAGGCATATATGGCATGGTTAATTCCTAGGCTAGCCTGCGAACAGGCATATATGGCATGGTTAATTCCTAGGCTAGTCTGCGAACAGGCATATATGGCATGGCTAATTCCTAGGCTAGCCTGCGAACAGGCATATATGGCATGGCTAATTCCTAGGCTAGCCTGTGAACAGGCATATATGGCATGGTTAATTCCTAGGCTAGCCGTGGAACAGGCATATATGGCATGGTTAATTCCTAGGCTAGCCTGCGAACAGGCATATATGGCATGGTTAATTCCTAGGCTAGCCTGGGAACAGGCATATATGGCATGGTTAATTCCTAGGCTAGCCGTGGAACAGGCATATATGGCATGGTTAATTCCTAGGCTAGCCTGCGAACAGGCATATATGGCATGGTTAATTCCTAGGCTAGCCTGCGAACAGGCATATATGGCATGGTTAATTCCTAGGCTAGCCTGGGAACAGGCATATATGGCATGGTTAATTCCTAGGCTAGCCTGCGAACAGGCGTATATGGCATGGTTAATTCCTAGGCTAGCCTGGGAACAGGCATATATGGCATGGTTAATTCCTAGGCTAGCCTGCGAACAGGCATATATGGCATGGTTAATTCCTAGGCTAGCCGTGGAACAAGCATCGCTATATTTGACCTGGTCAGTCAAATAAATATATATACATAACATAAAAATAGTAAAACATCAAAATAGTTCGACACTCTGTCGTCAAACGGATGCGATGTCCGCCTCGAAATCGAGATGTCACCCTCATGGCGATGTATTCCATCATAACATTACTATATTCCATCGTAACATTACTATATTCCATCGTAACATTACTATATTCCATCGTAACATTACTATATTCCATCGTAACATTACTATATTCCATCGTAACATTACTATATTCCATCGTAACATTACTATATTCCATCGTAACATTACTATATTCCATCGTAACATTACTATATTCCATCGTAACATTACTATATTCCATCGTAACATCTATATTCCATCGTAACATTACTATATTCCATCGTAACATTACTATATTCCATCGTAACATTACTATATTCCATCGTAACATTACTATATTCCATCGTAACATTACTATATTCCATCGTAACATTACTATATTCCATCGTAACATTACTATATTCCATCGTAACATTACTATATTCCATCGTAACATTACTATATTCCATCGTAACATTACTATATTCCATCGTAACATTACTATATTCCATCGTAACATTACTATATTCCATCGTAACATTACTATATTCCATCGTAACATTACTATATTCCATCGTAACATTACTATATTATTACTATATTCCATCGTAACATTACTATATTCCATCGTAACATTACTATATTCCATCGTAACATTACTATATTCCATCATAACATTACTATATTCCATCGTAACATTACTATATTCCATCGTAACATTACTATATTCCATCGTAACATTACTATATTCCATCGTAACATTACTATATTCCATCGTAACATTACTATATTCCATCGTAACATTACTATATTCCATCGTAACATTACTATATTCCATCTAACATTACTATATTCCATCATAACATTACTATATTCCATCATAACATTACTATATTCCATCATAACATTACTATATTCCATCATTACTATATCGAGATGTCACCCTCATGGCGATGTATTCCATCATAACATTACTATATTCCAACGTAACATTACTATATTCCATCGTAACATTACTATATTCCATCGTAACATTACTATATTCCATCGTAACATTACTATATTCCATCGTAACATTACTATATTCCATCGTAACATTACTATATTCCATCGTAACATTACTATATTCCATCGTAACATTACTATATTCCATCGTAACATTACTATATTCCATCGTAACATTACTATATTCCATCGTAACATTACTATATTCCATCGTAACATTACTATATTCATCGTAATTACTATATTCCATCGTAACATTACTATATTCCATCGTAACATTACTATATTCCATCGTAACATTACTATATTCCATCGTAACATTACTATATTCCATCGTAACATTACTATATTCCATCGTAACATTACTATATTCCATCGTAACATTACTATATTCCATCGTAACATTACTATATTCCATCGTAACATTACTATATTCCATCGTAACATTACTATATTCCATCGTAACATTACTATATTCCATCGTAACATTACTATATTCCATCGTAACATTACTATATAAAGTCTTTATTATTATTATTATTATTATTATTATAATGAGGTATTATTAGAGTAATTACACTTTTTTAGGGTTTTTTAAATTTTTTATTTATTTTTTTATTGCGAAACAAGTTCTAACACCTTATATTAATCACTCTCGTTGGCGCGGATGAAGGCGTATAATTATGTGGTCATTCGTGTGGGAGGGAATCAGAGTACCCGGAGAAACCCCACCTATCCGATCTAGCTACCACAGTACGATCTCACATACTTCCTGGTCCGAGGATCGAACCCAGGTTGCATTGGTGAGCAGAGAGCGCGTGAAAACGGACAGCCAAACATATATGAATAATTAATAAAAACAATGTTTTAAACTTTATTTATTTTACAATGATTGCGAAGCAAGTTTTAACAACTTATATTAATCCCTCTTGTTGACTCGGATGAAAGCTTGGATGAAAACGTATATGTGGTCATTCATTCAAAATATTTTAACACCGAGACCATTAATTGGGCCGTGTTGTATTGAGATTCTGATCATAAAATGCCTTTTTTCCAGAAGTCAAAAATCGACTCGGACAGGGAATTATGTGAGCTGGTACGGTGGTCGCCAGATCGGACAGGTGGGTTTTCTCCGGGTACTCCGGTTTCCTCCCACACGAATGACCACATTTACGCTTTCCTCCTCGCCAACGAGAGTGATTAATATAAGTTGTTAATACTTGCTTCGCAATCGTTGTAAAATAAATAAAAGTTTAAAAATCGACAGACTGGTACCCAGGCTATTCCTAGCCAAATCATGCCCAAATGAAAGACAAATATTATTTTTTATATCAATAACTGCCCTAATAATCCAGTAAAACTTTGAGTTTGTAAGCATCAATTAGAAAAAAAAAGCAACAGCAATTTCTTGACCACAGTGCATTTTAATGAAGTATCTCACATAACATACTAACAGTCCCGATGAATTCACCACGCAATTTTGCATAAGTTGCATAAATCCAAGATGGCCACCATATTTTTGAAAGATATCAATATCCTTGCTTGAATATGACATAATAGTGTTTTTTAAAAGTTTAATCTTATATTAGTTCACATATGTATTGTACAACATACTTTAGAATATATGTTATGTGATAAAAACTTAAATACAATATTATTATCTAAATTATATACTTTTTTATATTGAGAATTTCCTTTTTTATTTCAGAATTTCCATACACCGTTCTTTTAAAATCTATTTTTTGCTTTAAATTATAACTCCAAACCAATAGTTTGTTATGTTATATTAAGTTATATTTCGGGTTTTACGCCTGCATCAGCACCATTTCGGGCTATATCGCCGGTGGGCAGTTTACTTAACAACACCTTTCCTGGGCAGGCTCCGGCGGTTAACCAGTACTTGGGTGCACCAACCTCCGTAAGAAACTGCCAACTTTTCATATAAATGAGACACGGTCTGAGCGGGGCTCGAACCCATGACCATCAGTGATGATAGGTTACAGTGGTATACAAGTCAGCGACCTTAAGCACTCGACCACGGAGGCGGACTCAAACCAATAGTTTGACATTAGATTCTAACATGCAAGAGGAGTATTGGCACCACTTCAACTTGGCCTTGGAGTACAAATGCATCATCACTTTGCATCACGGTTCCTTGTAGATATTCTTAAGGAGCATGGTTTCTCGTGTTCCTATGCTGAGGTTCAGACTATGAACGTAGCGCAGCAGTCGCACAGGGCTATACCTGGACCTACACAAGCAAACTTTATTCAATATATAGCTGCTAATGTGGACCATAATATTGCAACACATTCCATGGTATGGGATAGTGGCTGCTATAACACCCCAAACACAGGCAGTGAGGAAGCACATTCTAAAAGTATGTGTGACTGCTGTTGACATTACTGAACTTGGACGAATCAGCATTGAGTACTTTAAGATGCCAGCTAAAATCCCACCTCTCTATTATCATCCAGAGAACACAGTATACATGTTATTCCAGTGTAAATATGTTGTGTTTCACATGATGTAAACTCCATCAAACCATGGACTCTGTACAACCAGGCACAACAAATTGTGTTGACATGGACGCTGTACAACCAGACACAACAAATTGTGTTGACATGGACTCTGTACAACCAGGCACAACACATTGTGTTGAGGACTCTGTACAACCAGACACAACAAATTGTGTTGACATGGACTCTGTACAACCAGACACAACAAATTGTGTTGAGGACTCTGTACAACCAGACACAATGCATTGTGTTGACATTGACTCTGTACAACATGACACAACACATTGTGTTGAGGACTCTGTACAACCAGACATAACACATTGTGTTGAGGACTCTGTACAACCAGACACAACACATTGTGTTGAGGACTCTGTACAACCAGACACAACACATTGTGTTGAGGACTCTGTACAACCAGATACAACACATTGTGTTGAGGACAATTTGTTGTGTTGACTGTGCAATGGAACAAATAATGGACTCTGTACAACCTGACACAACAAATTTTGTTGACTGTGCAACATTGATGTAACGGAACACGAAGATCATAACTTTCAGGTGATTTAATCAAAGTTTATGTGACATTACGTTTCACGGTTAAGAAGATTTGATGCGCTGGATACGGTGAATCTGGATTGCCTGTCTGTAATGTCAGAATTACCTGTCATACCAAAGAAAGGTAGGTCATTAACAGCATCATCAAATTATGCTCATCCATTTCCCGTAGATATTGTTTTAGGATATTTCTGTAATTTAATCTTAATTGATCTATCCAGTACAATGTATGACGTAATTTGAAAAATAAAAATGACACATTAAAAGGCTTCAAAGCTTAGATACATACAAATTGTGGAAAACTGCAAATGAAATCCAAACAATAGTCAAGTTACTATGTTATAAATAGTAGATGTGCACTGTTGATGAACAAGCTATAAACTGTCAATGGTGGTATTAAACATCTCCTCCAATCAGGGTTCGGGAACATTAGATTAATTGAAATTTTATTTATTTTACAATGATTGCGAAGCAAGTTCTAACAACTTATATTAATCACTCTCGTTGGCGCGGATGAAAGCGTAAAATTAATGTGATCATTTGTGTGGGAGGAAACCGGAGTACCCGGAAACCCACCTCTCCGATCTGGCGACCACCGTACCATCTCACATACCTCCCGGTCCGAGGATCAAACCTGGGTTGCATTGGTGAGAAGCGATTCCTAGATTCCTCATCTACCAAACCCTGGAGCTCTGGATCTACTTGTCCTGTAGCATGATTATTGAATTGTTTAGTTCTAAACCTGATATTGTTTAGTTCTAAACCTGATATTGTTTAGTTCTAAACCTGATATTGTTTAGTTCTAAACCTGATATTGTTTAGTTCTAAACCTGATATTGTTTAGTTCTAAACCTGATATTGTTTAGTTCTAAACCTGATATTGTTTAGTTCTAAACCTGATATTTTTATCTCGATAAAATTCACACTGATTTTAGAGTGATTTGGTAATTCCCAAAATTAGAATAGGGAGACCACGAATCGAGTGCAATAGAATTTAGTTCCAATGTGGAAGTCGTGATAGAGCAGCGCTTGCTTCAGGTTTGAAAGGTCCGGAGTTCGAGCCCCATTGGAGCTGTTATGATTGTGCCCTTAGGCAAGGCATTCCATATTGCCTCTTCTCTCTCCCTCGTGGCGATGGATTCCATCAGGAATGAGGTCTCGATAGTGATTAATATAAGTTGAAAGAACTTGTTTTGCAATCGTGCTAAAATAAATTTGTATAAACAAAAGTTCCGATATAGATGGTGTGAGCGGAATCAGATAGCATTCGTCAGTGATTTATTCCTTACCCAAGATGTCACTCTATTGCCCAGTACTATTACTTTCAAAGCGGCTGCTACCGCCGGCAGAATGTCGGATTATAGTGCTACCGCCGGTAGAATGTCGGATTATAGAGTATATTTTATGTTATCACAGCTTTCAAAGCGGCTGCTACCGCCAGTAGAATGTCGGATTATAGTGCTACAGCCAGTAGAATGTCGGATTATAGTGCTACTGCTGGTACAATGTCGGATTATAGTGCTACCGCTGGTACAATGTCGGATTATAGTGCTACCGCTGGTAGAATGTCGGATTATAGTGCTACCGCTGGTAGAATGTCGGATTATAGTGCTACCGCCGGTAGAATGTCGGATTATAGTGCTACCGCCGGTAGAATGTTGGATTATAGTGCTACCGCCGGTAGAATGTCGGATTATAGTGCTACCGCTGGTAGAATGTCGGATTATAGTGCTACTGCCGGTAGAATGTCGGATTATAGTGCTACCGCTGGTACAATGTCGGATTATAGTGCTACCGTCGGTAGAATGTCAGATTATAGTGCTACCGCCGGTAGAATATCGGATTATAGTGCTACCGCCGGTAGAATGTCGGATTATAGTGCTACTGCCGGTAGAATATCGGATTATAGTGCTACTGCCGGTAGAATGTCGGATTATAGTGCTACCGCGGTAGAATGTCGGATTATAGTGCTACCGCCGGTAGAATGTCGGATTATAGTGCTACCACTGGTAGAATGTTGGATTATAGTGCTACCACCGGTAGAATGTCGGATTATAGTGCTACCGCTGGTAGAATGTCGGATTATAGTGCTACCGTCGGTAGAATGTCGGATTATAGAGAATATTTTATGTTATCATAGCTTTCAGGGACTGAAATGTTGTCAACTATTAATACATTGTTCCCATGTGACGTCATCATTCCTACTGTGGCTGCCATTTTGTTTGGCAAAGTTGACCAGATATTATATATATTGCATAGTGTAATTTTGTTTTCTTCATAAATTATTTATTTTTCATCCCATCCCATTGCTGGAAAGTGGAAAGCTCTCAATGGACATATTTTTTGTATCATTTCACAAATTTCATGTCAATAACGAATAAATAATAATTTACCTGTATATTATTATTTCAACTGTGAAAATAGACTTTCAAAGTGAAAATAGACTTTCAAAAATAGTTGCAAGTTAAGTTCTTATAATTTATAATCCATACATCATTGTCAAAATATAAATTAATATTTAAAAAGTGCATTTCAATACCTTTAAAATCATACCAAATTTTATATTAAAAAACCAAAATTAATTAAGTTATTGCAATTAAAGAATTACTAGTAAAATCCTGAAATTGCCGTTAATAAAACTTGCCAGTCAAAATGGCTGCCAAGATAAGATCTTATCAGTGTTTTTCACTATTTTCGCACCGTTTTAACAGGCCGTAGGAACTATGTATTGTTGTAGCACCATTTTGTTATGGAACTGTTCCTACTGACACAGTTTACTTGATTGGAATAAACGGATGGAATTGTATGGAACTAAATTCCCAGCTTTTACCGACTGCCTGGCCAATCGAATACATCATGTGTTTCCAAATGCAGTGTCCACTGACCAATCACACCTTGATTGCTTTGTCTGCTAGCTAATCACCAGGATCACCTTTAGTGCTATTGTACACACATTTAGATTTCTAATTAGCGTCATCTTACAATCAATAAACAATTAAACTCAATTTCTGTTGACTTTTCGTCAGATATTTAATCAAGTCCCACGGGGTACAGTCCCTACAGGTGTTTTATATTGTGACAAATGTGTGCAAATAAAGCGAGCGGCGCTTCTGAGCGACTCAATACGTAAATTATATGTTGATTTACCGTAATTGAAACGTTCCACCCTAATTACTAATGTTCCATTACATAATATATTACCAGCTACTCACATTGTTCAGGAGCGTAGCTAATATAAGGCCATGAAGCCCCTGGCAGGAGCGTAGCTAATATAAGGCCATGAAGCCCCCGGCAGGAGCGTAGCTAATATAAGGCCATGAAGCCCCTGGCAGGAGCGTAGCTAATATAAGGCCATGAAGCCCCCGGCAGGAACGTAGCTAATATAAGGCCATGAAGCCCCCGGCCTGGAGATTGTCCAATCGAAAACCCCGAAAATGAAATGAAAACTGTAGGGGAAGTGAGGGGGTGGGGGCGGTGATGAAAAGTTTGGTTATCAATTTAAATTAAATTCTGCACAAAATAAAGTGTCAAATTCATATCTCTAGTTTTTTCTCCAAACATTTACTTATTGTAGAAATTGCTGTTACTGTAAGTATTTTACGGTTATGTAGAAATAACTTCCGCCTTGCATGTGACATTTCATCTCTGTATAACATACGGTTATGTAGAAATAACTTCCACCTTGCATGTGACATTTCATCTCTGTATAACATACGGTTATGTAGAAATAACTTCCACCTTGCATGTGACATTTCATCTCTGTATAACATACGGTTATGTAGAAATAACTTCCGCCTTGCATGCGACATTTCATCTCTGTATAACATACGGTTATGTAGAAATAACTTCCGCCTTGCATGTGACATTTCATCTCTGTATAACATACGGTTATGTAGAAATAACTTCCGCCTTGCATGCGACATTTCATCTCTGTATAACATACGATTATGTAGAAATGAGCAGACTTCCGCCTTACATGTGACATTTCATCTCTGTATAACATATGGTTATGTAGAAATGAGCAGACTTCCACCTTGCATGCGACATTTCATCTCTGTATAACATACGGTTATGTAGAAATGAGCAGACTTCCGCCTTGCATGCGTCATTTCATCTCTGTATAACATACGGTTATGTAGAAATGAGCAGACTTCCACCTTGCATGTGACATTTCATCTCTGTATAACATACGGTTATGTAGAAATGAGCAGACTTCCACCTTGCATGTGACATTTCATCTCTGTATAACATACGGTTATGTAGAAATGAGCAGACTTCTACCTTGCATGTGACATTTCATATCTGTATAACATACGGTTATGTAGAAATGAGCAGACTTCTACCTTGCATGTGACATTTCATCTCTGTATAACATACGATTATGTAGAAATGAGCAGACTTCTACCTTGCATGTGACATTTCATATCTGTATAACATACGGTATGTAGAAATGAGCAGACTTCCACCTTGCATGTGACATTTCATATCTGTATAACATACGGTTATGTAGAAATAACATCCGCCTTGCATGTGACATTTCATCTCTGTATAACATACGGTTATGTAGAAATAACATCCGCCTTGCATGTGACATTTCATCTCTGTATAACATATGGTTATGTAGAAATGAACAGACTTCCGCCTTGCATGTGACATTTCATCTCTGTATAACATACGGTTATGTAGAAATAACTTCTGCCTTGCATGTGACATTTCATATCTGTATAACATATGGTTATGTAGAAATGAACAGACTTCCGCCTTGCATGTGACATTTCATCTCTGTATAACATATGGTTATGTAGAAATGAGCAGACTTGCATGTGACATTTCATCTCTGTATAACAAACGGTTATGTAGAAATTACTTCCACCTTACATGTGAAATTTCATCTCTGTATAACATACGGTTATGTAGAAATGAACAGAGTTCCGCCTTGCATGTGACATTTCATCTCTGTATAACATACGGTTATGTAGAAGTGAGCAGACTTCCGCCTTGCATGTGAAATTTAATCTCTGTATAACATACGGTTATGTAGAAATGAGCAGACTTCCACCTTGCATGTGACATTTCATCTCTGTATAACATACGGTTATGTAGAAATAACTTCCGCCTTGCATGCAACATTTCATCTCTGTATAACATACGGTTATGTAGAAATGAGCAGACTTCTGCCTTGCATGTGATATTTCATCTCTGTATAACATATGGTTATGTAGAAATAACTTCCGCCTTGCATGTGATATTTCATCTCTGTATAACATACGGTTATGTAGAAATAACTTCCGCCTTGCATCTGACATCTCTGTATAACATACAGTTATGTAGAAATAACTTCCGCCTTGCATGCGACATTTCATATCTGTATAACATACGGTTATATCCATGTTGACGATGTCTGAACCGCACCATCATCGGACAGCTTTCGCATGACCACAACGGAATGACTACCTGCGGGTAATTTCGCACGGCAAATTCATCCGATAAAGGATCCGAAAATATTCGTTTCCGCAACTGCAACCATGCGCACCTAGCTTAAAACGTACATCAAAATGCGTCAGAGCGTACCATTGAGGGGGAGCAACCAGACAACACTAGCTGCATCACACATTTGGTTCTCCATTTATTAGATGGTTCGGTGGTCGCCAATGCAACCCGGGTTCGATCCTCGGACCGGGAAGTATGTGAGATGGTACTGTGGTCACCAGATCGGACAGTTGGATTTTCTCCAGGTACCCCGGTTTCCTCCCACATGAATCAACACACATGAATCAACACATTAGTGCAAATGAGAGTTATTAATATAAGTTGTTACAGATTGCTTCACAATTGTTATATAAAATAAATGAACGTTTTTTGTGGTTAATTTCCTTTCTGTGTCATTCATAAGTTAATGTTATATTCCTGTTTAAATTATCACACAATTTGAACACATCGCTAGAGCTACAATACCAGTGTATTCCCTGCTAGAACTACCATACCAGTGTATTCCTTGCTAGAGCTACAATACCAGTGTATTCCTTGCTAGAGCTACCATACCAGTGTATTCCTTGCTAGAGCTACCATACCAGTGTATTCCTTGTTAGAGCTACAATACCAGTGTATTCCTTGCTAGAGCTACCATACCAGTGTATTCCTTGCTAGAGCTACCATACCAGTGTATTCCTTGCTAGAGCTACAATACCAGTGTATTCCATGCTAGAGCTACAATACCAGTGTATTCCTTGCTAGAGCTACCATACCAGTGTATTCCTTGCTAGAGCTACCATACCAGTGTATTCCTTGCTAGAGCTACCATACCAGTGTATTCCATGCTAGAACTACCATACCAGTGTATACCTTGCTAGAACTACCATACCAGTGTATTCCTTGCTAGAGCTACCATACCAGTGTATTCCTTGCTAGAACTACCATACCAGTGTATTCCTTGCTAGAGCTACATACCAGTGTATTCCTGCTAGAGCTACCATACCAGTGTATTCCTTGCTAGAACTACCATACCAGTGTATTCCTTGCTAGAGCTACCATACCAGTGTATTCCTTGCTAGAGCTACCATACCAGTGTATTCCTTGCTAGAGCTACCATACCAGTGTATTCCTTGCTAGAGCTACCATACCAGTGTATTCCTTGCTAGAACTACCATACCAGTGTATTCCTTGCTAGAGCTACCATACCAGTGTATTCCTTGCTAGAGCTACCATACCAGTGCATTCCTTGCTAGAACTACCATACCAGTGCATTCCTTGCTAGAGCTACCATACCAGTGTATTCCTTGCTAGAGCTACCATACCAGTGTATTCCTTGCTAGAGCTACCATACCAGTGTATTCCTTGCTAGAGCTACCATACCAGTGTATTCCTTGCTAGAACTACCATACCAGTATATTCCTTGCTAGAGCTACAATACCAGTGTATTCCTTGCTAGAGCTACCATACCAGTGTATTCCTTGCTAGAACTACCATACCAGTGTATTCCTTGCTAGAGCTACCATACCAGTGTATTCCTTGCTAGAACTACCATACCAGTGTATTCCTTGCTAGAACTACCATACCAGTGTATTCCTTGCTAGAGCTACCATACCAGTGTATTCCTTGCTAGAACTACCATACCAGTATATTCCTTGCTAGAACTACCATACCAGTGTATTCCTTGCTAGAGCTACATACCAGTGTATTCCTCGCTAGAGCTACCATACCAGTGTATTCCTAGCTAGAGCTACAATACCAGTGTATTGCTTGCTAGAGCTACCATACCAGTGTATTCCTTGCTAGAGCTACAATACCAGTGTATTCCTTGCTAGAACTACCATACCAGTGTATTCCTTGCTAGAGCTACCATACCAGTGTATTCCTTGCTAGAGCTACCATACCAGTGTATACCTTGCTAGAACTACCATACCAGTGTATTCCTTGCTAGAACCACCATACCAGTGTATTCCTTGCTAGAACTACCATACCAGTGTATTCCTTGCTAGAGCTACAATACCAGTGTATTCCTTGCTAGAACTACCATACCAGTGTATTCCTTGCTAGAACTACCATACCAGTGTATTCCTTGCTAGAACTACCATACCAGTGTATTCCTTGCTAGAACTACCATACCAGTGTATTCCTTGCTAGAGCTACCATACCAGTGTACTCCTTGCTAGAGCTACCATACATGACCCGATGGTAGCTCTAGCAACGAATACATGTGTGTGTTATTTTGTCTCCTTGTCTGTTATTTGGTTGATGGCTTTACAAAATATCACCCTGTAATATATTCCCTGTATGCCTGGTTATTAACACTACAAATCCTGCTCATCTGCTGTATTCAATTCCAATGTAAAATTGTTAGAAGCTGTGTACATTTACGTCCATAAATAAGGGGTGTAAAATTCAACAGCCATAGCTGTTGTTTATTTCACGTTCTTTGTTTATAGGAACAAAATATTAAGTCATGTTATGGTATAACTTCACTCCACAGACGGATCTGTAGTCCAGTGGTAACACGCTGGACTAGTAATCCAGGGATAGCAGGTTCGATCCCCCATCTGACCCTAATAAAATTAACAGTCTTTCAGATGGGACTTTAAACCGAGGTCTCGTATCGGTGCTTTACACCATGCACATAAAAGAACCAGAGGAGACTCTGGAATGGGTCTCTATCTGTATCACTGCATTCCTCCAAAATTCTAAAATGACTAATCTCTTCAGGAGGCGTCGCTCATATGGGTAACCGGTAGCGACGATAAATAAACGTAAAACACACATACAACTTCACAAATCCTGATGCTATGTGGAACAGTTCTTTCCTTGTTTTCACAAGTCAATTTTCAACATCTATCAATTCTCATTGTAGTTTATGATAAATGTAAAACATTACCTTGGTATCACAGTCTTGTGGTATTACTATATGTGTGGTAGAGTTTGAAACAGTGTTGTCCACATCGCCATTATATGTTTGTATGGTTAAGGTAAAAATATACAAAATTATAAACGACTAGTGTAAAGCCTCGGATGTGTACTATGGTGTCAGCCTCGTAAGCAAGAGGTCTCGAGAGCCATGCAAGAACCATATGGTCCTTAAGTAAGACATTTATATTTACCCACAATGCCTTCTCTCTCTGTTGCATGCGTAATGTTCTATACAGTGATTATATCACACATTCAGAACTAAACATTTGAATACATTACAGTGCTTTAATACATTACAGTGCTTTAATACATTACAGTGCTTTAATACATTACAGTGCTTTAATACATTACAGTGCTTTAATACATTACAGTGCTTTAATACATTACAGTGCTTTAATACATTACAGTTCTTTAATACATTACAGTGCTTTAATACATTACAGTGCTTTAATACATTACAGTTCTTTAATACATTACAGTGCTTTAATACATTACAGTGCTTTAATACATTACAGTTCTTTAATACATTACAGTGCTTTAATACATTACAGTTCTTTAATACATTACATGCTTTAATACATTACATGCTTTAATACATTACAGTGCTTTAATACATTACAGTGCTTTAATACATTACATGCTTTAATACATTACAGTGCTTTAATACATTACAGTGCTTTAATACATTACATGCTTTAATACATTACATGCTTTAATACATTACAGTGCTTTAATACATTACAGTGCTTTAATACATTACAGTGCTTTAATACATTACAGTGCTTTAATACATTACAGTGCTTTAATACATTACAGTTCTTTAATACATTACAGTGCTTTAATACATTACAGTGCTTTAATACATTACAGTTCTTTAATACATTACAGTGCTTTAATACATTACAGTGCTTTAATACATTACAGTGCTTTAATACATTACAGTGCTTTAATACAGTACAGTTCTTTAATACATTACAGTGCTTTAATACATTACAGTGCTTTAATACATTACAGTGCTTTAATACATTACAGTGCTTTAATACATTACAGTGCTTTAATACATTACAGTGCTTTAATACATTAGTGCTTTAATACATTACAGTGCTTTAATACATTACAGTGCTTTAATACATTACAGTGCTTTAATACATTACAGTGCTTTAATGCATTACAGTGCTTTAATACATTACAGTGCTTTAATATATTACAGTGCTTTAATACATTACAGTGCTTTAATGCATGTACATTACAGTGCTTTACAGTATATCTTATTGGACAAACTAATTCCAATTGTTTGTTTTAGGGGAGAAGTGGGAACCCCATAGGGTGAAGTCAGGGTCTCTATTTTGCTCAGTAGGTCACCATTTAGAATTAGCCCTGACCGACGGTCACTATGTTTGTTGCTTACACAATGTCATACAGCACGAAGGTTGGTGATTTTTAATGGGTGGTCTATATTTAGATTTTAATTGGGTCATCTATATTTAGATTTTAAATGAGTGGTCTTTCTCCAGATAACTAATATGTGGCCTTTATTTAGGTGTTTTTAAGATGGATTTTAATGGGTGGTCTTTAATTAGACTTTTAATGGGTGTTTATAAACATATTTTAAATGGGTGGTCTTTAATTAGACTTTTAATGGGTGTTTATAAACATATTTTAAATGGGTGGTCTGTATTTAGAGTTTTAATGGGTGTTTATAAACATATTTTAAATGGGTGGTCTGTATTTAGAGTTTTAATGGGTGTTTATAAACATATTTTAAATGGGTGGTCTGTATTTAGAGTTTTAATGGGTGTTTATAAACATATTTTAAATGGGTGGTCTGTATTTAGAGTTTTAATGGGTGTTTATAAACATATTTTAAATGGGTGGTCTGTATTTAGAGTTTTAATGGGTGTTTTGAGACAGATTTTTAACGGGTGTTCTTCAGAGATGGTCTTCTTTACAGGTTTCGCTGTAATTATGAATTCAGCTGAATAAACCGACTACAATCTATGAATTTACTCCAATCTGATTTAATTATACCACACTGGGCGACAGCAAGATGTCTGCACATTGCAAATATGTTCCATGAATTATAAAGAAGGGATGGAATTGGAATTAAGAGAGACACATGAAGTAAATACTTTAACAGTATCGGCACTGTTTTTGAGGACGTCTCATCAATAATGAATGAATGCAGGAATTATATTACCAAAGAGGAACCGTGTCATCCCTTTAACCATATTTAGTGATTAGAAACTTCACTAGTGTGAAATATATGTGACATTTAGAATGATATTATCACAGAGCACCAAAGAGACTTAGTTGTTCTACATCCTTTACAAAGCTCTACTTAGTTCTATTTATAATTAACTACTGATCAGAATCATTTTTCAATCTCCATAAAATAATCTTTGAAGTGGAATCTTAACATATCTAGACATATGGACACCTGCCAACAACAGCCCCACTCAACAACCTCGTAACAACAGCACCTCTCAACAACAGCCCCACTCAACAACCTCGCAACAACCGCACCTCTCAACAACCTCGCAACAACAGCACCTCTCAACAACCTCACAACAACAGCCATCTCTCAACAACAGCCACGTCTCAACAACAGCCACCTCTCAACAACTGCCCCTCTCAACAACCTCTCAACAACAGCCACCTCTCAACAACCTCTCAACAACAGCCACCTCTCAACAACAGCCACCTCTCAACAACAGCCACCTATCAACAACAGCCACCTCTCAACAACTGCCCCTCTCAACAACTGCCCCTCTCAACAACCTCTCAACAACAGCCACCTCTCAACA
>CM026402.1:69424013-69443748 GCA_014843695.1 Archivesica marissinica
TTTAAATGGGTGGTCTGTATTTAGAGTTTTAATGGGTGTTTATAAACATATTTTAAATGGGTGGTCTGTATTTAGAGTTTTAATGGGTGTTTATAAACATATTTTAAATGGGTGGTCTGTATTTAGAGTTTTAATGGGTGTTTATAAACATATTTTAAATGGGTGGTCTGTATTTAGAGTTTTAATGGGTGTTTATAAACATATTTTAAATGGGTGGTCTGTATTTAGAGTTTTAATGGGTGTTTATAAACATATTTTAAATGGGTGGTCTGTATTTAGAGTTTTAATGGGTGTTTATAAACATATTTTAAATGGGTGGTCTGTATTTAGAGTTTTAATGGGTGTTTATAAACATATTTTAAATGGGTGGTCTGTATTTAGAGTTTTAATGGGTGTTTTGAGACAGATTTTTAACGGGTGTTCTTCAGAGATGGTCTTCTTTACAGGTTTCGCTGTAATTATGAATTCAGCTGAATAAACCGACTACAATCTATGAATTTACTCCAATCTGATTTAATTATACCACACTGGGCGACAGCAAGATGTCTGCACATTGCAAATATGTTCCATGAATTATAAAGAAGGGATGGAATTGGAATTAAGAGAGACACATGAAGTAAATACTTTAACAGTATCGGCACTGTTTTTGAGGACGTCTCATCAATAATGAATGAATGCAGGAATTATATTACCAAAGAGGAACCGTGTCATCCCTTTAACCATATTTAGTGATTAGAAACTTCACTAGTGTGAAATATATGTGACATTTAGAATGATATTATCACAGAGCACCAAAGAGACTTAGTTGTTCTACATCCTTTACAAAGCTCTACTTAGTTCTATTTATAATTAACTACTGATCAGAATCATTTTTCAATCTCCATAAAATAATCTTTGAAGTGGAATCTTAACATATCTAGACATATGGACACCTGCCAACAACAGCCCCACTCAACAACCTCGTAACAACAGCACCTCTCAACAACAGCCCCACTCAACAACCTCGCAACAACCGCACCTCTCAACAACCTCGCAACAACAGCACCTCTCAACAACCTCACAACAACAGCCATCTCTCAACAACAGCCACGTCTCAACAACAGCCACCTCTCAACAACTGCCCCTCTCAACAACCTCTCAACAACAGCCACCTCTCAACAACCTCTCAACAACAGCCACCTCTCAACAACAGCCACCTCTCAACAACAGCCACCTATCAACAACAGCCACCTCTCAACAACTGCCCCTCTCAACAACTGCCCCTCTCAACAACCTCTCAACAACAGCCACCTCTCAACAACAGCCACCTCTCAACAACTGCCCCTCTCAACAACCTCTCAACAACAGCACCTCTCAACAACAGCCACCTCTCAACAACAGCCACTCTCAACAATGGCCACCTCTCACAACAGCCACCTCTCACAACAGCCACCTCTCAACAACAGCCACCTCTCAACAACAGCCCCTCTCAACAACCTCTAACAACCTCTCACAACAGCCACCTATCAACAACCTCTCAACAACAGCCACCTCTCAACAACTGCCTCTCTCAACAACAGCCACCTCTCAACAACCTCTCAACAACAGCCCTCTCAACAACAGCCCCTCTCAACAACAGCCACCTCTCAACACCTCTCAACAACAGCCCCTCTCAACAACAGCCACCTCTCAACAACCTCTCACAACAGCACCTCTCAACAACCTCTCAACAACAGCCCTCTCAACAACAGCCACATACCACGAACCTCTCAGCAACAGCCACATATCAACAACCTCTCAACAACCTCATAACAACCTCTCAACAACCTCTCAACAACTGCCCCTCTCAACAACCTCTCAACAGCCACCTCTCAACAACAGCCACATACCAAGAACCTCTCAACAACAGCCATATACCACGAACCTCTCAGCAACAGCCACCTCTCAACAACCTCTCAACAACCTCTTAACAACCTCTCACAACCTCTCACAACTGCCCCTCTCAACAACCTCTCAACAGCCACCTCTCAACAACAGCCACCTCTCAACAACCTCTCAACAACAGCCACCTCTCAACAACAGCCACCTCTCAACAACAGCCACCTCTCAACAACAGCCACCTCTCAATAACCTCTCAACAACAGCCACCTCTCAACAACAGCCACCTCTCAACAGCCCCCTCTCAACAACAGCCCCCTCTCAACAACAGCCCCTCTCTCCTTCATGGCAATGGATTCCATCAGGAATGAGGTATCGAGAGTGATTAATATAAGTTGTAAGAACTTGTTTTGCAATCGAGCTAAAATAAATTTGTATAAACAAATATATATATTAATTTATCCTATCTCGATTGCGAAACAAGTTATATATATATTACTAGTTTCCTGTTAGGAACAATCTACATATACTATTATTTCATTCTGGATACATTTAAAGGCTTTTGCAAACAACATAGATCCAGATCAGCCGCAGCGTGACGCTGCATGCTGATCAGGATCTATGTTGTTTGCTACATAGTCAAGTATCTTAGCAAGATCATCTGAATAGTAAACAGAATAGAGTATGATCAGACGACACGTTCCGTGGCGACTGATCTGGCTCTATGTTCTTTGCAAATACTGTTTGAACGGTATCCAGAATGAAATGGGTTAATGCTATAAAAGGATATGCAACAATGTATCTTCTATATTTCTTCAAATCTTGCTCAGAAATTCCGTGCTTGTGTAGGTACATCACAGTGCCAGAGAAAATAGTGAGGAGTCCTTTCTTATCCGGCGTAGAAGTCCCGCTTGTTGAAGGTGTGACAGCAAACCTCTTTACTGACAAAACAATATCAATACACAGTGAAAATAGTGCACAGATTGCCGCAGATTTGTAGGCCCATATGTTTTGGCATATCAACTTCAGTCAAACCTGTGTTAAGCAGCCAGCCAAGGGAAGGATGAACATTTCCTGCTTAACACAGGTGGCTGCTTAATAGAGGTTATACTAAACCAAATGTCGCATTGAGAGTTTTGCTACTGGCTGCTTAATAGAGGTTATACTAAACCAAATGTCGCATTGAAAGTTTTGTTACTGGCTGCTTAATAGAGGTTATACTAAACCAAATGTCATATTGAGAGTTTGGTTACTGGCTGCTTAATAGAGGTTATACTAAACCAAATGTCGCATTGAAAGTTTTGCTACTGGCTGCTTAATAGAGGTTATACTAAACCAAATGTCGCATTGAAAGTTTTGTTACTGGCTGCTTAATAGAGGTTTTACTAAACCAAATGTCGCATTGAGAGTTTTGTTACTGGCTGCTTAATAGAGGTTTCACTAAACCAAATGCTACATTGAGAGTTTGGTTACTGGCTGCTTAATAGAGGTTTCACTAAACCAAATGCCACATTGAGAGTTTGGTTACTGGCTGCTTAATAGAGGTTTGACTAAACCAAATGCCACATTGAGAGTTTGGTTACTGGCTGCTTAATAGAGGTTATACTAAACCAAATGCCATATTGAGAGTTTGTTTACTGGCTGCTTAATAGAGGTTATACTAAACCAAATGCCATATTGGGAGTTTGGTTACTGGCTGCTTAATAGAGATTTTACTAAACCAAATGCCACATTCAGAGTTTGGTTACTGGCTGCTTAATAGGGGTTATACTAATGGGAGTTTGGTTACTGGCTGCTTAATAGAGGTTATACTAATGGGAGTTTGGTTACTGGCTGCTTAATAGAGGTTATACTAATGGGAGTTTGGTTACTGGCTGCTTAATAGAGGTTATGCTAATGGGAGTTTGGTTACTGGCTGCTTAATAGAGGTTATACTAATGGGAGTTTGGTTACTGGCTGCTTAATAGAGGTTTGACTGTATTTTATTTCCCAAACAATATGGAAACTTAGTCGTATTCATGTAAAGAAACCGAGTTTGCAAGTGACTCAGTTTTGTATTCGAGCAAGTTGAATAAAACAAGGCATGCGTTATATATGTACATTAATAGTATAGCTGTTCTGTACGAAAGTATCAAAGTCAAAATATCATTATATATTTTTCAACAACATTCAAAAAACAAGAGGGCCATAAATGCCCCAGATCGTTTATTACAGTTACGCAGCTTCAGACTGTAGTTTGTATGGAGATATAATAGTATATTAAAGCAGCATTACATCGTAATAAAGGATGTTTTGGGTAAAATATAAATACTAATGTGTGTGTGTTTACAAAAATCGAAATAGTCGCTCAGAAACGATAAAATTCCGATAAATTTTTTTTTTCTGAAACAACAGAGGATGTAGAAAACAACGTATATATTTTGAACATGAAAGACTATCTATCTATCTTCCTCTAATGTCGAACCCGCGGGGATGTAGAAATGTCCCTAAAGGACTTAGCTAACAGATGTATGAATCAACATATCAAGTAATTTAATTAAAAAAGATAACTTAGGACAAATGGGGACAATGCATTCCGAATGTAAACAAGTGCGGACGATGCGTTCCGGTTGTAAACAAGTGCGTGACCGATCGACTGGGAAAGTCCTACTTTCGGTTTCGAGTTTGTTTTAACGCAAAAAAAACACTGTTTACCAAATGAACATAAGCATACAAAGTATAATGTTAGAATGTGTAGCAGCATTGCTACCCATACGTAAAAATTGAATTTTTCAAATATCTTTTATTTCATACGATGTAATGCTGCTTTAACCTAAATCTCTATGAAGGAAAGGGTTAAATGACTGTCATTTGTATGGAGATATAATAGTATATTAACCTAAATCTCTATGAAGGAAAGGGTTAAATGACTGTCATTTGTATGGAGATATAATAGTATATTAACCTAAATCTCTATGAAGGAAAGGGTTAATGTCCCATTGACATGAGATCTCGGCTTAAAGTCCCACACTGAAAGAACGTGTCAGGACTCCATTATATTGCTAATCTTCTACCACAATCGTTATACCTTTTGTAGGCGGAGCATCTCCGAAAGTGACAGCTCTCCTTTTCTGATGCTTTCTGGGAAAATAATATCTGAACACAAGTTAAGTTAATTTTACTGGAACGAAGCATAGTTATAAATAAGCACGTAACGTAATGTGATGCAC
This sequence comes from Archivesica marissinica, assembly GCA_014843695.1. Classification (NCBI taxonomy): domain Eukaryota; kingdom Metazoa; phylum Mollusca; class Bivalvia; order Venerida; family Vesicomyidae; genus Archivesica; species Archivesica marissinica. The sequence goes on from CM026402.1 coordinate 69,429,080, forward strand.
GGTCGCTTCAGGTGCGAAAGGTCCGGAGTTCGAGCCCCACTGGAGCCGTTACGATTGTGCCCTTAGGCAAGGCATTTAAATTCCACATTGCCTCTTCTCTCTCCCTCGTTGCGATAGATTCCATCAGGAATGAGGTCTCGAGAGTGATTAATATAAGTTGAAAGAACTTGTTTCGCAATTGAGCTAAAATAAATTTGTAAAAACTAAAGTGTAAGAAACCGGAGTCATCATGATTGACATAATATACAATGTACTACCAATGATGTCCAATCAGGACATTGCAGTAGACTGGGACAGTCTCTCATGATTGACATAATATACAATGTACTACCAATGATGTCCAATCAGGACATTGCAGTAGACTGGGACAGTCTCTCATGATTGACATAATATACAATGTACTACCAATCATGTCCAATCAGGGCATTGCAGTAGACTGGGACAGTCTCTCATGATTGACATAATATACAATGTACTACCAATGATGTCCAATCAGGACATTGCAGTAGACTGGGACAGTCTCCATTCTCCATTCACAGACTGGACAGCATTTTAATATACCGTATTTATTCTAATAAACACCCAGTTCAACTATAATTTGTTATGTTATATTTCGGGTTTTACGCCTGCATCAGCACCATTTTGGGCTATATCGCCGGCGGGCAGTTTACCTAACAACACCTTTCCTGGGCAGGCTCCAGCGGTTAACCAGTACTTGGTGCACCAACCTCCATAAGAACCCGTGACCATCAGTGATGATAGGTTACAGTGGTATACAAGTCAGCGACCTTAACCACTCGACCACGGAGGCGGACTTACTATAATTTGTATATATCAGTTGCAACTATATCAGCAATTAAAATCAACAACAAGCAGTAAACATACTAAAATACATTTGGAGGCATTGCCCCAAAGTTCATAAACATACTAAAATACATTTGGATACGTCAAAGTTCATAAATATACTAAAATACATTTGGATAAGTCAAAGTTCATAAACATACTAAAAATACATTTGGAGGTGGAGGCGTTGCCCCAAAGTTCATAAACATACTAAAATACATTTGAATAAGTCGAAGTTCATAAACATACTAAAAATACATTTGGAGGTGGAGGCGTTGCCCCAAAGTTCATAAACATATTAAAATACATTTGAATAAGTCGAAGTTCATAAACATATTAAAATACATTTGAATAAGTCGAAGTTCATAAACATATTAAAATACATTTGAATAAGTCGAAGTTCATAAACATACTAAAAATACATTTGGAGGTGGAGGTGTTGCCCCAAAGTTCATAAACATATTAAAATACATTTGGAGGTGTTGCCCCAAAGTTCATAAACATACTAAAATACATTTGGAGGTGTTGCCCCAAAGTTCATAAACATACTAAAATACATTTGGAGGTGTTGCCCCAATGTTCATAAACATACTAAAATACATTTGGAAGTTGAAATTCAGTGGGCGACAATAAATAAATGTCTAATAACTTATTTATAATATTTACTCAAAAAACAAAATGAAGGATGGATTAATGTAGCTTGCTTGATGTTTTCATTGCCTTTTTAAAATATGAACTATCAAATATTCATGAAGGATGCTTATTTCCATTTAACACAGAATATCTCCATCCATATACATGTATGCTGTAACAATGTATGTGGTATTGTATATACCAATGTATGTGGTATTGTATATAACAATGTATGTGGTATTGTATGTAACAATGTATGTGGTATTGTATATAACAATGTATGTGGTATTGTATATACCAATGTATGTGGTATTGTATATAACAATGTATGTGGTATTGTATGTAACAATGTATGTGGTATTGTATATAACAATGTATGTGGTATTGTACATAACAATGTATGTGGTATTGTATGTAACAATGTATGTGGTATTGTATGTAACAATGTATGTGGTATTGTATTAACAATGTATGTGGTATTATATGTAACAATGTATTGGTATTATATGTAACAATGTATGTGGTATTGTATGTAACAATGTATGTGGTATTGTATGTAACAATGTATGTGGTATTGTATGTAACAATGTATGTGGTATTGTATATAACAATGTATGTGGTATTGTACATAACAATGTATGTGGTATTGTATGTAACAATGTATGTGGTATTGTATATAACAATGTATGTGGTATTGTACATAACAATGTATGTGGTATTGTATATAACAATGTATGTGGTATTGTATATAACAATGTATGTGGTATTGTATGTAACAATGTATGTGGTATTGTATGTAACAATGTATGTGGTATTATATGTAACAATGTATGTGGTATTATATGTAACAATGTATGTGGTAAAAAACAATGTATGTGGTATTGTATATAACAATGTATGTGGTATTAAAACAAAGTAAACAAAAAGTATATAACAATGTATGTGGTATTGTACATAACAATGTATGTGGTATTGTATATAACAATGTATGTGGTATTGTATGTAACAATGTATGTGGTATTATATGTAACAATGTATGTGGTATTATATGTAACAATGTATGTGGTAAAAACAATGTATGTGGTATTGTATATAACAATGTATGTGGTATTTATGTAACAATGTATGTGGTATTATATGTAACAATGTATGTGGTAAAAAACAATGTATGTGGTATTGTATATAACAATGTATGTGGTATTTATGTAACAATGTATGTGGTATTATATGTAACAATGTATGTGGTAAAAAACAATGTATGTGGTATATAACAATGTATGTGGTATTATATGTAACAATGTATGTGGTATATAACAATGTATGTGGTATTGTATATAACAATGTATGTGGTATATAACAATGTATGTGGTATTGTATAAACAAAAAAACAAAATAACAATGTATGTGGTATATAACAATGTATGTGGTATTGTATATTTGACTGCCTTGCTGTAAAGGTAAAGTAAAATAAAGTTTGAATTTAACAGGTAAAATATCTGCTCAAAATAAATTAGAGGCAAGGATACATGTATGTTGGAATACCCTTAGAGGCAAGGATACATGTATGTTGGAATACCCTTAGAGGCAAGGATACATGTATGTTGGAATACCCTTAGAGGCAAGGATACATGTATGTTGGAATACCCTTAGAGGCAAGGATACATGTATGTTGGAATACCCTTAGAGGCAAGGATACATGTATGTTGGAATACCCTTAGAGGCAAGGATACATGTATGTTGGAATACCCTTAGAGGCAAGGTGTTTCTTAATCAATTTCTCCGTCCCATACCAGTTGAATCCCGCCGTGTCATGGCCGATACGAGGTAAGTGCACACTAGCTGTAAAACAAGAGTATGATACAAGGTAAGTGCACATTAGCTGTAAAACTAGAGTATGGTACAAGGTAAGTGCACACTAGCTGTAAAACTAGAGTATGGTACAAGGTAAGTGCACACTAGCTGTACAACTAGAGTATGGTACGAGGTAAGTGCACACTAGCTGTAAAACTAGAGTATGGTACAAGGTAAGTGCACACTAGCTGTAAAACTAGAGTATGGTACCAGGTAAGTGCACACTAGCTGTAAAACTAGAGTATGGTACGAGGTAAGTGCACACTAGCTGTAAAACAAGAGTATGATACAAGGTAAGTGCACACTAGCTGTAAAACAAGAGTATGGTACCAGGTAAGTGCACACTAGCTGTAAGACTAGAGTATGGTACCAGGTAAGTGCACACTAGCTGTAAAACTAGAGTATGGTACAAGGTAAGTGCACACTAGCTGTAAAACAAGAGTATGGTACGAGGTAAGTGCACACTAGCTGTAAAACAAGAGTATGATACAAGGTAAGTGCACACTAGCTGTAAAACAAGAGTATGGTACCAGGTAAGTGCACACTAGCTGTAAGACTAGAGTATGGTACCAGGTAAGTGCACACTAGCTGTAAAACTAGAGTATGGTACAAGGTAAGTGCACACTAGCTGTAAAACAAGAGTATGGTACGAGGTAAGTGCACACTAGCTGTAAAACAAGAGTATGATACAAGGTAAGTGCACACTAGCTGTAAAACAAGAGTATGGTACCAGGTAAGTGCACACTAGCTGTAAGACTAGAGTATGGTACCAGGTAAGTGCACACTAGCTGTAAAACTAGAGTATGGTACCAGGTAAGTGCACACTAGCTGTAAAACTAGAGTATGGTACCAGGTAAGTGCACACTAGCTGTAAAACTAGAGTATGGTACAAGGTAAGTGCACTCTAGCTGTAAAACTAGAGTATGGTACCAGAAAAGTGCACACTAGCTGTAAAACTAGAGTATGATACGAGGTAAGTGCACACTAGCTGTAAAACAAGAGTATGGTACAAGGTAAGTGCTCACTAGCTGTAAAACTAGAGTATGGTACGAGGTAAGTGCACACTAGCTGTAAAACTAGAGTATGGTATGAGGTAAGTGCAGACTAGCTGTAAAACTAGAGTATGGTACGAGGTAAGTGCAGACTAGCTGTAAAACTAGAGTATGGTACCAGGTAAGTGCATACTAGCTGTAAAACTAGAGTATGATAGAAGGTAAGCGCATACTAGCTGTAAAACTAGAGTATGATACAAGGTAAGTGCAGACTAGCTGTAAAACAAGAGTATGATATGTGGTAAGTTCACACTAGCTGTAAAACTAGAGTATGATACAAGGTAAGTGCACACTAGCTGTAAAACTAGAGTATGATACAAGGTAAGTGCACACTAGCTGTAAAACAAGAGTATGGTACCAGGTAAGTGCACACTAGCTGTAAGACTAGAGTATGGTACCAGGTAAGTGCACACTAGCTGTAAAACTAGAGTATGGTACGAGGTAAGTGCACACTAGCTGTAAAACAAGAGTATGATACAAGGTAAGTGCACACTAGCTGTAAAACAAGAGTATGGTACCAGGTAAGTGCACACTAGCTGTAAGACTAGAGTATGGTACCAGGTAAGTGCACACTAGCTGTAAAACTAGAGTATGGTACCAGGTAAGTGCACACTAGCTGTAAAACTAGAGTATGGTACCAGGTAAGTGCACACTAGCTGTAAAACTAGAGTATGGTACAAGGTAAGTGCACTCTAGCTGTAAAACTAGAGTATGGTACCAGAAAAGTGCACACTAGCTGTAAAACTAGAGTATGATACGAGGTAAGTGCACACTAGCTGTAAAACAAGAGTATGGTACAAGGTAAGTGCTCACTAGCTGTAAAACTAGAGTATGGTACAAGGTAAGTGCACACTAGCTGTAAAACTAGAGTATGGTATGAGGTAAGTGCAGACTAGCTGTAAAACTAGAGTATGGTACGAGGTAAGTGCAGACTAGCTGTAAAACTAGAGTATGGTACCAGGTAAGTGCATACTAGCTGTAAAACTAGAGTATGATAGAAGGTAAGTGCATACTAGCTGTAAAACTAGAGTATGATACAAGGTAAGTGCAGACTAGCTGTAAAACAAGAGTATGATATGTGGTAAGTTCACACTAGCTGTAAAACTAGAGTATGATACAAGGTAAGTGCACACTAGCTGTAAAACTAGAGTATGATACAAGGTAAGTGCACACTAGCTGTAAAACTAGAGTATGATACAAGGTAAGTGCACACTAGCTGTAAAACTAGAGTATGGTACCAGGTAAGTGCACACTAGCTGTAAAACAAAGAGTATGGTACAAGGTAAGTGCACACTAGCTGTAAAACAAGAGTATGGTACAAGGTAAGTGCACACTAGCTGTAAAACTAGAGTATGGTACCAGGTAAGTGCACACTAGCTGTAAAACAAAGAGTATGATACAAGGTAAGTGCACACTAGCTGTAAAACAAGAGTATGGTACAAGGTAAGTGCACACTAGCTGTAAAACTAGAGTATGGTACCAGGTAAGTGCACACTAGCTGTAAAACTAGAGTATGTTACAAGGTAAGTGCACACTAGCTGTAAAACAAGAGTATGGTACCAGGTAAGTGCACACTAGCTGTAAAACAAGAGTATGATACAAGGTAAGTGCACATGCAGCAGCTAGGTACCACATGTGTACAGCAATAAGAAATAAAATGTCTTTATTATACATACATCCTCCTATGTTTACATAAACAGATATATCTCTATAATGTTAGAAGTCTGTAGCTGTGCTTCAAGAGTATATCAATTGTTATAACTATAAGGTGAAATTGTATTTACGTTTCTGTGCATGTAAATATGAAAAAACAAATAAAAGGGTTGCACCATGGCAACTCAAAAATGAAAAAACAAATAAAAGGGTTGCACCATGGCAACTCAAAAAAGAAAAAAAAAGAAATGAAATGTGTTTTTCCACTGCTTTTAACATAGCACATTTGATTTCATTGATAGATTTCTATATATAGAATTGGAAAGCGTAAAATATCACAATTTTAGATAAAGTTTGGAAAATAATCACACAAAAGTATCTTACAGCCAGATCAACAGCACTAACGTATTTAGGACTAACGACTGCACATACACAGATGCTCCCATTTATCACATACAGTGAAACCCCTCTATACCGAATGGCCCCTGAACCAGAGATAAAGTTCAGTTTGGAGGGGTTTTCGGTTTAGAGGGGTTTTCATAGTTGGGTATATTTCTCGTAAATTAACAAATCAACTCTGAAATGCCAGGAATTCCAGTTGAGAGCGATTGCGGTTTGGAGGGAATTCCAGTTTAGAGGGATTGCGGTTCGAAGGGAATTCCAGTTTAGAGGGATTGCGGTTTGGAGGGAATTCCAGTTTAGAGGGATTGCGGTTCGAAGGGAATTCCAGTTTAGAGGGATTGCGGTTCGGAGGGAATTCCAGTTTAGAGGGATTGAGTTTCGGAGGGAATTCCAGTTTAGAGGGATTGCGTTTCGGAGGGAATTCCAGATTAGAGGGATTGCGGTTTGGAGGGAATTCCAGTTTAGAGGGATTGCGTTTCGGAGGGAATTCCAGTTTAGAGGGATTGCGTTTCAGAGGGAATTCCAGTTTAGAGGGATTGCGGTTTGGAGGGGTTGAGGTTTAGAGGGATTGCTGTTCGGAGGGGTTGCAGTTTAGAGGGATTGCAGTTTGGAGGGATTGCGGTTCGGAGGGGTTGCAGTTTAGAGGGATTGTGGTTCGGAGGGGTTGCAGTTTAGAGGGATTGCAGTTTGGAGGGATTGCGGTTCGGAGGGGTTTCACTGTACTCCACCCTCGAGGTAATCTGGAACAAGCACAATGATATGATTATTACAGTATTGTAACACTAGATTAAAGTATCCGCGTAATGTACACATGACAGTACTGGCATCATCAAATAACACCACAAAATCAATACAGGCCCATAGCCACACTGAGGCACACTCAGGCAGCTGCCTCCGTTAAAATTTCCAAAGCAAAACAAATAAATGAAAAATTAAATAAATAAAATGCCAAAAATATCCCTTTGCTGTATAAAATGTTGACTGCTAGAGAGTTGAAAGGTCAGTACATAATTATACGTCTAAACTCATTAAATCAGAAATTCGTCATCAGGAAATCACTAATATACACTAACAATTTTAAGGGGGGACATTCCCCCAGAGCCCCCTAGATTGCCTCAGTTGAAATTTGCCTCTGGCTACGGTAATGCAATATGTCATTTCATACAAAGAACTAATCAAACAAATTAATAATCAGTTAAAAGTAAATTTAAAACCATTATCAATAATGATACTTGAATATAGTTTTCAACTTCAGTTTTAATATCATTAAACATTTATGAAGTGTTATCGGGTATTGGTAAAGTGATCAGGTATTAGACGCCATCGTTGAATATCGTTTACACATTCCTCTATTTCATGTTAATGTAAACATTGTCAGGTCAAATTCTTGGAAATATATATAGACAACATTACATGATTGTATTTTATATTAAATTCAAATTTAGTGGGCGTTTTGCAGCTAACAGACAACTGTCACAAGGGAAAGTCTCTGTCAAGTGGGGAGTTGTAGATAACAGATAAAGCAAAGTCTCTGTCAAGTGGGGGAGTTGTAGATAACAGATAAAGCAAAGTCTCTGTCAAGTGGGGAGTTGTAGATAACAGATAAAGCAAAGTCTCTGTCAAGTGGGGAGTTGTAGATAACAGATAAAGCAAAGTCTCTGTCAAGTGGGGGAGTTGTAGATAACAGATAAAGCAAAGTCTCTGTCAAGTGGGGGAGTTGTAGATAACAGATAAAGCAAAGTCTCTGTCAAGTGGGAAGTTGTAGATAACATACAAGGCACAATCTCTGTCAAGTGGGGGAGGTTGTAGATAACAGACAAGGGAAAGTCTCTGTCAAGTGGGGGAGTTGTAGATAACATACAAGGCAAAGTCTCTGTCAAGTGGGGGAGTTGTAGATAACATACAAGGGAAAGTCTCTGTCAAGTGGGGGAGTTGTAGATAACATATAAGGCAAAGTCTCTGTCAAGTGGGGGAGTTGTAGATAACAGAAAGCAAGTCTCTGTCAAGTGGGAGTTGTAGATAACAGATAAAGCAAAGTCTCTGTCAAGTGGGGGAGTTGTAGATAACATAAAGCAAAGTCTCTGTCAAGTGGGGGAGTTGTAGATAACATACAAGGGAAAGTCTCTGTCAAGTGGGGGAGTTGTAGATAACATAAAGCAAAGTCTCTGTCAAGTGGGGGAGTTGTAGATAACAATAAAGCAAAGTCTCTGTCAAGTGGGGAGTTGTAGATAACATACAAGGGAAAGTCTCTGTCAAGTGGGGGAGTTGTAGATAACATACAAGGGAAAGTCTCTGTCAAGTGGGGGAGTTGTAGATAACATACAAGGGAAAGTCTCTGTCAAGTGGGGCAGTTGTAGATAACATACAAGGGAAAGTCTCTGTCAAGTGGGGCAGTTGTAGATAACATACAAGGGAAAGTCTCTGTCAAGTGGGGGAGTTGTAGATAACAGATAAAGCAAAGTCTCTGTCAAGTGGGGGAGTTGTAGATAACAGATAAAGCAAAGTCTCTGTCAAGTGGGGGAGTTGTAGATAACATACAAGGGAAAGTCTCTGTCAAGTGGGGGAGTTGTAGATAACATACAAGGGAAAGTCTCTGTCAAGTGGGGGAGTTGTAGATAACATACAAGGGAAAGTCTCTGTCAAGTGGGGGAGTTGTAGATAACATACAAGGGAAAGTCTCTGTCAAGTGGGGAGTTGTAGATAACATACAAGGAAAGTCTCTGTCAAGTGGGGCAGTTGTAGATAACATACAAGGGAAAGTCTCTGTCAAGTGGGGGAGTTGTAGATAACAGATAAAGCAAAGTCTCTGTCAAGTGGGGGAGTTGTAGATAACAGATAAAGCAAAGTCTCTGTCAAGTGGGGGAGTTGTAGATAACATACAAGGGAAAGTCTCTGTCAAGTGGGGGTGTTGTAGATAACATACAAGGGAAAGTCTCTGTCAAGTGGGGCAGTTGTAGATAACATATAAGGGAAAGTCTCTGTCAAGTGGGGGGAGTTGTAGATAACAGACAAGGGAAAGTCTCTGTCAAGTGGGGGAGTTGTAGATAACATACAAGGGAAAGTCTCTGTCAAGTGGGGGAGTTGTAGATAACATACAAGAGAAAGTCTCTGTCAAGTGGGGGAGTTGTAGATAACATACAAGGGAAAGTCTCTGTCAAGTGGGGGAGTTTGTAGATAACATACAAGGGAAAGTCTATGTCAAGTGGGGGAGTTGTAGATAACATACAAGGGAAAGTCTCTGTCAAGTGGGGGAGTTGTAGATAACATACAAGGGAAAGTCTCTGTCAAGTGGGGGAGTTGTAGATAATAGATAAAGCAAAGTCTCTGTCAAGTGGGGGAGGTTGTAGATAACAGACAAGGGAAAGTCTCTGTCAAGTGGGGGAGTAGTAGATAACATACAAGGCACAGTCTCTGTCAAGTGGGGGAGTTGTAGATAACATACAAGGGAAAGTCTCTGTCAAGTGGGGGAGTTGTAGATAACATACAAGGGAAAGTCTCTGTCAAGTGGGGGAGTAGTAGATAACATACAAGGCACAGTCTCTGTCAAGTGGGGGAGTTGTAGATAACATACAAGGGAAAGTCTCTGTCAAGTGGGGGAGTTGTAGATAACATACAAGGGAAAGTCTCTGTCAAGTGGGGGAGTTGTAGATAACATACAAGGGAAAGTCTCTGTCAAGTGGGGGAGTTGTAGATAACATACAAGGGAAAGTCTCTGTCAAGTGGGGGAGTTGTAGATAACATACAAGGCAAAGTCTCTGTCAAGTGGGGGAGTTGTAGATAACATACAAGGGAAAGTCTCTGTCAAGTGGGGGAGTTGTAGATAACATACAAGGCAAAGTCTCTGTCAAGTGGGGGAGTTGTAGATAACATACAAGGGAAAGTCTCTGTCAAGTGGGGGAGTTGTAGATAACATACAAGGCAAAGTCTCTGTCAAGTGGGGGAGTTGTAGATAACATACAAGGGAAAGTCTCTGTCAAGTGGGGGAGTTGTAGATAACATACAAGGGAAAGTCTCTGTCAAGTGGGGGAGTTGTAGATAACATACAAGGGAAAGTCTCTGTCAAGTGGGGGAGTTGTAGATAACATACAAGGGAAAGTCTCTGTCAAGTGGGGGAGTTGTAGATAACATACAAGGGAAAGTCTCTGTCAAGTGGGGGAGTTGTAGATAACATACAAGGGAAAGTCTCTGTCAAGTGGGGGAGTTGTAGATAACAGACAAGGGAAAGTATCTGTCAAGTGGGGGAGTTGTAGATAACATACAAGGGAAAGTCTCTGTCAAGTGGGGGAGTTGTAGATAACATACAAGGGAAAGTCTCTGTCAAGTGGGGGAGTTGTAGATAACATACAAGGGAAAGTCTCTGTCAAGTGGGGGAGTTGTAGATAACAGACAAGGGAAAGTCTCTGTCAAGTGGGGGAGTTGTAGATAACATACAAGGGAAAGTCTCAGTCAAGTGGGGGAGTTTGTAGATAACATACAAGGGAAAGTCTATGTCAAGTGGGGGAGTTGTAGATAATAGATAAAGCAAAGTCTCTGTCAAGTGGGGGAGGTTGTAGATAACAGACAAGGGAAAGTATCTGTCAAGTGGGGGAGTTGTAGATAACATACAAGGGAAAGTCTCTGTCAAGTGGGGGAGTTGTAGATAACATACAAGGGAAAGTCTCTGTCAAGTGGGGGAGTTGTAGATAACATACAAGGGAAAGTCTCTGTCAAGTGGGGGAGTTGTAGAAACAGACAAGGGAAAGTCTCTGTCAAGTGGGGGAGTTGTAGATAACATACAAGGGAAAGTCTCTGTCAAGTGGGGGAGCTGTAGATAACATACAAGGGAAAGTCTCTGTCAAGTGGGGGAGTTGTAGATAACAGACAAGGGAAAATATATGTCAAGTGGGGGAGTTGTAGATAACATACAAGGGAAAGTCTCTGTCAAGTGGGGGAGTTGTAGATAACATACAAGGGAAAGTCTCTGTCAAGTGGGGGAGTTTGTAGATAACAGACAAGGGAAAGTCTCTGTCAAGTGGGGGAGTTGTAGATAACATACAAGGGAAAGTCTCTGTCAAGTGGGGGAGTTGTAGATAACAGACAAGGGAAAGTCTCTGTCAAGTGGGGGAGTTTGTAGATAACATACAAGGGAAAGTCTCAGTCAAGTGGGGGAGTTTGTAGATAACATACAAGGGAAAGTCTATGTCAAGTGGGGGAGTTGTAGATAACAGACAAGGGAAAGTATCTGTCAAGTGGGGGAGGTTGTAGATAACAGACAAGGGAAAGTCTCTGTCAAGTGGGGGAGTTGTAGATAACAGACAAGGGAAAGTCTCTGTCAAGTGGGGGAGTTGTAGATAACAGACAAGGCAAAGTCTCTGTCAAGTGGGGGAGTTGTAGATAACAGACAAGGGAAAGTCTCTGTCAAGTGGGGGAGTTGTAGATAACATACAAGGCACAGTCTCTGTCAAGTGGGGGAGTTGTAGATAACATACAAGGGAAAGTCTCTGTCAAGTGGGGAGTTGTAGATAACATACAAGGCACAGTCTCTGTCAAGTGGGGGTGTTGTAGATAACATACAAGGCACAGTCTCTGTCAAGTGGGGGTGTTGTAGATAACAGACAAGGGAGAGTCTCTGTCAAGTGGGGGAGTTGTAGAAACATACAAGGGAAAGTCTCTGTCAAGTGGGGGAGTTGTAGATAACATACAAGGCACAGTCTCTGTCAAGTGGGGGAGTTGTAGATAACATACAAGGGAAAGTCTCTGTCAAGTGGGGGAGTTGTAGATAACAGACAAGGGAAAGTCTCTGTCAAGTGGGGGAGTTGTAGATAACAGACAAGGGAAAATATATGTCAAGTGGGGGAGTTGTAGATAACATACAAGGGAAAGTCTCTGTCAAGTGGGGGAGTTTGTAGATAACATACAAGGGAAAGTCTCAGTCAAGTGGGGGAGTTGTAGATAACATACAAGGGAAAGTCTCTGTCAAGTGGGGGAGTTGTAGATAACAGACAAGGGAAAATATATGTCAAGTGGGGGAGTTGTAGATAACATACAAGGGAAAGTCTCTGTCAAGTGGGGGAGTTGTAGATAACATACAAGGGAAAGTCTCTGTCAAGTGGGGGAGTTGTAGATAACAGACAAGGGAAAGTCTCTGTCAAGTGGGGGAGTTGTAGATAACAGACAAGGGAAAGTCTCTGTCAAGTGGGGGAGTTGTAGATAACAGACAAGGCAAAGTCTCTGTCAAGTGGGGGAGTTGTAGATAACAGACAAGGGAAAGTCTCTGTCAAGTGGGGGAGTTGTAGATAACATACAAGGCACAGTCTCTGTCAAGTGGGGGAGTTGTAGATAACATACAAGGCACAGTCTCTGTCAAGTGGGGGAGTTGTAGATAACATACAAGGGAAAGTCTCTGTCAAGTGGGGGAGCTGTAGATAACAGACAATGGAAAGTTTCTGTCAAGTGGGGGAGTTGTAGATAACATACAAGGGAAAGTCTCTGTCAAGTGGGGAGTTGTAGATAACATACAAGGGAAAGTCTCTGTCAAGTGGGGGAGTTGTAGATAACATACAAGGAAAGTCTCTGTCAAGTGGGGGTTGTAGATAACAGACAAGGAAGTCTCTGTCAAGTGGGGGAGTTGTAGATAACATACAAGGGAAAGTCTCTGTCAAGTGGGGGAGTTGTAGATAACATACAAGGGAAAGTCTCTGTCAAGTGGGGGAGTTGTAGATAACATACAAGGGAAAGTCTCTGTCAAGTGGGGGAGTTGTAGATAACAGACAAGGGAAAGTCTCTGTCAAGTGGGGGAGTTGTAGATAACAGACAAGGGAAAGTCTCTGTCAAGTGGGGGAGTTGTAGATAACATACAAGGGAAAGTCTCTGTCAAGTGGGGGAGTTGTAGATAACATACAAGGGAAAGTCTCTGTCAAGTGGGGGAGTTGTAGATAACATACAAGGGAAAGTCTCTGTCAAGTGGGGGAGTTGTAGATAACATACAAGGGAAAGTCTCTGTCAAGTGGGGGAGTTGTAGATAACAGACAAGGGAAAGTCTCTGTCAAGTGGGGGAGTTGTAGATAACAGACAAGGGAAAGTCTCTGTCAAGTGGGGGAGTTGTAGATAACAGACAAGGCAAAGTCTCTGTCAAGTGGGGGAGTTGTAGATAACAGACAAGGGAAAGTCTCTGTCAAGTGGGGGAGTTGTAGATAACATACAAGGCAAAGTCTCTGTCAAGTGGGGGAGTTGTAGATAACATACAAGGGAAAGTCTCTGTCAAGTGGGGGAGTTGTAGATAACATACAAGGGAAAGTCTCTGTCAAGTGGGGGAGTTGTAGATAACATACAAGGGAAAGTCTCTGTCAAGTGGGGGAGTTGTAGATAACATACAAGGGAAAGTCTCTGTCAAGTGGGGGAGTTGTAGATAACATACAAGGGAAAGTCTCTGTCAAGTGGGGGAGTTGTAGATAACATACAAGGGAAAGTCTCTGTCAAGTGGGGGAGTTGTAGATAACATACAAGGGAAAGTCTCTGTCAAGTGGGGGAGTTGTAGATAACATACAAGGGAAGTCTCTGTCAAGTGGGGGAGTTGTAGATAACATACAAGGGAAAGTCTCTGTCAAGTGGGGGAGTTGTAGATAACATACAAGGGAAAGTCTCTGTCAAGTGGGGGAGTTGTAGATAACATACAAGGGAAAGTCTCTGTCAAGTGGGGGAGTTGTAGATAACATACAAGGGAAAGTCTCTGTCAAGTGGGGGAGTTGTAGATAACATACAAGGGAAAGTCTCTGTCAAGTGGGGGAGTTGTAGATAACATACAAGGGAAAGTCTCTGTCAAGTGGGGGAGTTGTAGATAACATACAAGGGAAAGTCTCTGTCAAGTGGGGGAGTTGTAGATAACATACAAGGGAAAGTCTCTGTCAAGTGGGGGAGTTGTAGATAACATACAAGGGAAAGTCTCTGTCAAGTGGGGGAGTTGTAGATAACATACAAGGGAAAGTCTCTGTCAAGTGGGGGAGTTGTAGATAACATACAAGGAAAGTCTCTGTCAAGTGGGGGTTGTAGATAACATACAAGGGAAAGTCTCTGTCAAGTGGGGGAGTTGTAGATAACATACAAGGGAAAGTCTCTGTCAAGTGGGGGAGTTGTAGATAACATACAAGGGAAAGTCTCTGTCAAGTGGGGGAGTTGTAGATAACATACAAGGGAAAGTCTCTGTCAAGTGGGGGAGGTTGTAGATAACATACAAGGGAAAGTCTCTGTCAAGTGGGG
>CM026402.1:69444748-69471600 GCA_014843695.1 Archivesica marissinica
AAGTGGGGGAGTTTGTAGATAACATACAAGGGAAAGTCTATGTCAAGTGGGGGAGTTGTAGATAATAGATAAAGCAAAGTCTCTGTCAAGTGGGGGAGGTTGTAGATAACAGACAAGGGAAAGTCTCTGTCAAGTGGGGGAGTTGTAGATAACATACAAGGGAAAGTCTCTGTCAAGTGGGGGAGTTGTAGATAACATACAAGGGAAAGTCTCTGTCAAGTGGGGGAGTTGTAGATAACATACAAGGGAAAGTCTCTGTCAAGTGGGGGAGTTGTAGATAACATACAAGGGAAAGTCTCTGTCAAGTGGGGGAGTTGTAGATAACATACAAGGGAAAGTCTCTGTCAAGTGGGGGAGTTGTAGATAACATACAAGGGAAAGTCTCTGTCAAGTGGGGGAGTTGTAGATAACATACAAGGGAAAGTCTCTGTCAAGTGGGGGAGTTGTAGATAACATACAAGGGAAAGTCTCTGTCAAGTGGGGGAGTTGTAGATAACATACAAGGCAAAGTCTCTGTCAAGTGGGGGAGTTGTAGATAACATACAAGGGAAAGTCTCTGTCAAGTGGGGGAGTTGTAGATAACATACAAGGGAAAGTCTCTGTCAAGTGGGGGAGTTGTAGATAACATACAAGGGAAAGTCTCTGTCAAGTGGGGGAGTTGTAGATAACATACAAGGCAAAGTCTCTGTCAAGTGGGGGAGTTGTAGATAACATACAAGGGAAAGTCTCTGTCAAGTGGGGGAGTTGTAGATAACATACAAGGGAAAGTCTCTGTCAAGTGGGGGTGTTGTAGATAACATACAAGGGAAAGTCTCTGTCAAGTGGGGGAGTTGTAGATAACATACAAGGGAAAGTCTCTGTCAAGTGGGGGAGTTGTAGATAACATACAAGGGAAAGTCTCTGTCAAGTGGGGGAGTTGTAGATAACATACAAGGCACAGTCTCTGTCAAGTGGGGGAGTTGTAGATAACATACAAGGGAAAGTCTCTGTCAAGTGGGGGAGTTGTAGATAACATACAAGGCACAGTCTCTGTCAAGTGGGGGTGTTGTAGATAACATACAAGGGAAAGTCTCTGTCAAGTGGGGGAGTTGTAGATAACATACAAGGGAAAGTCTCTGTCAAGTGGGGGAGTTGTAGATAACATACAAGGGAAAGTCTCTGTCAAGTGGGGGAGGTTGTAGATAACAGACAAGGGAAAGTCTCTGTCAAGTGGGGGAGTTGTAGATAACAGACAAGGGAAAGTCTCTGTCAAGTGGGGGAGTTGTAGATAACATACAAGGGAAAGTCTCTGTCAAGTGGGGAAGTTGTAGATAACAGACAAGGTAAAGTCTATGTCAAGTGGGGGAGTTGTAGATAACAGACAAGGTAAAGTCTATGTCAAGCGGGGGAGTTGTAGATAACAGACAAGGTAAAGTCTATGTCAAGCGGGGGAGTTGTAGATAACATACAAGGAAAAGTCTCTGTCAAGTGGGGAAGTTGTAGATAACAGACAAGGAAAGGTCTCTGTCAAGTGGGGGAGGATGTAGATAAAAGACAAGGGAAAGTCCCTGTCAAGTGGGGGAGGATGTATATAACAGACAAGGGAAAGTATCTGTCAAGT
Source organism: Archivesica marissinica (assembly GCA_014843695.1). Taxonomy (NCBI): domain Eukaryota; kingdom Metazoa; phylum Mollusca; class Bivalvia; order Venerida; family Vesicomyidae; genus Archivesica; species Archivesica marissinica. The sequence continues at coordinate 69,446,349 of CM026402.1, forward strand.
GGGGGAGGTTGTAGATAACATACAAGGGAAAGTCTCTGTCAAGTGGGGGAGTTGTAGATAATAGATAAAGCAATGTCTCTGTCAAGTGGGGGAGTTGTAGATAATAGATAAAGCAATGTCTCTGTCAAGTGGGGGAGGTTGTAGATAACAGACAAGGGAAAGTCTATGTCAAGTGGGGGAGTTTGTAGATAACATACAAGGGAAAGTCTATGTCAAGTGGGGGAGTTGTAGATAATAGATAAAGCAAAGTCTCTGTCAAGTGGGGGAGGTTGTAGATAACAGACAAGGGAAAGTCTCTGTCAAGTGGGTGAGTTGTAGATAACAGACAAGGGAAAGTCTCTGTCAAGTGAGGGAGTTGTAGATAACATACAAGGGAAAGTCTCTGTCAAGTGGGGGAGTTGTAGATAACATACAAGGGAAGGTCTCTGTCAAGTGGGTGAGTTGTAGATAACAGACAAGGGAAAGTCTCTGTCAAGTGAGGGAGTTGTAGATAACATACAAGGGAAAGTCTCTGTCAAGTGGGGGAGTTGTAGATAACATACAAGGGAGTCTCTGTCAAGTGGGGGAGGTTGTAGATAACATACAAGGGAAAGTCTCTGTCAAGTGGAGGTGTTGTAGATAACATACAAGGGAAAGTCTCTGTCAAGTGGGGGAGTTGTAGATAACATACAAGGGAAAGTCTCTGTCAAGTGGGGCAGTTGTAGATAACATACAAGGCACAGTCTCTGTCAAGTGGGGGATTGTAGATAACATACAAGGGAAAGTCTTTTATGTCACTCATGAACATAGAAAGATATGATTATCAATTGTGGCTAGCATCACCCATGATAATAATACTTTCAATGTTAATTGGGCGAAATATAATTTGGTCATTCTCTTAAATAAACATATTTTCTTTTTATTCCTCTTTACCCAACCTGCTAGTCCCAGACCTGATAGTCCTAGAATTCCCAGACTTGATAGTCCTAGAATTCCCAGACTTGATAGTCCTAGAAGTCCCAGACTTGATAGTCCTAGAAGTCCCATACTTGATAGTCCTAGAAGTCCCAGACGTGATAGTCCTAGAAGTCCCAGACATGATAGTCCTAGAAGTCCCATACCTGATAGTCCTAGAAGTCCCAGACATGATAGTCCTAGAATTCCCAGACTTGATATTCCTAGAAGTCCCATACATGATAGTCCTAGACCTAATAGTCCTAGAAGTCCTAGACCTGATAGTCCTAGAAGTCCCATACATGATAGTCCTAGACCTGATAGTCCTAGAAGTCCTAGACCTGATAGTCCTTGAATTCCCAGACTTGATAGTCCTAGAAGTCCCAGACTTGATAGTCCTAAAAGTCCCAGACATGATAGTCCTAGAAGTCCTAGACCTGATAGTCCTAGAAGTCCCATACCTGATAGTCCTAGAAGTCCTAGACATGATAGTCCTAGAAGTCCCATACATGATAGTCCTAGACCTGATAATCCTAGAAGTCCCATACATGATAGTCCCAGACCTGATAGTCCTAGAAGTCCAAGATCTGATAGTCCTAGAAGTCCAAGACCTGATAGTCCTAGACCTGATAGTCCTAGAAGTCCCAGACTTGATATTCCTAGAAGTCCCAGACCTGATAGTCCTAGACCTGATAGTCCTAGAAGTCCCAGACCTGATATTCCTAGAAGTCCCAGACCTGATAGTCCTAGACCTGATAGTCCTAGAAGTCCAAGACCTGATAGTCCTAGACCTGATAGTCCTAGAAGTCCCAGACCTGATATTCCTAGAAGTCCCAGACCTGATAGTCCTAGACCTGATAGTCCTAGAAGTCCCAGACCTGATAGTGCTAGAAGTCCTAGACCTGATAGTCCTAGACTTGATAGTCCTAGAAGTCCCAGACCTGATAGTCCTAGAAGTCCTAGACCTGATAGTCCTAGAAGTCCAAGACCTGATAGTCCTAGACCTGATAGTCCTAGAAGTCCCAGACCTGATAGTCCTAGAAGTCTTAGACCTGATAGTCCTAGACCTGATAGTCCTAGACCTGATAGTGCTCGAAGTCCTAGACCTGATAGTCCCAGACCTGATAGTCCTAGAAGTCCCAGACCTGATAGTCCTAGACCTGATAGTCCTAGAAGTCCCAGACCTGATAGTCATAGAAGTCCAAGACCTGATAGTCCTAGACCTGATAGTCCTAGAAGTCCCAGACCTGATACTCCTAGAAGTCCTATACCTGATAGTCCTAGACCTGATAGTCCTAGACCTGATAGTGCTAGAAGTCCTAGACCTGATAGTCCTAGAAGTCCCAGACCTGATAGTCCTAGAAGTCCTAGATATGATAGTCCTAGAAGTCCTAGACCTGATAGTACTAGAAGTCCAAAACCTGATAGTCCTAGACCTGTTAGTCCTAGAAGTCCTAGACCTGATAGTCCTAGACCTGATAGTCCTAGAAGTCCTAGACCTGATAGTCCTAGAAGTCCTAGACCTGATAGTCCTAGAAGTCCTAGACCTGATAGTTCTAGACCTGATAGTCCTATAGAAGTCCTAGACCTGATAGTCCTAGAAGTCCTAGACCTGATAGTCCTAGACCTGATAGTCCTAGACCTGATAGTGCTCGAAGTCCTAGACCTGATAGTCCCAGACCTGATAGTCCTAGAAGTCCCAGACCTGATAGTCCTAGACCTGATAGTCCTAGAAGTCCCAGACCTGATAGTCATAGAAGTCCAAGACCTGATAGTCCTAGACCTGATAGTCCTAGAAGTCCCAGACCTGATACTCCTAGAAGTCCTATACCTGATAGTCCTAGACCTGATAGTCCTAGACCTGATAGTGCTAGAAGTCCTAGACCTGATAGTCCTAGAAGTCCCAGACCTGATAGTCCTAGAAGTCCTAGATATGATAGTCCTAGAAGTCCTAGACCTGATAGTCCTAGAAGTCCAAGACCTGATAGTCCTAGACCTGTTAGTCCTAGAAGTCCTAGACCTGATAGTCCTAGAAGTCCTAGACCTGACAGTCCTAGAAGTCCTAGACCTGATAGTCCTAGAAGTCCTAGACCTGATAGTTATAGACCTGATAGTCCTATATAAGTCCTAGACCTGATAGTCCTAGACCTGATAGTCCTAGAAGTCCTAGACCTGATAGTCCTAGAAGTCCTAGACCTGATAGTCCTAGAAGTCCCAGAGCTGATAGTCCTAGAAGTCCTAGACCTGATAGTCCTAGACCTGATAGTCCTAGAAGTCCCAGACCTGATAGTCCTAGAAGTCCTAGACCTGATAGTCCTAGAAGTCCTAGACATGATAGTCCTAGAATTCCTAGACATGATAGTCCTAGAAGTCCCAGACCTGATAGTCCTAGAAGTCCTAGACCTGATAGTGCCAGACCTGAGTGCCAGACACGATAGTGCCACCTGATAGTCCCAGATGACATTATGCTTGGAGTTGATATAAACTAAAATAACATACATATACCATACCCTTAGCTTCCTTGGCTTTTACGTAAACTTTCTCGAGCCCGTACCTCAGAGCTGGCAGCTTTATCCCGGATAGATAGTTCCTTTTGTCACGATGCTGGGCTATTATCAGACCAAACTGGAAATGTAAACAGGCAATACGGATATAATCTCACAGTCTAATTCCATTATCTCAAAGTATGTCATGTCAATTTCACTGGTTATGTCAAATTCAGCAGTAAAGTCAAAGTTGAGTGAAATACCTATGTCAAATTCCGTTAAGTCAAATTTTCGGTTAAATTTCAGTATGTAGTATTTAATACACACTCATTATTTCAATATGTCAATTTGTCACCAAAGTGCGACCGTCATTTGCCAAAATCATCTCATTCTAATCAAACAGTCTGGGCAGAAAATCGATAAGATAGTTGGTGTTTACCGTGACAGTAATTACAATGTGTTCACTACAGGTACACACTAATCAGTAGTAGTCTTAACCAATAAAATAAGTAGATAAAACTTAATGGCTCATCATACAAATTAATACTTAATTATTTAGTTAGTTTTGGTTGAAATTACCCGTAACATCTATCTACATTTGCAAAATTAAACTTGTCAATAATGAGTGAAAAAACAGCACACGATTTATTTTATAAATGCACCGTTATTGCACCATTATTGTATCTGCGATGTTTGTCACATTTTCATAAATCGAACGTAAATGTTATTTACATGACTGTAAATATATCTGTGGTGTATTTATTAACCCTTTCCTTCATAGAGATTTAGGTTGGTTAATATATTATTATATCTCCATACAAACAATGGTAATGGCGTCAAAGAGGTGTTTCTGTGAGGAAAAGTGTTAAATATTAAATAAGATAATACAATGATAACTGACAACTTGGAAAATGATTTATTATGGAACAATGTGTAGATGTCTTGCTTGCTCTCTAAGAGAAACAACATCTTAGGAAATTTTCGATTATGTCAAACTTCCGTTCTGTCGAAGTGTTTTGTTCGGTCCGATGGAATTCGACATACCGGATGTAGACTGTATATTAAACATTTGTACATGTTACAGGTAGAATGCCTGGAACCAGTCTACAAATTCTCATGACTGGTTCCCAGTAATTAAAATGTAATATGTCACAGAATGCCTGGAACCATCCTACAAATTCTCATGACTGGTTCCCAGTAATTAAAATGTAATATGTCACAGAATGCCTGGAACCATTCTACAAATTCTCATGACTGGTTCCCAGTAATTAAACTGTAATATGTCACAGAATGCCTGGAACCATCCTACAAATTCTCATGACTGGTTCCCAGTAATTAAAATGTAATATGTCACAGAATGCCTGGAACCATCCTACAAATTCTCATGACTGGTTCCCAGTAATTAAAATGTAATATGTCACAAGAACACACTCTGCTGTAGCCCAAGGTCATAACTTCTCAAGTTCACCACATGAACACATAAATCATAAACTTTATTTATTTTACAACGATTGTGAAACAAGCTTTAACACGTTATATGAATCATTTTCGTTGGCGCATGGTCGTTCAACCGAAGTACCAGGAGAAAATCTGGCGACCACAGAACCATCTCACACACTTCCCGGACCGAGGATCGAACCTTGGTTGCATTGGTGAGAGAAATCAGACAGCCAGAGGATCCACATGAAGAAATGGATAAAATCAGAGAACTAGGTTAGGGACCACGCACGTACCCAATCACATCCGTCCTTACGACTTGACCCATCATCTACAGGTACCAAATGGCAATCGCCCAATGCTAAATCTGTAACAGACAAAAATCTTGCAAATCCCAGCAAACGTTGCATGAATAAAAGGTATGGATCCAGATCAAATTAAACTTTACAAATATAAGAAAGTGCTTGGTATGGATTCAACAGTCTTGCAAACAAATATATATACAGTCTACATCCACACCAGTCTTGCAAACAAATATATATACAGTCTACATCTGTTATGTCGAATTCCGTCGCACCGAACAAAATACTTTGACATAACCGAAGTTTGACGTCACGAAATTCGATATAAACAGATCCAGTTACATGTAAAATGATAGTGTTTGAAATGGGACTTTGATCCGATTTCAAGATAACCGGAGAATTCGGCATAACCGACTTTGACATAACGGATGTAGACTGTATATAGTGCACTTTATTGATAGATGTGTATTATTAAATGCTCCCAGTGCAAAAAATTGACAGCTCCTCCAATAATTATTTGCTATGCCTAATTAATAAGTTATGAAGAGTAGTTTAACACAGACAGATCAATCTACACCAACTGTAGTGTATTATACATTATAAGGTTTGTTGACATGGGTATATAGTGCGCAGGCTTTGGAAATATCACTCCTGGCCGCCCTACTGTTATATTTATATTTCGGGTTTTACGCCTGCATCAGCACCATTTTGGGCTATATCGCCGGCGGGCAGTTTACCTAACAACACCTTTCCTGGGCAGGTTCCAGCCAGTACTTGGGTGCACCAACCTCCGTAAGAAACTGCCAACATTTTCATATAAATGAGACATGGCCTGAGCGGGGCTTGAACCCGTGACCATCAGTGATGATAGGTTACAGTGGTATACAAGTTAGCGACTTTAACCACTCGACCACGAGGCGGACTGACCGCCCTACTGGCCGGCACTATATACTCGTATAGTCCATGGTTCATTCTAGGTCAGAATTTTTGGGAGAAGTGAGAAAGCGCGCGATCGCGTCCTTAAAGCGACACTACATCGTAAAAAGCCAAAACAATTCATTTTTCACGTATACATGCATTTCTACTACAAATTCTTTTGAATACATTCCAACACAAATATTGAATCAATAAACAAATAAATAAAGTGTGTTTGTGGTCTACAAACTTTCAAAAGTGAGTGTAGGAATTCATATATACCGGTCATCCACGCTCCTGAATTGACATTTCTTTGTCATTATAGTCAATACTAAACGCTTGATACTGTCGCTTAGATATAATAAATTTAACTAAGATTAGTCTACAAATAAATATGCATCTGCACAAATGTGAGATATAACGGTAAATCTGTACCATAAATCTCGTTATTCGGAATACACAGGTTGCATTACGCATGCATGGCGACCTTGTTTACATTATTTTGTTATGTTGTTTATTATTTGAAATTCTCAGTTTTTGAGGCAAATATTTGGAAAATAATTAAGGCATATAATAGGAAATTACATTCTGTATAAATTTGTGTTTTCACTGATGTAGTGTTGCTTTAAATGGTGTTATTTAATCAATTTCAACAAAATATGGTTAAAATACACATTATTTATTATTATATATTATCATTTTTACCTCATTGACCTGAGTAATTTCATGTATGTGTGATTTTTACCGTAACACCGGCATGTCTGGATTTGGGATCCCATAAATGTTCAATAGACTTTCATATCATAAAATTATTTCGCTGTTAGTCTTATTGTGTGTTAAGAAATTCTACATCTTTAAATAATGCAAACTGTAGAAAAATTAACGTAACATTTGTGTCTGCGTCTTCTACAGATTCATCGAATAGTATGCGGCAATTCCGGTTTTAATTTAACAATAGTGAGGCAAGCGAAATGTTTGCATCTTAATGCGTATATACGGCTAGCCCGGAACAATCAAACCTTTAAATATAAACAAACTTTACAATAAAAGCCTTGTTTTAAAAATGATAAAAAAACAATGATTGTACTATAGAAATCGCGTACAATGGCCAGGGGTAAAAGAGGCTGAGGGTCGAGACAGCGTACATGTATATATGTCAGAGCTGCATGGGGCATATCGATGCAATCAGCTGCCTATTATTAAAAACGAAAATCGCTGTATACAACAGCCAGGGGGTACTACGGCGTAAGACGAGGCGGAAGTTAGGGTTGACAGTGTACATGTCAGATCTGCATGTTGCGTATTTATGATCAAGTAAGAAATTGTCGCCCTAGGGACCCTGACTTCCCCCTCTGTGGGCCCCACTTCTCCCTAAAAAATATTTGTTTTAGTTTTTACGATTTTCAAACAAAATTTTGTCTAGTAAGATACACTGGCCCATTATAAAGCACTCCTTCTATTCAAATGTTATATTTAATGGTTGTACTGTGCATTTTAACCCTATTTTGCAGAAGTATATTAAAGAACACCATTTAAGGAAGCGATCATGCGCTTTCTCACTTCTCCCAAAAGTTCTGACCTAGAATGAACCCTGTATTTTTAGACACACACCTTGTAATTTTAAGAAGCGGTTACTTAAAATGATACCTTTTCAGTGGTTAGATTTTGGTAGACTTTTAGTATGTTATTAAGCACGCTGATACTATAGAAAACCGTTGAGAAACCTTTTGTAGCAATTTTCTAGGGTAGGGTGGCCTTTTTTATATATGCAGCCATCTATTGAGGGGGTTTAAGATTTAACATCACTATACAAGAAACTTACCATGCATCTTGCCAGCAAGTTCATACTGGTCTTCTGGTACTGGTGATCGAGCCGATATGGCAGAGAACAGCCCACCTCTACCCCACCCACCAGAATCATCTGTAACGTAAGAAACTCATTAGATTTGCTATGTGATTGAGTCGATATGGCAGAGAACAGCCCACCTCTACCCCACCCACCAGAATCATCTGTAACGTAAGAAACTCATTAGATTTGCTATGTGATCGAGTCGATATGGCAGAGAACAACCCACCTCAACCCCCACCCACCAGAATCATCTGTAACGTAAGAAAGTCATTAGATTTGCTATGTGATTGAGTCGATATGGCAGAGAACAACCCACCTCTACCCCACCCATCAGAATCATCTGTAACGTAAGAAACTCATTAGATTTGCTATGTGATTGAGTCGATATGGCAGAGAAGAGCCCGCCTCTACCCCATCCACCAGAATCATCTGTAACGTAAGAAACTCATTAGATTTGCTATGTTTCTGCTTTGCTATCATACAGTATTGAAGAGAGATTTATCTATTCTGTCATTCTTATATCACATTATTTATTTTTCAATTCAATTCAATATATTTATTGCATTAAATATGATAACATATTTATAGCAAACAATACATAAACAATGTACAATGGAAAGGCATGGTTACATTTTCAGAAGAGCATAGATGGTTATGGTGTCTAAAAGTGTTACTTTCTTGCTAAACTTGCGTAATATATATAAATTTGGACAGGTTTTGAACAATTTTCCTCTTAGTCTCTGTAAGTAAGGTAATAAACTTGTGTTCGGTAGACCAAATGTAATAGTAACCGTTTAGAGATTTTGTCCTTAAATCTCGAAATTTACGGCAAATAAGAAGAAAATGATACAGATATTTAGGCTGTCCGATTAGCGCAGTGGTTAGCGAACTCGCTTCTCACCAATACAACCAGGATTCGATCCTCGGACCGGGAAGTATGTGAGATGGTACGGTGGTCGCCAGATCGGACAGGTGGATTTTCTCCGGGTACTTCCACACAAATGACCACATTTACGCTTTCATCCGCGCCAACGAGAGTGATTAATATAAGTTGTTAAAAGCTTGTTTCGCAGTCGTTGTAAAAGAAATAAAGCTTAGTTTTGAAATGTAACCACATTACCTGCACAATGTACTATTATATTATTGTTTCTGTCAGTCTTCTCTGGTTGAGTTACATCACCAAGCACATAGTGGATATCATGTCTGGTTGTCTCCCCTGTGTCATCATAGTCATCATCATCATCATCAATCAATCCTTCATCTTCATCAGAGTTCTCATCAATCTCAATATTACAGGATTCGTATTTATTCTTCTTCCAAAGCTCTTCCCTAAAATTGTAAATTTTAAAATTCAATTCAACATATTTATTGTACGGATGTCAACGAATATTCGATCGAACGTCCGAATATCCGAATACTATTCCAGTATTCGGAAAAAATATCTATCTATCTTCCGTTAATGTCGAACCCCTCGCAGGGACGTAGACATGTTGCACGTCAAAAACGCAAAGAAGTTAAAAGTATGAGTAGTTAAAAGTATAATTTAAGAAAGTAATGAAAATAAGTTGTGGTAAAAGTTTAAAAGCAGCTGGGCAGAACAACTAGGGACTGGCATGTTCAATATGGCAAACTGCCGTATTGAATTGCTCTGTGGTAGGGAGTAGGGAGATGGACAATGTCAGGCGGGAGATGGTTCCAATGATAGATTGTTCTTGGAAAAAAGGAAAACTTGTAGTAGTCTGTAGTTGCTATAATTGACCTTTCTGCAAACGCTACTTAGGCACGCCCCCCATAGTTACAGGTGCTCGCTGTAACCACGCGAGACAAGCTATCTAACAAAATGGCGTCTAACGCAGACCTGCATCGAGTTAATCTAGATAAAATTCCGTCGAATTTCTCGGTTTTATTTCACCCAGATAAGAATATCTCGTTGAAAGCAAGAAGGCAAGGGTTTTAGGTGAATTCAGGTGATTTCGTATAATCCCTTGTTCGTCTAATGGTAGTTTCGTATACTAGTGCATTCGTATAATCACAGGTTCGTATTTTATATATATATAGTACTGCACTATACAGGCCCATTATAATAATGCTATTATTAGCTATTTAGGTAATTAGACACAATTATGAATGGGACTATGTAGCCGTGTGTTTGCCATACCAGGAGTGATTATCTATCTAGGTTTCAGGCCACTAATCAAGATTAATTAAAGTGAATGGGGGAGAATAAATAAATCATTCCGCATATTCGATGATTCCAACAGTGGCACTTATCGCAGCTAAGAGCATGCATATGGCTGGAAACGTGACGAGAGCAAAAAACGCATGGAAAAATAGACGCCATGGTTGTAATGAAATTGATGTGAAGAGCATGATATTTATACATGATTCAAGGGCTTGGACATATGGCACGGCTCAGCTCTAAAGCTGATAAAACATTGGCATACAAGCCAGCATCACACATGTTTGAGCCGACCAATCAAGGTGTGAAAAATAATATATTCTCCAGTAATTGATTAATTTGTCAACAGCCCATCTCATAATAGACGTAGGTGTGAAGGTTATTTCTCTAAAGTACAGATATACGGATGAGGACGTGTTAAATGTTTGTGGTAAATGCTTGCGCAGTCAACGGAAGAGTGAACAACCACATCGTGTCAACTTTGACATCAAAAGAAATGAAATATGCCACCGTCTTGAAAGACTCGACCCTATGCCTCCTAGAAGACTCGAACATTAGGCCCAAAAACTGAACACCAGTACGTTCACTGAGCTAATATGGGAATCCCACAGCTCTGCACATGCATGGGTACTATTACTACTATCTGATCCCTAGTCCACCATCCACGACAATATGTATGAACCACATGTATAATCACCACTATACTCACATATCTCTTGTGAACGGTAGATCTATTAATATAATGCAGAATATATTTTTTCGAAATATTTTATTATGCATAAATAAATTAATTTCAACTTACTTTTGTGCAAATATATCTGTTTGCATTAATTTTGGATGTATTCAGCTGGTCGTTTGGTCGTTCACACAACTTAATCCACCTTAGACATGTTTTCAAGATTTGTCTTAGGTTTTGAAAATGGCACGAATTTAACGTCACCTATCAATCGATCTGGATATCTACATCACTGTCACACAGCCCGTAACTACATCGTTTCACCATTGTCAATGACAGACAGCATTAATTAATTTTAAATATTTTTCAAAAAATAATTTCAGATCACGATCACAATTTTACTACATAACTCGTTTATCTAACAGAATGATAAAACAATGACTCGGTGTAGTAATCAATTATATAATTATGTGCACACATTTTATAATTGACCAATTAGCACAATCAGTGCTAAATTCCGATGTGAAATACTTTGCAGTGGCCCCTATCGGGGGTATTATAACTCGGCGGTCTCTGTGATGTACCGTTAATGGGTAAGTTGTTGATTGCTCCCAATAAACAGTGTGACACGCTTAAATTTGATTGCTGTGTTTGTGAGAAAAGAATGACTATATGGGGTCAGTCGGTGTATTTATAGATGCATTGTTTTTAAAGCAGCTGTCTGGTATTTTGTGGTTCATATACACACTTTTAGATTTGTCCAAGGATTTTGAAATGGGTTGAATTTAACGGTCGATCACCAGGATATCGACTAATTTTGTACTATAACTAACCCACACACCAAAGCTACACATTTTCAACATCATTAAAACAATTTTAAACCCGTATTTTCGATCAAATTCACGCCTTTTCAAATTTGTCTACTCGTTACTAGTGTGTCTAATATGCATTGTTTGTCTAACAAGATGGCGGCGATAAACCGTTGCCGGGGGTGTGCGCGAATGGTGCGATGCGATTGGCTAACGCCAGCTGTCAATCAAAATCGGCAGAAAGGTCAATTAACCTATAGCTTAAGGAATGGCAATGGCGAGCAGGACGGGAGAGGGGAACTAGGTCATTTTCAATGGGAATAGCAACAAGATCATTATGAATTTTATACATAAGGGATAACATATTGTCGCCGTTGATCTAGTCTGCGTAGATTTATAATATTATATTGTCCTCAAAAATTCCGCCCGCTCAGTCACACGTTTGGAAATGTTTGAATTGCTCTGAGAATACGAAAACTGCTAGGTGTAATCTATGCAAATTGGATTTATCATATTCGGGTACAATATTAATCTGAATAATAATTTGAAGAAGATGAGGTTTACGCGTAAAACAGAAATTAGGTTAGTTTGGCAATTTTATAAGAGTTTGAGTGATTTTGAGTTTTTGATAGAATTCTATCGAATATTTGAATACCGTCCCGACTGAATATTCGAATAGTAGAATCGCTATTCGTTGCCATCCCTAATTTATTGCATTAAATATGATAACATATTTATAGCAAACAATACATAAACAAAGTACAATGGAAAGGCATGGATACATTTTCAGAAGAGCATAGATGGTTATGGTGTCTAAGATTGTTAATTTCTTGCTAAACTTGCGCAATATATAAATTTGGACAGGTTTTGAACACTTTTCCTCTTAGTCTCTGTAAGTAAGGTAATAAACTTTTGTTCAGTAGGCCAAGTGTAATAGTAGCTTTTCAGAGATTTTTTCCTTAAATCTCTAAATATCTATTGAGGTAATTGGCCAAGTCGACAAACATCTGCAGGTGCACCTTAAAAACTGTGCTATGAGAGACATTGATGGTTTTTCTATTACCTTCCTTGGCAGATAAAGTCCGATTTATCCCAAAATGTAAATAGGTCCTATTAGTTTATTCCTTTGTTTTTACTGTTGTTCCTTAACCAGATGTTGCGGTTTGATAAATGTGATTTTATCAAATTCCTGTTAATTAACTGATAAGAAATGTTTACAAATAAGTACCCAATGTATATACTGTAGATCTGTCGGGATACAGTAATTTAATACTCATAAGACGAGAAGTAAATGAAAATTGCTAGCATGTTGTGCAAAGGAAACAACGATAAAAACAGAGGAAAGCACTTAATAGGACCTACATGTACTGTGTGTGCAGAGAATTAGTCCTTGGATGTGTATGTGGAGGTGAGTGGTAGGGTGGGGACTTAGTGTGGGCGTAGAGAATTAGTCCTTGGATGTGATGTGGAGGTGAGTGGTAGGGTGGGGACTTAGTGTGGGCGTAGAGAATTAGTCCTTGGATGTGTATGTGGAGGTGAGTGGTAGGGTGGGGACTTAGTGTGGGTGTAGAGAATTAGTACTCGGATGTGTATGTGAAGGTGAGTGGTAGGGTGGGGACTTAGTGTGGGTGTAGAGAATTAGTACTTGGATGTGTATGTGAAGGTGAGTGGTAGGGTGGGGACTTAGTGTGGGTGTAGAGAATTAGTACTCCGATGTGTATGTGAAGGTGAGTGGTAGGGTGGGGACTTAGTGTGGGTGTAGAGAATTAGTCCTTGGATGTGTATGTGGAGGTGAGTGGTAGGGTGGGGACTTAGTGTGGGTGTAGAAAATTAGTCCTTGGATGTGTATGTGGAGGTGAGTGGTTGGGTGGGGACTTAGTGTGGGTGTAGAGAATTAGTCCTTGGATGTGTATGTGGAGGTGAGTGGTAGGGTGGGGACTTAGTGTGGGTGTAGAGAATTAGTACTTGTCTGAACCTAATAAAATTAACAGTCTTTCAGATGGGACTTTAAACCAAGGTCTCGTGTCGGTGCTTTACACCGTCCATGTAAAAGAACCAGAGGAGACTCTGGAATGGGTCTCTGTCTGTATCATTGCACTATCCTCCAAAAATCTAAAATGACTAATCTCTTCAGGAGGCATCGCTCATATTTACATCCTATTTTTGCATAATCTTTTCTGGAAAGAAAGAAACTCTGTCATTTAGTTTAATCAAACGTTAGCTTGACTTTCTGGTGCGGGCCGTTGTCTAATGTTGCTAAAACTTGTGGCCCAAACCATTTGTATTTTCATGCTATGTATTGTATATTTATGTGTATGACATATTTACTATTGATTTGCAATAAAATATGATTAAATAAAAATTTATTATTTGGATGAGAATTATAACGGCCTGACTGGTACCTTCTTTTTCTCAGTTCCTGAGCACGCCTCATCTCTCGTTCCTCCGCCTCCTTCTCTCGCTTCTCAGCAGCTTCTTTACGCTGAAACATAAACCACATACTCATTAACCACATACTCATAAACCACATACTCATAAACTGTATACTCATAAACCATATACTCATAAACCACATACTCATAAACCGTATATGCATAAACCACATACTCATAAACCACATACTCATAAACCATATACTCATAAACCACATGCCCATAAACTACATACTCATAAACCACATACTCATAAACTGTATACTCATAAACCACATACTCATAAACTGTATACTCATAAACCACATACTCATAAACTATATACTCATAAACCATATACTCATAACCATATACTCATAAACAACATGCTCATAAACTGTATACTCATAAACCACATACTCATAAACTATATACTCATAAACCATATACTCATAACCATATACTCATAAACAACATGCTCATAAACTGTATACTCATAAACCATATACTCATAAACCATATAGGCATAAACCATATACTCATAAACCACAAACTCATAAACCATGTACTCATAAATCACAAACTCATAAACCATGTACTCATAAATCACAAACTCATAAACCACATACTCATAAACCACATATTCGTAAACTGTATACTCATAAACTATATACTCATAAACCATATACTCATAAACCATATACTCATAAACCACATACTCATAAACTGTATACTAATAAACTGTATACTCATAAACCACATACTCATAAACCATATACTCATAAACTGTATACTCATAAACCATATACTAATAAACCATATACTCATAAACCATATACTAATAATCCATATACTCATAAACCATATACTCATAAACCATATACTCATAAATTGTATACTCATAAACCATATACTCATAAACCATATACTCATAAACCATATACTCATAAACTATATACTCATAAACCATATACTCATAAATTATATACTCATAAACCATCCATGTATTCTTGTCTAGAATGATCCATGTATACGTGTCTACAATGATCCATGTATACTTGTCTACAATGATCCATGTAGACTTGTCTACAATGATCCATGTATACGTGTCTACAATGATCCATGTATACTTGTCTACAATGATCCATGTATACTTGTCTACAATGATCCATGTATACGTGTCTACAATGATCCATGTATGCTTGTCTACAATGATCCATGTATACTTGTCTACAATGATCCATGTATACTTGTCTACAATGATCCATGTATACTTGTCTACAATGATCCATGTATACTTGTCTGACCTAGAATGATCCATGTATACGTGTCTACAATGATCCATGTATACTGGTCTACAATGATCCATGTATACTTGTCTACAATGATCCATGTATACTTGTCTACAATGATCCATGTATATGTGTCTACAATGATCCATGCATACTTGTCTACAATGATCCATGTATTCTTGTCTACAATGATCCATGTATTCTTGTCTACAATGATCCATGTATTCTTGTCTACAATGATCCATGTATACTTGTCTACAATGATCCATGTATACTTGTCTACAATGATCCATGTATATGTGTCTACAATGATCCATGTATACTTGTCTACAATGATCCATGTATTCTTGTCTACAATGACCCATGTATTCTTGTCTACAATGATCCATGTATTCTTGTCTACAATGATCCATGTATACTTGTCTACAATGATCCATGTATACTTGTCTACAATGATCCATGTATATGTGTCTACAATGATCCATGTATACTTGTCTACAATGATCCATGTATTCTTGTCTACAATGATCCATGTATTCTTGTCTACAATGATCCATGTATTCTTGTCTACAATGATCCATGTATACTTGTCTACAATGATCCATGTATACTTGTCTACAATGATCCATGTATACTTGTCTACAATGATCCATGTATACTTGTCTACAATGATCCATGTATACTTGTCTACAATGATCCATGTATACTTGTCTACAATGATCCATGTATTCTTGTCTACAATGATCCATGTATATACTTGTCTACAATGATCCATGTATTCTTGTCTACAATGATCCATGTATACTTGTCTACAATGATCCATGTATACTTGTCTACAATGATCCATGTATACTTGTCTAGAATGATCCATGTATACTTGTCTACAATGATCCATGTATACTTGTCTACAATGATCCATGTATACTTGTCTACAATGATCCATGTATTCTTGTCTACAATGATCCATGTATACTTGTCTACAATGATCCATGTATACTTGTCTACAATGATCCATGTATACTTGTCTACAATGATCCATGTATACTTGTCTACAATGATCCATGTATACTTGTCTACAATGATCCATGTATACTTGTCTACAATGATCCATGTATACTTGTCTGACCTAGAATGATCCATGTATACTTGTCTACAATGATCCATGTATACTTGTCTAGAATGATCCATGTATACTTGTCTACAATGATCCATGTATACTTGTCTAGAATGATCCATGTATACTTGTCTACAATGATCCATGTATACTTGTCTACAATGATCCCTGTATACTTGTCTACAATGACCCATGTATACTTGTCTAGAATGATCCCTGTATACTTGTCTAGAATGACCCCTGTATGCTCGTCTACAATGATCCCTGTATACTTGTCTACAATGATCCCTGTATACTTGTCTACATTGATCCCTGTATACTTGTCTACAATGACCCCTGTATGCTTGTCTACAATGATCCCTGTATACTTGTCTACAATGATCCCTGTATACGTGTCTACAATGATCCCTGTATACTTGTCTACAATGATCCCTGTATACTTGTCTAGAATGATCCATGTATACTTGTCTACAATGATCCCTGTATACTTGTCTAGAATGATCCCTGTATACTTGTCTAGAATGATCCATGTATACTTGTCTACAATGATCCCTGTATACTTGTCTAGAATGACCCCTGTATACTTGTCTAGAATGATCCATGTATACTTGTCTACAATGATCCCTGTATACTTGTCTAGAATGATCCCTGTATACTTGTCTAGAATGATCCATGTATACTTGTCTACAATGATCCCTGTATACTTGTCTAGAATGACCCCTGTATGCTTGTCTAGAATGATCCCTGTATACTTGTCTATATTACCTTTTGTTTTCTTTCTTCAAGTTCTTCAGGGGTGAGTTTTTTCCTAGGTTTTCTGAGGACTTCAGGCAGGCCTGCCATAAATGTAGTAGTCTGCCGGATCATACGGCTCGGTCTGTCTTCAACAAGCTTCTTCTCAACATCCTCTCTCTGAGCTGAAACATATACAGCTAGGTCAGGAGCAGAATTTATCTAGTTCATTTCATATGGTTGATTAACACAGGTTTGTCTGTACGAGGAAGGTTGATGAATCATACTGTGATTCGGAAGTCATGATAGCGCAGTGGATGCGCATTCGATTCAGTGGCGAAAGGCCCGGAGTTCGAGCCCCGCTGGAGCCGTTACGATTGTGCCCTTAGGCAAGGCATTTAATTTCCATGTTGCCTCTTCTCTCTCCCTCGTGGCGATGGAGTCCATAAGGAATGAGGTCTCAAGAGTGATTAATATAAGTTGTAAGAACTTGTTTCGCAATCAAGCTAAAGTAAATTTGTATAAACAAGACGGTAGTTTATATATATGTATTGTAGACAATACCTTCTATCATTTCATCAAACGCCTTTTGATCAGCAGCAGTAGGTTCCTTGGAATAGTCGGTACCTTCAAACATATACATGTTCTGTGGAAGGTCCTCTATGATACCTTCATCCTAAAACATACACAACAGTACCTTCAAACATATACATGCTCTGTGGAAGGTCCTCTATGATACCTTCATCCTAAAACATACACAACAGTCTCAAATGGGCCACAGAGTCACTCAGGGGTGTACAGGTCAATCAAACAGTTCCCAGTGTCACTCAAGGGGGGACAGGTCAATCAAACAGTCCCCAGTGTCACTCAGGGGGAGGGGGGTACAGGTCAATCAAACAGTCCCTAGTGTCACTCAGGGGGGAACAGGTCAATCAAACAGTCCCCAGTGTCACTCAGGGGGGGAACAGGTCAATCAAACAGTCCCCAGTGTCACTCAGGGGGGGGGGACAGGTGAATCAAACAGTCCCTAGTGTCACTCAGGGGGGAACAGGTCAATCAAACAGTCCCCAGTGTCACTCAGGGGGAACAGGTCAATCAAACAGTCCCCAGTGTCACTCAGGGGGAACAGGTCAATCAAACAGTCCCCAGTGTCACTCAGGGGGGGGGGGGGAACAGGTCAATCAAACAGTCCCCAGTGTCACTCAGGGGGGGGGGGGGGAACAGGTGAATCAAACAGTCCCTAGTGTCACTCAGGGGGGAACAGGTCAATCAAACAGTCCCCAGTGTCACTCAGGGGGGAACAGGTCAATCAAACAGTCCCCAGTGTCACTCAGGGGGAACAGGTCAATCAAACAGTCCCCAGTGTCACTCAGGGGGGGGGGGGGAACAGGTCAATCAAACAGTCCCCAGTGTCACTCAGGGGGGGGGGACAGGTCAATCAAACAGTCCCCAGTGTCACTCAGGGGGGAATAGGTCAATCAAACAATCCCCACAAGTGTCACTCAGGGGGGGGGGGTGGAACAGGTCAATCAAACAGTCGCCAGTGTCACTCAGGGGGGGGGACAGGTCAATCAAACAGTCCCCAGTGTCACTCAGGGGGGGGGGGGGGTACAGGTCAATCAAACAGTCCCCAGTGTCACTCGGGGGGGTACAGGTCAATCAAACAGTCCCCAGTGTCACTCAGGGGGGGGGTACAGGTCAATCAAACAGTCCCCAGTGTCACTCAGGGGGGGGGGGAACAGGTCAATCAAACAGTCCCCAGTGTCACTCAGGGGGGGGGGACAGGTCAATCAAACAGTCCCCAGTGTCACGCAGGGGGGGGGGGAACAGGTCAATCAAACAGTCCCCAGTGTCACTCAGGGGGGGGGGACATGTCAATCAAACAGTCCCCAGTGTCACTCAGGGGGGGGGGGGTACAGGTCAATCAAACAGTCCCCAGTGTCACTCAGGGGGGGGGAACAGGTCAATCAAACAGTCCCCAGTGTCACTCAGGGGGGAACAGGTCAATCAAACAGTCCCCAGTGTCACTCAGGGGGGGACAGGTCAATCAAACAGTCCCCAGTGTCACCCAGGGGGGGGGGACAGGTCAATCAAACAGTCCCCAGTGTCACTCAGGGGGGGAACAGGTCAATCAAACAGTCCCCAGTGTCACTCAGGGGGGGGGACAGGTCAATCAAACAGTCCCCAGTGTCACTCAGGGGGGTACAGGTCAATCAAACAGTCCCCAGTGTCACTCAGGGGGGGACAGGTCAATCAAACAGTCCCCAGTGTCACTCAGGGGGAGGAACAGGTCAATCAAACAGTCCCCACAAGTGTCACTTAGGGGGATACAGGTCAATCAAACAATCCCCACAAGTGTCACTCAGGGGGGTACAGGTCAATCAAACAATCCCCACAAGTGTCACTCAGGGGGGTACAGGTCAATCAAACAATCCCCAGTGTCACTCAGGGGGTACAGGTCAATCAAACAATCCCCAGTGTCACTCAGGGGGGGGGGGTACAGGTCAATCAAACAGTCCCCAGTGTCACTCAGGGGGGTACAGGTCAATTGGACCCATATCTAACACTAATATCAGATAAGAGAAATTCGAGAGAGCAAACATCAACAATGCACAATATCTATTTTTGTCCTATCTCGCAATGGTGTATAAACCTTTAAATAATCGTGGACCACAATATAATCGTGGACTACAATATAATCGTGGACTACAATATAATCGTGGACTACAATATAATCGTGGACTACAATATAATCGTGGACTACAATATAACCGTGGACCACAATATAACCGTGGACCACAATATAACCGTGGACCACAATATAATCGTGGACTACAATATAACTGTGGACCACAATATAACCGTGGACCACAATATAATCGTGGACTACAATGTAATTGTGGACTACAATGTAATTGTGGACTACAATATAATCGTGGACCACAATATAATCGTGGACTACAATGTAATTGTGGACCACAATATAATCGTGGACCACAATATAATCGTGGACTACAATATAATCGTGGACTATAATATAATTGTGGACTACAATATAATCGTGGACTACAATATAATCGTGGACTACAATGTAATTGTGGACTACAATATAATCGTGGACTATAATATAATCGTGGACTATAATATATTCGTGGACTACAATATAATCGTGGACTACAATAAAATCGTGGACTACAATATAATAGTGGACCACAATATAATCGTGGACTACAATATAATCATGGACTACAATATAATCGTGGACCACAATATAATCGTGGACTACAATATAATCGTGGACTACAATATAATCGTGGACTACAATATAATCGTGGACCACAATATAATTGTGGACTACAATATAATCGTGGACTATAATGGGTTCATCCTAGACATGAGTCCCATCCATTCACCAAATTTCATGAAAATTCGTCAGTAACTTTTTGCTTAATCCTGCTAAGAGATAAACAAAGAAATAAACGGAATGAGATTGATTGATGTAAGTTGTAAGAACTTGATTCGCAATCGAGCTCAAATAAACCACGGTTTGGAGTTCTGATGCGTAGGAATTAACAACTTAAGACAAATATTATTTCCAGTCTAACGTGACCCAATATTGCTATAAATGAATAAATGTTTGTGTTATTTTGTCTCCTTATCTGTTATATGGCTGATGGTTTTACAAAATACCTCCCTGTAAAATACCTTCTGTATTCCAGCTGCACTGTAGTAATATACATGTAGAACGCACACTGTTGTTTAGAATACTTTTACTAGTATTTGTTTTTATAGTAGTTTCATGAATTTAAAAGCTGATAATTACATAACCAAAGTAATTAATATCAGTAAAATTACAAATAAATGTGAAGTATGTCATTAATAAATAAGTTTTTTACAGGGGAGCAAAATTCAACAGCCATAAAGTAGACAGGCTGTAGCTGCGGTTTATTGCAGATTTGGTAAATTTGTTCTTTGTTTACACAAGCAAATTATCAAGTCATGGTTGAATGGTATACACGCAACAAACAACAGGGTTAGACACTAACTCTTTAAACAGGAATCCTGAAGGCACTTCTGCTTTTGAAATCAGGAATCCCTCCCAATTTTGTATAATAATATCCTGGCAGCTGCATTTAGCATGCTCAGGGTTGCAGATGCCTCACTTTCAGAATGATCTGAAGAGGTCGAGGCCTTGGCACCCAATTCATTCTTGAGATGGCCCTCGCTACACGCGCATGTTTTTATCGTTTGTATTTTCAAATTTGCCCAGTGACAAATGTGCCAGCTGTAGCATACTTTTTGCAAACCGTACGTTCATAGGTTAACGTCTTGGAATGCGCGAGATCTCCTATGTTGGTCATATTCCCTTTGTACCTCCAATTTTTCTTCCTTTGTTTTAATTTTTTTGGCAGGCAGTACCTTCATTTCACATTGCAAATTCGATATTTTATAAATAAACAATGTCGCGAAATCATATGACACTTCAGCGGCAATACGAAAATACGGCATTGGTACTTACCACGGAACCATCACAACTGCCTGCATGCTCAAAAGAATAAATTGGTTTAGAATAATACCTCTGAACCACTCTTTGTTCCATCCTCCTCACCCACCACCTCCCCCTTGTCACTACTTTCCTCTAGCTGCCACTTGCCATCTGCTGTATCACCTAGAATGTCCTTGAAATCAAGGTCAATATCATCACCATGGTTACCACTCAATAATTCATCTACACCATATTTCAAGATGTCCTGGAGCTGAAAATATATGAAATATTTGTTTGTAGAACAAGAACAAGAAATGTATTTAGATTTGAGCACTAGCTCCTCATCTACACAAACATACAAGTATCAAGGTCACATTATATAAATACATCGTTAACAAGAATTGTGTACAGAATTTAACTGTGTGTGTGTTTTACGTTATATGAGCGACGCGTCCTGAAGAGATTAGTCATTTTAGATTTTTGGAGGATAGTGCAATGATACAGACAGAGACACATTCCAGAGTCTCCTCTGGTTCTTTTACGTGCATGGTGTAAAGCATTGACACGAGACCTTGGTTTAAAGTCCAATCTGACAGAACTGTTAATTTTATTAGGGTCAGACGGGGGATTGAACCTGCGATCCCTGGATTACCAGTCTAGCATGTTACAACTGGACTACAGATCCGTCTGTACAGAATTTAACAATTTGAAGACGTATATATATGCATACGGTACTATTACAATTCGCTATGGTATTTTGTATAACACATTTATATAACTTGTTACTTATGACCTAAATAAATGATTATGTGCAGTGCTGCAGCAACTTCCCCGTGCTTATAGTCAGTGTTTATATCATTGAGTGAAACTGTGATCACTGTACCAGAATTATTTGCTCTGTGAGTAGACACACATAGACTACGACGGTATAGAGAATATTACTGTACGATGTTGCCATGGCGATGCCTGTTTGGAACTACCAGTAGTTAGAAATTGATCAACTGTAACTAGGCCATGTTTGGAGGCTGCAGAGTGAGAACTCATACATTGACTTTATCATCTGTAAATAGGCCATGTTTGGCGGCCACAGAGTGAGAACTCATACCTTGACTTTATCATCTGTAACTAGGCCATGTTTGGAGGCCGCAGAGTGAGAACTCATACCTTGACTTTATCATCTGTAAATAGGCCATGTTTGGAGGCTGCAGAGTGAGAACTCATACCTTGACTTTATCATCTGTAAATAGGCCATGTTTGGAGGCCGCAGAGTGAGAACTCATACCTTGACTTTATCATCTGTAAATAGGCCATGTTTGCATGCGCAGAGTGAGAACTCATACCTTGACTTTATCATCTGTAAATAGGCCATGTTTGGAGGCACCGAGTGAGAACTCATACCTTGACTTTATCATCTGTAAATAGGCCATGTTTGGAGGCCGCAGAGTGAGAACTCATACCTTGACTTTATCATCTGTAAATCGGCCATGTTTGCATGCGCAGAGTGAGAACTCATACCTTGACTTTATCATCTGTAAATAGGCCATGTTTGGAGGCACCGAGTGAGAACTCATACCTTGACTTTATCATCTGTAAATAGGCCATGTTTGGAGGCCGCAGAGTGAGAACTCATACCTTGACTTTATCATCTGTAAATAGGCCATGTTTGGAGGTGCCGAGTGAGAACTCATACCTTGACTTTATCATCTGTAAATAGGCCATGTTTGGAGGTGCGAGTGAGAACTCATACCTTGACTTTATCATCTATAAATAGGCCATGTTTGGAGGCGCCGAGTGAGAACTCATACCTTGACTTTATCACCTGTAACTAGGCCATGTTTGGAGGCGCCGAGTGAGAACTCATACCTGGACTTTATCACCTGTAACTAGGCCATGTTTGGAGGTGCCGAGTGAGAACTCATACCTTGACTTTATCATCTGTAAATAGGCCATGTTTGGAGGCTACAGAGTGAGAACTCATACCTTGACTTTATCATCTGTAAATAGGCCATGTTTGGAGGTGCCGAGTGAGAACTCATACCTTGACTTTATCATCTGTGAATAGGCCATGTTTGGAGGTGCCGAGTGAGAACTTATACCTTGACTTTATCATCTGTAAATAGGCCATGTTTGGAGGCCGCAGAGTGAGAACTCATACCTTGACTTTATCATCTGTAAATAGGCCATGTTTGGAGGCGCCGAGTGAGAACTCGCCTTCCTTGATGACGGTGCTGGTAAGCTCGAGTTTGGATTCGGCTCTTTTTAAGATAATTTCTTCAACTGTATTCTTGCCAATCAGTCGAATGACTTTCACCGGCCTGAAAATATAAAACTTGATTTAGTTTACGACGATTGCGGTCATGTGATATTTCATGTGGGAGGAGAAAACCGACATCTGGCGATCACGGTATCATCTCACCTCATTCCCGAACCGTCCAAGCTTTCACACTATACACAAGCTTTCACACTATACACAAGCTTTCACACTATACACAAGCTTTCACACTATACACAAGCTTTCACACTATACACAAGCTTTCACACTATACACAAGCTTTCACACTATACACAAGCTTTCACACTATACACAAGCTTTCACACTATACACAAGCTTTCACACTATACACAAGCTTTCACACTATACACAAGCTTTCACACTATACACAAGCTTTCACACTATACATTCACACTATACACAAGCTTTCACACTATACACAAGCTTTCACACTATACACAAGCTTTCACACTATACACTGCAAGCTTTCACACTATACACAAGCTTTCACACTATACACCAAGCTTTCACACTATACACAAGCTTTCACACTATACACAAGCTTTCACACTATACACAAGCTTTCACACTATACACCAAGCTTTCACACTATACACTGCAAGCTTTCACACTATACACCGCAAGCTTTCACACTATACACAAGCTTTCACACTATACACAAGCTTTCACACTATACACTGCAAGCTTTCACACTATACACAAGCTTTCACACTATACACTGCAAGCTTTCACACTATACACAAGCTTTCACACTATACACAAGCTTTCACACTAACACTGCAAGCTTTCACACTATACCAAGCTTTCACACTATACACTGCAAGCTTTCACACTATACACAAGCTTTCACACTATTACAAGCTTTCACACTATACACAAGCTTTCACACTATACACCGTCCAAGCTTCACACTATACACAAGCTTTCACACTATACACTGCAAGCTTTCACACTATACACAAGCTTTCACACTATACACAAGCTTTCACACTATACACAAGCTTTCACACTATACACTGCAAGCTTTCACACTATACACTGCAAGCTTTCACACTATACACAAGCTTTCACACTATACACAAGCTTTCACACTATACACTGCAAGCTTTCACACTATACACAAGCTTTCACACTATACACTGCAAGCTTTCACACTATACACAAGCTTTCACACTATACACAAGCTTTCACACTATACACAAGCTTTCACACTATACACCGTCCAAGCTTTCACACTATACACTGTCCAAGCTTTCACACTATACACCATCCAAGCTTTCACACTATACACTGTCCAAGCTTTCACACTATACACCGTCCAAGCTTTCACACTATACA
>CM026402.1:69472600-69491939 GCA_014843695.1 Archivesica marissinica
CCGTCCAAGCTTTCACACTATACACAAGCTTTCACACTATACACAAGCTTTCACACTATACACCGTCCAAGCTTTCACACTATACACAAGCTTTCACACTATACATAAGCTTTCACACTATACACTGCAAGCTTTCACACTATACACCATCCAAGCTTTCACACTATACACCTCCAAGCTTTCACACTATACACAAGCTTTCACACTATACACCGTCCAAGCTTTCACACTATACACAAGCTTTCACACTATACATAAGCTTTCACACTATACACTGTCCAAGCTTTCACACTATACACTGTCCAAGCTTTCACACTATACACCGTCCAAGCTTTCACACTATACACAAGCTTTCACACTATACACCGTCCAAGCTTTCACACTATACACAAGCTTTCACACTATACACTCCAAGCTTTCACACTATACACAAGCTTTCACACTATACACAAGCTTTCACACTATACACCATCCAAGCTTTCACACTATACACAAGCTTTCACACTATACACCGTCCAAGCTTTCACACTATACACAAGCTTTCACACTATACACCGTCCAAGCTTTCACACTATACACAAGCTTTCACACTATACACCGTCCAAGCTTTCACACTATACACAAGCTTTCACACTATACACAAGCTTTCACACTATACACTGCAAGCTTTCACACTATACACAAGCTTTCACACTATACACTGCAAGCTTTCACACTATACACAAGCTTTCACACTATACACCGTCCAAGCTTTCACACTATACACAAGCTTTCACACTATACACCGTCCAAGCTTTCACACTATACACAAGCTTTCACACTATACACAAGCTTTCACACTATACACTGCAAGCTTTCACACTATACACTGCAAGCTTTCACACTATACACAAGCTTTCACACTATACACCGTCCAAGCTTTCACACTATACACAAGCTTTCACACTATACACCGTCCAAGCTTTCACACTATACACAAGCTTTCACACTATACACAAGCTTTCACACTATACACTGTCCAAGCTTTCACACTATACACAAGCTTTCACACTATACACCGTCCAAGCTTTCACACTATACACAAGCTTTCACACTATACACCGTCCAAGCTTTCACACTATACACAAGCTTTCACACTATACACCGTCCAAGCTTTCACACTATACACAAGCTTTCACACTATACACAAGCTTTCACACTATACACCGTCCAAGCTTTCACACTATACACAAGCTTTCACACTATACACTCCAAGCTTTCACACTATACACAAGCTTTCACACTATACACAAGCTTTCACACTATACACCGTCCAAGCTTTCACACTATACACAAGCTTTCACACTATACACCGTCCAAGCTTTCACACTATACACAAGCTTTCACACTATACACCGTCCAAGCTTTCACACTATACACAAGCTTTCACACTATACACCGTCCAAGCTTTCACACTATACACAAGCTTTCACACTATACCGTCCAAGCTTTCACACTATACACAAGCTTTCACACTATACACAAGCTTTCACACTATACACAAGCTTTCACACTATACACAAGCTTTCACACTATACACAAGCTTTCACACTATACACAAGCTTTCACACTATACACCGTCCAAGCTTTCACACTATACACAAGCTTTCACACTATACACAAGCTTTCACACTATACACAAGCTTTCACACTATACACCGTCCAAGCTTTCACACTATACACAAGCTTTCACACTATACACCGTCCAAGCTTTCACACTATACACAAGCTTTCACACTATACACAAGCTTTCACACTATACACAAGCTTTCACACTATACACAAGCTTTCACACTATACACAAGCTTTCACACTATACACAAGCTTTCACACTATACACAAGCTTTCACACTATACACAAGCTTTCACACTATACACCGTCCAAGCTTTCACACTATACACAAGCTTTCACACTATACACCGTCCAAGCTTTCACACTATACACAAGCTTTCACACTATACACCGTCCAAGCTTTCACACTATACACAAGCTTTCACACTATACACAAGCTTTCACACTATACACAAGCTTTCACACTATACACAAGCTTTCACACTATACACAAGCTTTCACACTATACACAAGCTTTCACACTATACACAAGCTTTCACACTATACACAAGCTTTCACACTATACACAAGCTTTCACACTATACACAAGCTTTCACACTATACACAAGCTTTCACACTATACACAAGCTTTCACACTATACACAAGCTTTCACACTATACACAAGCTTTCACACTACACAAGCTTTCACACTATACTGTCGCTTGATGGTTTAACAGTACCATAGGCAAAGTATTCCTTACAAATATAGGTGCTTGAAAATATAATTAACTACCTGGTCACTGTAAAACATATCTACATAAAGTTCACATATCATAAGAAACATATCAATTTGATTAAACATGGTAATTTCACCATCAATTTAATTAAACGTGGTAATTTCACCATCAATTTGATTAAACGTGGTAAGTTAACCATCAATTTGATTAAACATGGTAATTTCACCATCAATTTAATTAAACGTGGTAATTTCACCATCAATTTGATTAAACGTGGTAAGTTAACCATCAATTTGATTAAACATGGTAATTTCACCATCAATTTAATTAAACGTGGTAATTTCACCATCAATTTGATTAAACGTGGTAAGTTAACCATCAATTTGATTAAACATGGTAATTTCACCATCAATTTAATTAAACGTGGTAATTTCACCATCAATTTGATTAAACGTGGTAAGTTAACCATCAATTTGATTAAACATGGTAATTTCACCATCAATTTAATTAAACGTGGTAATTTCACCATCAATTTGATTAAACGTGGTAAGTTACCCATCAATTTGATTAAACGTGGTAATTTCACCATCAATTTGATTAAACGTGGTAAGTTTACATCATAATTTTATGGTGATGTTTAAGTATAGATTTGAACCCGATAGTTTAACAGCACAAAAACATTGCTACGGACTATTAATAGAATTCACTGGCTGTCCGATTAGC
Organism: Archivesica marissinica; assembly: GCA_014843695.1. Taxonomy (NCBI): domain Eukaryota; kingdom Metazoa; phylum Mollusca; class Bivalvia; order Venerida; family Vesicomyidae; genus Archivesica; species Archivesica marissinica. The sequence goes on from CM026402.1 coordinate 69,475,653, forward strand.
ACAGGGGTTAGCTTCTCACCAATGCAACCCAGGTTCGATCCTCAGATTGGGAAGTATGTGAGATGGTACGGTGGTCGCCATATCGGACAGGTGGATTTTCTCCGGGTACTCCGCTTTCCTACCACACGAATGACCACATTTACACTTTCATCTGCGCCAACGAGAGTGATTAATATAAGTTGTTAAAACTTGTTTCGCAATCGTTGGTATTAAAAATGGTATTAACAATAAGCACTCAAGAAAGATCTTATAAACACGATATACGATAGTGAATTATAGAATTCTGTTTCATCGTTTAACATATATCATGGTGACATTGTTTGACAAAATGGTGTTCTAATTTGACAGCTAATATCTCGTGCTTAACACGCGCAGTGACGTACGAGACAGGCTATTTTCGGAAAGTTGCATGGTTGCTGTTGAATGAAAACAAACAATGTTAACCGTGAAACTAAAAGTCGAAAGATAGGTAAACATATGTGTGTGTTTTACGTTTATTTATCGTCACTACCGGTTACCCATATGAGCGATGCCTCCTGAAGAGATTAGTCATTTTAGATTTTTGGAGGATAGTGCAATGATACAGACAGAGACCCATTACAGAGTCTCCTCTGGTTCTTTTACGTGCATGGTGTAAAGCACTGAAAGACCTTGGTTTAAAGTCCAACCTGAAAGACTGTTAATTTTATTAGGGTCAGGCGGAGGGGATAGAACCTGCGATCCCTGGATTACAAGTCCAGTGTGTTAATCTGGCCTTTTGACAACAGTCCAATATTAATAATAATGGACTGCAAGTACAAAGGTATGACGTCACGACACGAGACAGTTTAAAGTCGATAATTCTAGATCGGATTTATAGTTTCCGGATCCTTCTTGTTGGAGATTTCATTACGTTTAAAGTCCCTAGTGAAAGACTGTTAATTTTATCGATAAGTAAACATACAGTGTCATATATGCAATATAAGTAAACATACAGTGTCATATATGCAATATAAGTAAACATACAGTGTCATATATGCAATATAAGTAAACATACAGTGTCATATATGCAATATAAGTAAACATACAGTGTCATATATGCAATATTACCAAATATTCTATATTGAAAAACTTCTCTCCCTGAACTCCAGTTAGGGAGAGGTGAGGCTGCTCCCAGCGATTATTTCTTGCAAATCTCCCTCTCGCTTGAGCCCTGAAATGGTACTTACCTAGACTGCCCAATCCTGTGTGCCCGGGCTGCAGCCTGCAGGTCATTCTGTGGGTTGAAGTCACTGTCCACAAAAATGACAGTATCAGCACTCGTCAAATTTATACCCTGGCCACCTGCAAGAAGAACATGAAAGTTAAACCCATGGAACAATCTACCTGCAAGAGGAGGAACGTGAAAGTTAAATCCATGCAACAATCCACCTGCAAGAGGAGGAACGTGAAAGTTAAACCCATGCAACAATCCACCTGCAAGAGGAGGAACGTGAAAGTTAAACCCATGCAACAATCTACCTGCAAGAGGAGGAAAGTTAAACCAATGCAACAATCCACCTGCAAGAGGAGGAACGTGAAAGTTAAACCCATGCAACAATCCACCTGCAAGAGGAGGAAATTGAAAGTTAAACCCATGCAACAATCCACCTGCAAGAGGAGGAAAGTTAAACAAATGCAACAATCCACATGCAAGAGGAGTAACATGAAAGTTAAACCCATGGAACAATCCACCTGCAAGAGGAGGAACGTGAAAGTTAAACCCATGCAACAATCCACCTGCAAGAGGAATGTGAAAGTTAAAGCCATGCAACAATCTACCTGCAAGAGGAATGTGAAAGTTAAACCCATGCAACAATCCACCTGCAAGAGGAGGAACGTGAAAGTTAAACCCATGCAACAATCCACCTGCAAGAGGAGGAAAGTGGAAGTTAAACCCATGCAACAATCTACCTGCAAGAGGAATGTGAAAGTTAAACCCATGCAACAATCCACCTGCAAGAGGAGGAACGTGAAAGTTAAACCCATGCAACAATCCACCTGCAAGAGGAGGAAAGTGGAAGTTAAACCCATGCAACAATCTACCTGCAAGAGGAATGTGAAAGTTAAACCCATGCAACAATCCACCTGCAAGAGGAGGAACGTGAAAGTTAAACCCATGGAACAATCCACCTGCAAGAGGAGGAACATGAAAGTTAAACCAATGCAATAATCCACCTGCAAGAGGAGGAACGTGGAAGTTAAACCAATGCAACAATCCACCTGCAAGAGGAGGAACGTGGAAGTTAAACCCATGCAACAATCCACCTGCAAGAGGAACGTGAAAGTTAAACCCATGCAACAATCCACCTGCAAGAGGAGGAACATGAAAGTTAAACTCATGCAACAATCCACCTGCAAGAGGAGGAACGTGGAAGTTAAACCCATGCAACAATCCACCTGCAAGAGGAACGTGAAAGTTAAACCCATGCAACAATCCACCTGCAAGAGGAGGAACGTGAAAGTTAAACACATGCAACAATCCACCTGCAAGAGGAGTAACATGAAAGTTAAACCTATGCAACAATCCACCTGCAAGAGGAGGAACGTGGAAGTTAAACCCATGCAACAATCCACCTGCAAGAGGAACGTGAAAGTTAAACCCATGCAACAATCCACCTGCAAGAGGAGGAACGTGAAAGTTAAACTCATGCAACAATCCACCTGCAAGAGGAGGAACGTGGAAGTTAAACCCATGCAACAATCCACCTGCAAGAGGAACGTGAAAGTTAAACCCATGCAACAATCCACCTGCAAGAGGAGGAACGTGAAAGTTAAACACATGCAACAATCCACCTGCAAGAGGAGTAACATGAAAGTTAAACCTATGCAACAATCCACCTGCAAGAGGAGGAAAGTGGAAGTTAAACCTATGCAACAATCCACCTGCAAGAGGAGGAACGTGAAAGTTAAACCCATGCAACAATCCACCAGCACCAGCAAGAGGAGGAAAGTTAAACCCATGCAACAATCCACCTGCAAGAAGAGGAAAGTTAAACCCATGCAACAATCCACCTGCAAGAGGAGGAAAGTTAAACCCATGCAACAATCCACCTGCAAGAGGAGGAAAGTTAAACCCATGCAACAATCCACCTGCAAGAGGAGGAACGTGAAAGTTAAACCCATGCAACAATCCACCTGCAAGAGGAGGAACATGAAAGTTAAACCCATGCAACAATCCACCTGCAAGAGGAGGAACGTGGGAGTTAAACCCATGCAACAATCCACCTGCAAGAGGAGGAAAGTGGAAGTTAAACCCATGCAACAATCTACCTGCAAGAGGAATGTGAAAGTTAAACCCATGCAACAATCCACCTGCAAGAGGAGGAACGTGGGAGTTAAACCCATGCAACAATCCACCTACAAGAGGAGGAATGTGAAAGATAAACACATGCAACAATCCACCTGCAAGAGGAGGAACGTGAAAGTTAAACCCATGGAACAATCCACCTGCAAGAGGAGGAACGTTAAAGTTAAACCCATGCAACAATCCACCTGCAAGAGGAGGAACGTGAAAGTTAAACCCATGCAACAATCCACCTGCAAGAGGAGGAACGTGGAAGTTAAACCCATGCAACAATCCACCTGCAAGAGGAGGAACGTGGAAGTTAAACCCATGCAACAATCCACCTGCAAGAGGAGGAACGTGAAACCCATGCAACAATCCACCTGCAAGAGGAGGAACATGAAAGTTAAACCCATGCAACAATCCACCTGCAAGAGGAGGAATGTGGAAGTTAAACCCATGCAACTATCCACCTGCAAGAGGAGGAACGTGGAAGATAAACCCATGCAACAATCCACCTGCAAGAGGAGGAACGTGAGTGGGAGCATATGGTAGGAGCACATAATGGAAGCATATGGATTTGTTGGTATCTGCATGAGTTATTTCACTTTCTGTTTGACATTGACATAAAAAATGTCTTATGTGTATTTTACGTTTATTTATCGTCGCTACCGGTTGCCCATATGAGCGATGCCTCCTGAAGAGATTATTCATTTTAGAGTTTTTGTTAACACGAGGGACTGGGAATCCAGAGATCGCAGGTTCGATCCCCCATCTGACCCTAATAAAATTAACAGTCTTTCAGATGGGACTTTAAACAGAGGTCTCGTGTCGGTGCAACAGCCGCAGCAACAGCCAGGGCCGCAGTAACAGTCAGTCACAGCGGCCATCTTGAACAATCTATTATATTATCCGGGATCATTTTAGAGGGCGATGTGGGCGAAATTGTCGCCCTAGGGACCCTGACTTCGCCCTCTGGGGGCCCCACTTCTCCCCCCAAAAAAAAAAAGAAGTTTGTTTTGGTTTTTACGATTTTCAAACAAAATTGTGTCTAGTAATATACACTGGCCCATTATAAAGCACTCCTTCTATTCAAATGTTGTATTTAATGGTTGTACTTTGCATTTTAACCCTATTTTGCAGAAGTATATTAAAGAACACTATTTAAGGAAGCGATCACGTGCTTTCTCACTTCTCCCAAATATTCTGACCTAGAATGAACCCTGATATTATTTAACTTAACATTTTACAAGAGAATTAAATTTGCAATTGAGAAGTTCAGAGAAAGCTTGAGCCTGGCTCTCTATATATATATTTTAGGCAGTTATTTACTTGACCTTGAACCTGGCTCTATATATATACTCTAGGCAGTTAGTTACCTGACCTTGAACCTGGCTCTATATATATACTTTAAGCAGTTAGTTACCTGACCTTGAGCCTGGCTCTATATAAAATATAATCAGACAGTTACCTGCCCTTGTACTCAGTAGAAAGACAAAAGTTTCATCATTTTCGTTGAAGTTCTGGACAGCCAAGAATCTTTCCTCTCCCCTCACTGACCCGTCCAGGCGCTCGTACGTGTACCCTGATAATGTATAAATACAAATTTCTTTTAGTTTGATTGTGAAACAAGTTCTTATAACATCAGTTTCATCACTCATTCCTAATGGAATCCGTCTCTGTGGTCTATGTGGTTTATATTCCTATTATAATAACTTGGGAAGGGCCGTTTTCTAATGTTGGTTATAACTTGTGACCTGACCCTTTTGCAATGTTACACAAATGTATGTATGCATCTTATACATTGTTAATTTCTATTCTGTATCATGCATGTATGTCAACTGTACTGTTTAATATGCAATAAAATATGGTTAAATCAAATATAATAACTTGCAAATCTTCCAAATCAGTTCTGTAAAATACAAATCTTCCAAATCAGTTCTGTAAAATACAAATCTTCCAAATCAGTTCTGTAAAATACTATCTTTTCGTGTACACTTTATTTCGCGATTTTCTCATGATTTTGAACATTTTCAATTAATTTTTAAATCTGCACATCGGAAAATAAAGGTGCATATCTCTAATAGTATTGACTTTAAAAGTTGACTCACCCTGGATCTACTCCCAAACACTCTCACCCTGGATCTACCCCCAACCACTCTCACCCTGGATCTACCCCCAACCACTCTCACCCTGGATCTACCACCAAACACTCTTCACCCTGGATCTACCCCCAACCACTCTCACCCTGGATCTACCCCCAACCACTCTCCCCTGGATCTACCCCAACCACTCTCACCCTGGATCTACCCCCAACCACTCTCACCCTGGATCTACCCCAAAACACCACTCTCACCCTGGATCTACCCCCAAACACCACTCTCACCCTGGATCTAACCCCCAAACACCACTCTCACCCTGGATCTACCCCCAAACACCACTCTCACCCTGGATCTACCCCCAAACACCACTCTCACCCTGGATCTACCCTCACTCTCACCCTGGATCTACTCTCACCCTGGATCTACCCCCAAACACCACTCACCCTGGATCTACCCTCACTCTCACCCTGGATCTACCCCCAAACACCACTCCCCTGGATCTACCCCCAAACACCACTCTCACCCTGGATCTACCCCAACCACTCTCACCCTGGATCTACCAAACACCACTCTCACCCTGGATCTCACCACCCTGGACCCCTCAAACACCACTCTCACCCTGGACTCTCACCCTGGACCCCCAAACACCACTCTCACCCTGGATCCCCCAAACACCACTCTCACCCTGGAACCCCCAAACCCACTCTCACCCCTCAAACACCACTCTACCCCCAAACACCACTCTCACCCTGGATCTACCCCCCCAACACCACTCTCACCCTGGATCTACCCCCAAACACCACTCTCACCCTGGACCCCCAAACACCACTCTCACCCTGGATCTACCCCAACACCACTCTCACCCACTCTCACCCTGGATACCCTACCCCAAAACCACTCTCACCCTGGATCTACCCCCAAACACCACTCTCACCCTGGATCTACCCCCAAACACCACTCTCACCCTGGATCTACACCCCAAACCACTCTCACCCTGGATCTACCCCCTAAACACCACTCTCACCCTGGATCTACCCTCAACCACACCTGGATCTACCCCTCACCCTGGATCTACCACTCTCACCCTGGATCTCATCTACCTGGACTCTCACCCTGGATCTACACCCCTAAACACCACTCTCACCCTGGATCTACCCCAAACACCACTCTCACCCTGGACTCTCACCCTGGACTCTCACCCTGGATCTACCCCCAACCACTCTCACCCTGGATCTACCTCCCACCCTGGATCTACCCCCAAACACCACTCTCACCCTGGATCTACCCTCTAAACACCACTCTCACCCTGGATCTACCCTCACCACTCTCACCCCGGATCTACCCCCAAACCCACTCTCACCCTGGATCTACCCCCAAACACCACTCTCACCATGGATCTACCCTCAAACACCACTCTCACCCTGGATTTACCCTCAAACACCACTCTCACCCTGGATCTACCCTCAAACACCACTCTCACCCTCGATATACCCTCAAACACCACTCTCACCCTGATCTACCCTCAAACACCACTCTCACCCTGGATCTACCCTCAAACACCACTCTCACCCTGGATCTACCCTCAAACACACTCTCACAATGGATCTACCCTCAAACACCACTCTCACCCTGGATCTACCCCAAACACCACTCTCACCTGGATCTACCCCCAACCACTCTCACCCTGGATCTGCCCCCAAACACCACTCTCACCCTGGATCTACCCCCAAACACCACTCTCACCCTGGATCTACCCCCAACCACTCTCACCCTGGATCTACCCCCAACATCACTCTCACCCTGGATCTACCCCAAACACCACTCTCACCCTGGATCTACCCCCAACCACTCTCACCCTGGATCTACCCCCAAACATCACTCTCACCCTGGATCTACCCCCAACCACTCTCACCCTGGATCTACCCCCAAACATCACTCTCACCCTGGATATACCCCCAACACACTCTCACCCTGGATCTACCCCCAAACACCACTCTCACCCTGGATCTACCCCCAAACACCACTCTAACCCTGGATCTACCCCCAAACACCACTCTCACCCTGGATCTACCCCCAAACACCACTCTCACCCTGGATCTACCCCCAAACACCACTCTCACCCTGGATCTACCCCCAAACACCACTCTCACCCTGGATCTACCCCCAAACACCACTCTCACAATGGATCTACCCCCAAACACCACTCTCACAATGGATCTACCCCCAAACCCACTCTACCACCCTACCCCCAAACACCACTCTCACCCTGGATATACCCCCAAACACCACTCTCACAATGGATCTACCCCAAACACACCTCACAATGGATCTACCCCACACCACTCTCACAATGGATCTACCCCCAAACACACTCTCACAATGGATCTACCCCCAAACACCACTCTCACCCGGATCTACCCCCAAACATCACTCTCACCCTGGATCTACCCCCAAAACCACTCTCACCCTGGATCTCACACTCTCACCCTGGATCTCACAAGGGATATACCCCCAAACACCACTCTCACATGGATCTCACCACTCTCACCCTGGATATACCCCCAAACACACTCATCTGGATCTACCCCCAACACACACTCTCACTGGATCTACCCCCAAACACTACCCCCAAACACCACTCTCACAATGGATCTCTGGATCTACCCCCCACAATGGATCTACCCCCACAATCTCACTCTCACAATGGACTACCCCCAAACACCACTCTCACAATGGATCTACCCCCAAACACACTCTCACCCTGGATCTACCCCCAAACACCACTCTCACCCTGGATCTACCCTCTCACAATGGATCTACCCCCAAACATCAAACCCCCACACCACTCCACTCTCACCACAATGGATCTACCCCCAAACACCACTCTCACAATGGATCTACACCCACTCCACATGGACTCCAAACTCCACTCTCACAATGGATCTACCCCCAAACACCACTCTCACAATGGATCTACCCCCAAACACCACTATCACAATGGATCTACACCCAAACTCCACTCTCACCCTGGATCTACCCCCAAACATCACTCTCACAATGGATCTACCCCCAAACACCACTCTCACCCTGGATCTACCCCCAAACACCACTCTCACAATGGATCTACCCCAAACACCACTCTCACCCTGGATCTACCCCCAAACACCACTCTCACAATGGATCTACCCCAAACACCACTCTCACCCTGGATCTACCCCCAAACACCACTCTCACAATGGATCTACCCCAAACACCACTCTCACCCTGGATCTACCCCCAAACACCACACTCACAATGGATCTACCCCCAACATCACTCTTACAATGGATCTACCCCCAAACACCACTCTCACAATGGATCTACCCCCAAACACCACTCTCACCCTGGATCTACCCTCAAACACCACTCTCACCCTGGATCTACCCCCAAACACCACTCACACCCCTGGATCTACCCCCAAACACCACTCTCACCCTGGATCTACCCCCAAACACCACTCACACCCTGGATCTACCCCCAAACACCACTCTCACCCTGGATCTACCCTCAAACACCACACTCACCCTGGATCTACCCCCAAACACCACTCTCACCCTGGATCTACCCCCAAACACCACTCTCACAATGGATCTACCCCCAAACACCACTCACACCCTGGATCTACCCCCAAACACCACTCTCACAATGGATCTACCCCCAAACACCACTCACACCCTTGATCTACCCCCAAACATCACTCTCACAATGGATCTACCCCCAAACACCACTCTCACCCTGGATCTACCCCCAAACACCACACTCACCCTGGATCTACCCCCAAACATCACTCTCACCCTGGATCTACCCCAAACACCACACTCACCCTGGATCTACCCCCAAACACCACTCTCACCCTGGATCTACCCCCAAACACCACACTCACCCTGGATCTACCCCCAAACACCACTCACACCCTGGATCTACCCCCAAACATCACTCTCACAATGGATCTACCCCCAAACACCACTCTCACCCTGGAACTACCCCCAAACACCATTCTCACAATGGATCTACCCCCAAACACCACTCTCACAATGGATCTACCCCCAAACATCATTCTCATAATGGATCTACCCCCAAACATCACACACACCCTGGATCTACCCCCAAACACCACTCACACCCTGGATCTACCCCCAAACATCACTCTCACAATGGATCTACCCCCAAACACCACTCTCACCCTGGATCTACCCCCAAACATCACTCACACCCTGGATCTACCCCCAAACATCACTCTTACCCTGGATCTACCCCAAACACCACTCTCACAATGGATCTACCCCCAAACATCACTCTTACCCTGGATCTACCCCCAAACACCACTCTCACAATGGATCTACCCCCAAACATCACTCTTACCCTGGATCTACCCCCAAACACCACTCTCACAATGGATCTACCCCCAAACATCACTCTCACAATGGATCTACCCCCAAACATGTGTAACATACCCCGGTACCCGAGATAATCCTGTAAGATGTCTAACATACCCCGGTACCCGAGATAATCCTGTAAGATGTCTAACATACACCGGTACCCGAGATAATCCTGTAAGATGTGTAACATGTGTGTAACATACTACAGTACCCGAGATAATCCTGTAAGATGTGTAACATACCCCGGTACCCGAGATAATCCTGTAAGATGTCTAACATACACCGGTACCCGAGATAATCCTGTAAGATGTCTAACATACACCGTACCCGAGATAATCCTGTAAGATGTCTAACATGTGTGTAACATACCCTGGTACCCGAGATAATCCTGTAAGATGTGTAACATGTGTGTAACATACTACAGTACCCGAGATAATCCTGTAAGATGTGTAACATACCCCGGTACCCGAGATAATCCTGTAAGATGTCTAACATACCCCGGTACCCGAGATAATCCTGTAAGATGTGTAACATACACCGGTACCCGAGATAATCCTGTAAGATGTCTAACATACACCGGTACCCGAGATAATCCTGTAAGATGTCTAACATACCCCGGTACCCGAGATAATCCTGTAAGATGTGTAACATGTGTGTAACATACTACGGTACCCGAGATAATCCTGTAAGATGTCTAACATACCCCGGTACCCGAGATAATCCTGTAAGATGTCTAACATACACCGGTACCCGAGATAATCCTGTAAGATGTCTAACATACACCGGTACCCGAGATAATCCTGTAAGATGTCTAACATGTGTGTAACATACTACGGTACCCGAGATAATCCTGTAAGATGTGTAACATACCCCGGTACCCGAGATAATCCTGTAAGATGTCTAACATACACCGGTACCCGAGATAATCCTGTAAGATGTCTAACATACCCCGGTACCCGAGATAATCCTGTAAGATGTCTAACATACCCTGGTACCCGAGATAATCCTGTAAGATGTCTAACATACCCTGGTACCCGAGATAATCCTGTAAGATGTGTAACATGTGTTTAACATACCCTGGTACCCGAGATAATCCTGTAAGATGTCTAACATACCCCGGTACCCGAGATAATCCTGTAAGATGTGTAACATACCCCGGTACCCGAGATAATCCTGTAAGATGTCTAACATACCCCGGTACCCGAGATAATCCTGTAAGATGTCTAACATACACCGGTACCCGAGATAATCCTGTAAGATGTGTAACATGTGTGTAACATACTACAGTACCCGAGATAATCCTGTAAGATGTGTAACATACCCCGGTACCCGAGATAATCCTGTATGATGTCTAACATACACCGGTACCCGAGATATTCCTGTAAGATGTCTAACATACACCGGTACCCGAGATAATCCTGTAAGATGTCTAACATGTGTGTAACATACCCTGGTACCCGAGATAATCCTGTAAGATGTGTAACATGTGTGTAACATACTACAGTACCCGAGATAATCCTGTAAGATGTGTAACATACCCCGGTACCCGAGATAATCCTGTAAGATGTCTAACATACCCCGGTACCCGAGATAATCCTGTAAGATGTGTAACATACCCCGGTACCCGAGATAATCCTGTAAGATGTCTAACATACACCGGTACCCGAGATAATCCTGTAAGATGTCTAACATACACCGGTACCCGAGATAATCCTGTAAGATGTGTAACATACACCGGTACCCGAGATAATCCTGTAAGATGTCTAACATACCCCGGTACCCGAGATAATCCTGTAAGATGTGTAACATGTGTGTAACATACTACGGTACCCGAGATAATCCTGTAAGATGTCTAACATACCCCGGTACCCGAGATAATCCTGTAAGATGTCTAACATACACCGGTACCCGAGATAATCCTGTAAGATGTCTAACATACACCGGTACCCGAGATAATCCTGTAAGATGTCTAACATGTGTGTAACATACTACGGTACCCGAGATAATCCTGTAAGATGTGTAACATACCCCGGTACCCGAGATAATCCTGTAAGATGTCTAACATACCCTGGTACCCGAGATAATCCTGTAAGATGTTCATGTGTTTAACATACCCTGGTACCCGAGATAATCCTGTAAGATGTCTAACATACCCCGGTACCCGAGATAATCCTGTAAGATGTGTAACATACCCCGGTACCCGAGATAATCCTGTAAGATGTCTAACATACCCTGGTACCCGAGATAATCCTGTAAGATGTGTAACATACCCTGGTACCCGAGATAATCCTGTAAGATGTGTAACATACCCCGGTACCCGAGATAATCCTGTAAGATGTCTAACATACCACGGTACCCGAGATAATCCTGTAAGATGTGTAACATACCCCGGTACCCGAGATAATCCTGTAAGATGTGTAACATACCACGGTACCCGAGATAATCCTGTAAGATGTCTAACATACCCCGGTACCCGAGATAATCCTGAAAGATGTGTAACATACCCCGGTACCCGAGATAATCCTGTAAGATGTCTAACATGTGTGTCATCTGTGAGAAGAGAAGTACTTTGTGTCCAAGGTTGTGTAGAAACTTCAGGAGTTTGTCGATCACTACAAGTTTACTGCTGGCTTCCACAAGGTGTTCCCCTAGTACAAATGGCTCTGGTTCAACACCTGCAACAACAACAACATGGCTTTCTAAATCTACAAGTTTACTGCTGGCTTCCATAAGGTGTTCCCCTAGTACAAATGGCTCTGCTTCAACACCTGCAACAACAACATGGCTTTCTAAATACAGTCAAACCTGTGTTAGTGGTCACCTCAATTAAGCAGCCAACCTGCATTAAGCAGCTAACCCGCATTAAGCAGCTAACCCGCATTAAGCAGCTAACCCGCATTAAGCAGCCAACCCGCATTAAGCAGCCAGTTTACAGATTCCCAGTATGTTGTTTTAATATATAGTTGTCCTTTATTAAGCAGCCAGTTGTGATAAGCAGCCACTATCTGTGATTGCCGTAGCTGGCTGCTTAAGGCAGGTTTGTATACACATTTCTAAATCTACAAGTTTCTAAATCTACAAGTTGCTTCTCATCCGGACCAAATATTAGGTTGACAGACCGAAAATTCAGCAGTTTATTATCCGGTAACAGTGTCACGTATGCGTGTATATTCAGTTTTGCGGTTCACACGTAGACGAGCATTTGATCGCGTAATTTACGTGTGATTTTCTGACGGATACGAAATCCATCACACAGAATCACATTGCTTGAACTCCCTTTAAATGGAAGGGCAAACATAACATTAACAATGGTATAATTGTTCGAAAACTGCATATATCAAAAATATAGGCCTACTCTCATAAATAATGTACTGTTATATTGGAGTTTGAATGTATGAGATAATTGAACAAGCGTGTGACAACTTCCCCGCTAAGGATTTAAACAAAAACTGATTTAATCTTAGTATGTATTCAAGTGGATTATGGTGATAAAGTAGTTAACACGTTGGACTGCGAATCCAGGGATCGCCGGTTCAATCCCTGATTAAATAAAATGAACAGTCTTTCAGATGGGACTTTAAACCAAGGTCTCGTGTCGGTGCTTTACACCGTGCACGTAAAAGAACCAGAGGAGATTCTGGAATGGGTCTAAAATGACTAATCTCTTCAGGAGGCGTCGCTCATATGGACAACCGGTAGTGACGATAAATAAAACACAAAAATGCAATAAAAACAAGACAAAGTATATAGGAATCTAAATAAACCGCAATCAAGCCTGTGCCCGAGCTTATAACACTTTTCTCAGATCTCAAACTCAAATGATTTGATTGGTTGATTCTGAGTTTGACTGCCAGCTGAACCAATCAGATGCTTGAGACTGAGTTTGAGATAGGAGAAATGTTTTATAACCTCGAGGCCTGATTTATAATCGGTTAATCACTACTGCCTTCTGGGAAACTATCGAAAATCGCTTATATAGATATGACACAACAAACTGATTATTTCGATGCTCATGTCAAGTGGTAACAAACGCTGTAGCGGTAGTCGAGTTTAAGAAATGAGAATGTTTAATCTACGGATACTCTTCACTACTGACCATCAAAGAGGTAGGGATGGTTGACACACTTCCTGAGCTGCATGAGGATATTCATTAAAGATGTCGTCTGCTTCGTACTTCCTCCTGCTCCAACATTTTCAAATACATCTGTAATAAAGATTGGTCAGGTAATACACGGTAATATTGGAATATATATGGTTCTTTCCATTGGATTCATAACAATCTTAAAGACAATGTTTACTTACTATATGACCATAGGCCAAAAAAAAAAAAAAAAATTTTGTGTCTGGTGCTTGTGCATTAGCCGGATGATTTTTGGTTCTCTTGAAAAAGGCTTTTTAAGTCATGTGGAAGTCGTGATAGCGCAGTGGATGCGCGTTCGCTTCAGGTGCGAAAGGTTCGGAGTTTGAGCCCCGCTGGAGCCGTAACGATTGTGCCCTTAGGCAAGGCATTTAAATTCCACATTGCCTCTTCTCTCTCCTTCATGGCGATGGATTCCATCAGGAATGAGGTCTCGAGAGTGATTAATACAAGTTGAAAGAACTTGTTTCGCAATCGAGCTAAAATAAATTTGTATAAACTAAGCCAAAAATTCGAATATAGAGAGGACCATATATATATATATTACTAGTTCCATGCTAGGAACAATGTAGAGAGGACCATATATATATATATTACTAGTTCCATGCTAGGAACAATATAGAGAGGACCATATATATATATATTACTAGTTCCATGCTAGGAACAATATAGAGAGGACCATATATATATATATTACTAGTTCCATGCTAGGAACAGTATAGAGAGGACCATATATATATATATTACTAGTTCCATGCTAGGAACAATATAGAGAGGACCATATATATATATATTACTAGTTCCATGCTAGGACAATATAGAGAGGACCATATATATATATATTACTAGTTCCATGCTAGGAACAATGTAGAGAGGACCATATATATTATATTACTAGTTCCATGCTAGGAACAATATAGAAGGACCATATATATATATATTACTAGTTCCATGCTAGGAACAATATAGAGAGGACATATATATATTATTACTAGTTCCATGCTAGGAACAATGTAGAGAGGACCATATATATATATATTACTAGTTCCATGCTAGGAACAATGTAGAGAGGACCATATATATATATATTACTAGTTCCATGCTAGGAACAATGTAGAGAGGACCATATATATATATATATTACTAGTTCCCTGCTAGGAACAATGTAGAGAGGACCATATATATATATATATTACTAGTTCCCTGCTAGGAACAATGTAGAGAGGACCATATATATATATATATTACTAGTTCCCTGCTAGGAACAATGTAGAGAGGACCATATATATATATATATTACTAGTTCCCTGCTAGGAACAATGTAGAGAGGACCATATATATATATATATTACTAGTTCCATGCTAGGAACAATATAGAGAGGACCATATATATATATATTACTAGTTCCATGCTAGGAACAATGTAGAGAGGACCATATATATATATATTACTAGTTCCATGCTAGGAACAATGTAGAGAGGACCAATATATATATATATTACTAGTTCCATGCTAGGAACAATATAGAGAGGACCAATATATATATATATTACTAGTTCCATGCTAGGAACTATAGAGAGGACCAATATATATATTTACTAGTTCCATGCTAGGAAAAATATAGAGAGGACCATATTATATAATTACTAGTTCCATGCTAGGAACAATATAGAGAGACCTAATAATATATTACTAGTTCCATGCTAGGAACAGTGATAGACCATATATATAATATATTACTAGTTTCCATGCTAGGAACAATATAGAGAGGACCATATATATATATATTACTAGTTCCATGCTAGGAACAATATAGAGAGGACCATATATATATTATACTACATGCTAGGAACATAGAGAGGACCATATATTATATTACTAGTTCCATGCTAGGAACAATAGAGAGGACCATATATATATATTACTAGTTCCATGCTAGGAACAATATAGAGAGGACCATATATAATATATTACTAGTTCCATGCTAGGAACATATAGAGAGGACCATATATATATATATTACTAGTTCCATGCTAGGAACAATATAGAGAGGACCATATATATATATATTACTAGTTCCATGCTAGGAACAATATAGAGAGGACCATATATATATATATTACTAGTTCCATGCTAGGAACAGTATAGAGAGGACCATATATATATATATTACTAGTTCCATGCTAGGAACAGTATAGAGAGGACCATATATATATATATATATTACTAGTTCCATGCTAGGAACAGTATAGAGAGGACCATATATATATATATTACTAGTTCCATGCTAGGAACAGTATAGAGAGGACCATATATATATATAT
>CM026402.1:69492939-69534683 GCA_014843695.1 Archivesica marissinica
TATATGACAATAGGACAAACAAAAATATTTGTGTCTTGTAAAACATTACTTACTATATATATGACAATAGGACAAACAAAAATATTTGTGTCTTGTAAAACATTACTTACTATATATGACCATAGGGCAAAAAAAATAATGTTGTGTCTGTGTACGATATGGTATGAAACAAGCACTCATGTAAGATCCTATACACGTATGTATAGATAGATGCCTGAAGATTATATGAGACAATTATAACATGTCAATTGTTTTCCCCTTTGAGTCCAATATATTTTAAAATGAGCTATGCTTTCATAAAAATATTTTAAAAAACTCCCCAATGTCACCTCTGACTTCCTTCTTCGCTATTATAAATATTTTAAAATGTCCCACTGTTTGAATAAGAGATACAACCCCAACTCGCTTGCTTCTCACCTATGCAACCCGGGTTCGATCCTCGGACAGGGAAGTATATGAGATGGTACAGCGGTCACCAGATCGGACAGGTGGGTTATCTCTGCGTACTCCGGTTTCCTCCCACACGAATGACCACATTTATGCTTTCATCCGCGCCAACGAGAGTGAATAATATAAGTTGTTAAAATTGCTTCGCAATCGTTGTAAAAATAAATAAAGTTTAAACTAAATTAACCCCCACCTTATGTCTCTAATAATTTATTCTGTATTACCTATATCTTTCAGGAGTATTCCTTTGTACAGTTTTGCCTGAAGCTTAGAGATACCATGTGTGAGCACCACTTCAGATTTAAACGGCAGGTCTTTGAGGACTTCTGACTTTCGTCTTAGTAGCAGGTAAGGTTTCAACAACCTGTGAAGCTCAGATGCTGTAAATATATCGAGAACAGATCTAAATACGGCGGGATCAAATTTAGACTTAGACCGAGGTATTAGCCACCGGTCCACCGAGGTATTAACCACCGGTCCACTGAGGTATTAACCACCGGTCCACTGAGGTATTAACCACCGGTCCACCGAGGTATTAACCACCGGTCCACCGAGGTATTAACCACCGGTCCACCGAGGTATTAACCACCGGTCCACTGAGGTATTAGACACCGGTCCACCAAGGTATTAGCCACCGGTCCACTGAGGTATTAACCACCGGTCCACCGAGGTATTAGCCACCGGTCCACCGAGGTATTAGCCACCGGTCCACCGATGTATTAACAACCGGTCCACCGATATCTTCTATATCTTTTGTATCTTCTATATTTTTTATATCTTCTGTATCTTCTGTATCTTCTATATCTTCTATATCTTCTGTATCTTCTATATCTTCTGTATCTTCTATATCTTCTGTATCTTCTATATCTTTTGTATCTTCTATATCTTTTATATCTTCTGTATCTTCTATATCTTCTATATCTTCTATATCTTCTATATCTTCTATATCTTCTATATCTTTTATATCTTCTGTATCTTCTATATCTTCTATATCTTCTATATCTTCTATATCTTTTATATCTTCTGTATCTTCTATATCTTCTGTATCTTCTATATATTCTATATCTTCTGTATCTTCTATATCTTTTGTATCTTCTATATCTTTTATATCTTCTGTATCTTCTATATCTTCTATATCTTTTATATCTTCTGTATCTTCTATATCTTCTATATCTTTTATATCTTCTGTATCTTCTATATCTTCTATATCTTTTATATCTTTTATATCTTCTATATCTTCTGTATCTTCTATATCTTCTGTACCTTCTGTACCTTCTATATATTCTATATATACTGTACCTTCTATATCTTCTATACCTTCTATATCTTCTATATCTTCTATATCTTCAATATCTTCTATATCTTTTAAATCTTCTATATCTTCTATACCTTCTATATCTTCTATATCTTCTGTATCTTCTATATCTTCTATATCTTCTATATCTACTGTACCTTCTATATCTTCTATATCTTCTATATCTTCTATACCTTCTATATCTTTTATATCTTCTATATCTTCTGTATCTTCTATATCTTCTATATCTTCTATATCTTCTATATCTTCTATACCTTCTATACCTTCTATATCTTCAATATCTTCTACTACCTTCTATATCTTCAATATCTTCTACTACCTGATTCCTTTCAAGTATGTCAGATGGTACGGTGGTCGCCAGATCGGACAGGTGGGTTTTCTGCGGGTACTCCGGTTTCATCCAACATGAATGACCACATTTACGCATTCATCTGCGCCAATGAGAGTGATTCATATAAGTTGTTAAACCTTGCTTCACAATCGTTGTAAAATAAATAAAGTTTAAACTTTTACCTGATTCCTTCACCTTTGAGAACTTTTCAACAAACTCTTCATGATCTTCTGGTGGGAACTTCTTTGGCGTTGCAAAGCTGAGTAGAGCATATAATTCCTGCAGATTATTCTGTACAGGGGTACCAGTCAGCAGTATACTGGTATGTGTGTCCCACTACAAGGGAAATAGGAACCAGTCAGCAGTATACTGGTATGTGTGTCCCACTACAAGGGAAATAGGAACCAGTCAGCAGTATACTGGTATGTGTGTCCCACTACAAGGGAAATAGGAACCAGTCAGCAAATTATTGGTATGTGTGTCCTACAACAAGTAACACAGGAACCAGTCAGTACTCACAAGGGAAACAGGAACCAGTCAGTACACACAAGTAACACAGGAACCAGTCAGTACTCACAAGGGAAATAGGAACCAGTCAGTACACACAAGTAACACAGGAACCAGTCAGTACTCACAAGGGAAACAGGAACCAGTCAGTACACACAAGGGAAACAGGAACCAGTCAGTACTCACAAGGGAAATAGGAACCAGTCAGTACTCACAAGTAACACAGGAACCAGTCAGTACTCACAAGGGAAACAAGAACCAGTCAGTACTCACAAGGGAAATAGGAACCAGTCAGTACACACAAGGCAAATAGGAACCAGTCAGTACTCACAAGGGAAACAGGAACCAGTCAGTACTCACAAGGGAAACAGGAACCAGTCAGTACTCACAAGGCAAATAGGAACCAGTCAGTACACACAAGGGAAACAGGAACCAGTCAGTACTCACAAGTAACACAGGAACCAGTCAGTACTCACAAGGGAAATAGGAACCAGTCAGTACTCACAAGTAACACAGGAACCAGTCAGTACTCACAAGGGAAACAGGAACCAGTCAGTACTCACAAGGCAAATAGGAACCAGTCAGTACTCACAAGGGAAACAGGAACCAGTCAGTACTCACAAGGGAAACAGGAACCAGTCAGTACTCACAAGGCAAATAGGAACCAGTCAGTACTCACAAGGCAAATAGGAACCAGTCAGTACTCACAAGGCAAATAGGAACCAGTCAGTACTCACAAGGGAAATAGGAACCAGTCAGTACTCACAAGGGAAACAGGAACCAGTCAGTACTCACAAGGCAAATAGGAACCAGTCAGTACTCACAAGGGAAACAGGAACCAGTCAGTACTCACAAGGGAAACAGGAACCAGTCAGTACTCACAAGGCAAATAGGAACCAGTCAGTACTCACAAGGCAAATAGGAACCAGTCAGTACTCACAAGGCAAATAGGAACCAGTCAGTACTCACAAGTAACACAGGAACCAGTCAGTACTCACAAGGCAAATAGGAATAAGTCAGTACTCACAAGGGAAATAGGAACCAGTCAGTACTCACAAGGGAAATAGGAACCAGTCAGTACTCACAAGGGAAACAGGAACCAGTCAGTACTCACAAGGCAAATAGGAACCAGTCAGTACTCACAAGGGAAATAGGAACCAGTCAGTACTCACAAGGGAAATAGGAACCAGTCAGTACTCACAAGGGAAATAGGAACCAGTCAGTACTCAAAAGGGAAATAGGAACCAGTCAGTACTCACAAGTAACACAGGAACCAGTCAGTACTCACAAGGGAAATAGGAACCAGTCAGTACTCACAAGGGAAATAGGAACCAGTCAGTACTCACAAGTAACACAGGAACCAGTCAGTACTCACAAGGGAAATAGGAACCAGTCAGTACTCACAAGGGAAATAGGAACCAGTCAGTACTCACAAGGCAAACAGGAACCAGTCAGTACTCACAAGGCAAATAGGAACCAGTCAGTACTCACAAGTAACACAGGAACCAGTCAGTACTCACAAGTAACACAGGAACCAGTCAGTACTCACAAGGGAAATAGGAACCAGTCAGTACTCACAAGGGAAATAGGAACCAGTCAGTACTCACAAGTAACACAGGAACCAGTCAGTACTCACAAGGGAAATAGGAACCAGTCAGTACTCACAAGGGAAATAGGAACCAGTCAGTACTCACAAGTAACACAGGAACCAGTCAGTACTCACAAGGGAAATAGGAACCAGTCAGTACTCACAAGGGAAATAGGAACCAGTCAGTACTCACAAGTAACACAGGAACCAGTCAGTACTCACAAGGGAAATAGGAACCAGTCAGTACTCACAAGGGAAATAGGAACCAGTCAGTACTCACAAGTAACACAGGAACCAGTCAGTACTCACAAGGGAAATAGGAACCAGTCAGTACTCACAAGGGAAATAGGAACCAGTCAGTACTCACAAGTAACACAGGAACCAGTCAGTACTCACAAGGCAAATAGGAACCAGTCAGTACTCACAAGTAACACAGGAACCAGTCAGTACTCACAAGGGAAATAGGAACCAGTCAGTATTCACAAGTAACACAGGAACCAGTCAGTACTCACAAGGCAAATAGGAACCAGTCAGTACACACAAGTAACACAGGAACCAGTCAGTACTCACAAGGGAAACATGAACCAGTCAGTACTCACAAGGGAAATAGGAACCAGTCAGTACTCACAAGGGAAATAGGAACCAGTCAGTACTCACAAGGGAAACAGGAACCAGTCAGTACTCACAAGGCAAATAGGAACCAGTCAGCAATAGTTTGTAGGTGTGTCCATCACAAACAACAGAGGAACCAGTCAACAATACAATATTTATATGCACCCCCCCCCCCCTCCTCTACAAGCAGTATTTCAGGAACAGAGTAGCACCTGTTGCGCTGAACAACCGACTTTCTGCAGAATACATGTATACAGGATATCTTGTGAAGTCAATGACCGTAACCACTTGGCTGATAATTTAAAGCGACATTACATCACAAAAAGCAAAAATAAAGAAAGATTGTTCACGTATAAATGCATTTTACTACAAATTCTTCCGTATACATTCGAACGTTGGTACACTGCCTGATACTATCTGGTGTTATAGAACGTTGGTACACTGATACTATCTGGTGTTATAGAACGTTGGTACACTATTACTATCTGGTGCTATAGAACGTTGGTACACTGATACTATCTGATGTTATAGAACGTTGGTACACTGATACTATCTGGTGCTATAGAATGTTGGTACACTGATACTATCTGATGTTATAGAACGTTGGTACACTGATACTATCTGGTGTTATAGAACGTTGGTACACTGATACTATCTGATGCTATAGAATGTTGGTACACTGATACTATCTGATGCTATAGAACATTGGTACACTGATACTATCTGATGTTATAGAACGTTGGTACACTGATACTATCTGGTGTTATAGAACATTGGTACACTGATACTATCTGGTGTTATAGAACATTGGTACACTGATACTATCTGATGTTATAGAACATTGGCACACTGATACTATCTGATGTTATAGAACGTTGGTACACTGATACTATCTGATGTTATAGAACGTTGGTACACTGATACTATCTGGTGTTATAGAACATTGGTACACTGATACTATCTGGTGTTATAGAACGTTGGTACACTGATACTATCTGGTGTTATATAACGTTGGTACACTGATACTATCTGGTGCTATAGAACGTTGGTACACTGATACTATCTGGTGCTATAGAACATTGGTACACTGATACTATCTGGTGTTTTAGAACGTTGGTACACTGATACTATTTGGTATGTAATAAATGTGATTATTAATAACGTACCTGGGACAAAGTTCTGTAGAGAAGAGAGTTGAGGTTCTTGAGCCTGTGGGCTTCATCGACCACCAGCAGGTTCCAGGGTATAGTCTGTAGGAAGCTCGTGTCTTTGAGACACATCTG
The DNA here is from genome assembly GCA_014843695.1 of Archivesica marissinica. Classification (NCBI taxonomy): domain Eukaryota; kingdom Metazoa; phylum Mollusca; class Bivalvia; order Venerida; family Vesicomyidae; genus Archivesica; species Archivesica marissinica. Next base: position 69,499,023 of record CM026402.1, read on the forward strand.
AAATAGTTGATAGTTTCAACTTGTGTGTTTTACGTTTATTTATCGTCGCTACCGGTTGCCCATATTAGCGAGATGCCTCCTGAAGAGATTAGTTGTTTTAGATTTTGGAGGATAGTGCAATAATACAGACAGAGAACAATTCCAGAGTCTCCTCTGGTTCTTTTACGTGCACGGTGTAAATCACCAATATGAGACCTTGGTTTAAAGTCCAATCATGAAAGACAGCTTGTTACCACTGAACTACAGATCCGTCTCGTCTGTTGTCTATGAATGCTAGTCCTGTCTTACATATACATTGTTCATTGTTTAGCATAAACTGTACCTCGTATGTGGTAACAAGTACTATACATCAAACTTCAAGTTGTTTAGCATAAACTGTACCTCGTACATGGTAACAAGTACTATACATCAAACTTCAAGTTGTTTAGCATAAACTGTACCTCGTACGTGGTAACAAGTACTATACATCAAACTTCAAGTTGTTCGTTGTTTAGCATAAACTGTACCTCGTATGTGGTAACAAGTACTATACATCAAACTTCAAGTTGTTCGTTGTTTAGCATAAACTGTACCTCGTATGTGGTAACAAGTACTATACATCAAACTTCAAGTTGTTCGTTGTTTAGCATAAACTGTACCTCGTACGTGGTAACAAGTACATCAAACTTCAAGTTGTTCGTTGTTTAGCATAAACTGTACTTCGTACGTGGTAACAAGTACTATACAACAAACTTCAAGTTGTTCATTGTTTAGCATAAACTGTACCTCGTATGTGGTAACAAGTACTATACATCAAACTTCAAGTTGTTTAGCATAAACTGTACCTCGTACGTGGTAACAAGTACTATACATCAAACTTCAAGTTGTTTAGCATAAACTGTACCTCGTACGTGGTAACAAGTACTATACATCAAACTTCAAGTTGTTCGTTGTTTAGCATAAACTGTACTTCGTACGTGGTAACAAGTACGATACATCAAACTTCAAGTTGTTCGTTGTTTAGCATAAACTGTACCTCGTATGTGGTAACAAGTACTATACATCAAACTTCAAGTTCTTCGTTGTTTAGCATAAACTGTACCTCGTACGTTGTAACAAGTACGATACATCAAACTTCAAGTTGTTCGTTGTTTAGCATAAACTGTACCTCGTACGTGGTAACAAGTACTATACATCAAACTTCAAGTTGTTCGTTGTTTAGCATAAACTGTACCTCGTACATGGTATCAAGTACATCAAACTTCAAGTTGTTCGTTGTTTAGCATAAACTGTACCTCGTACGTGGTAACAAGTACTATACATCAAACTTCAAGTTGTTCGTTGTTTAGCATAAACTGTACCTCGTACGTTGTAACAAGTACATCAAACTTCAAGTTGTTCGTTGTTTAGCATAAACTGTACTTCGTACGTGGTAACAAGTACTATACATCAAACTTCAAGTTGTTTAGCATAAACTGTACCTCGTATGTGGTAACAAGTACTATACATCAAACTTCAAGTTGTTTAGCATAAACTGTACCTCGTACGTGGTAACAAGTACTATACATCAAACTTCAAGTTGTTTAGCATAAACTGTACCTCGTACGTGGTAACAAGTACGATACATCAAACTTCAAGTTGTTTAGCATAAACTGTACCTCGTATGTGGTAACAAGTACTATACATCAAACTTCAAGTTGTTTGTTGTTTAGCATAAACTGTACCTCGTACGTGGTAACAAGTACTATACATCAAACTTCAAGTTGTTTGTTGTTTAGCATAAACTGTACCTCGTACGTGGTAACAAGTACGATACATCAAACTTCAAGTTGTTCGTTGTTTAGCATAAACTGTACCTCGTATGTGGTAACAAGTACTATACATCAAACTTCAAGTTGTTTGTTGTTTAGCATAAACTGTACCTCGTATGTGGTAACAAGTACTATACATCAAACTTCAAGTTGTTCGTTGTTTAGCATAAACTGTACCTCATATGTGGTAACAAGTACTATACATCAAACTTCAAGTTGTTCGTTGTTTAGCATAAACTGTACCTCGTATGTGGTAACAAGTACTATACATCAAACTTCAAGTTGTTCGTTGTTTAGCATAAACTGTACCTCGTCGTGGTAACAAGTACATCAAACTTCAAGTTGTTCGTTGTTTAGCATAAACTGTACTTCGTACGTGGTAACAAGTACTATACATCAAACTTCAAGTTGTTCGTTGTTTAGCATAAACTGTACCTCGTACGTGGTAACAAGTACATCAAACTTCAAGTTGTTTGTTGTTTAGCATAAACTGTACCTCGTATGTGGTAACAAGTACTATACATCAAACTTCAAGTTGTTCGTTGTTTAGCATAAACTGTACCTCGTACGTGGTAACAAGTACGATACATCAAACTTCAAGTTGTTTAGCATAAACTGTACCTCGTATGTGGTAACAAGTACTATACATCAAACTTCAAGTTGTTTAGCATAAACTGTACCTCGTACGTGGTAACAAGTACTATACATCAAACTTCAAGTTGTTCGTTGTTTAGCATAAACTGTACCTCGTACATGGTATCAAGTACATCAAACTTCAAGTTGTTCGTTGTTTAGCATAAACTGTACCTCGTACGTGGTAACAAGTACTATACATCAAACTTCAAGTTGTTCGTTGTTTAGCATAAACTGTACCTCGTACGTTGTAACAAGTACATCAAACTTCAAGTTGTTCGTTGTTTAGCATAAACTGTACTTCGTACGTGGTAACAAGTACTATACATCAAACTTCAAGTTGTTTAGCATAAACTGTACCTCGTATGTGGTAACAAGTACTATACATCAAACTTCAAGTTGTTTAGCATAAACTGTACCTCGTACGTGGTAACAAGTACTATACATCAAACTTCAAGTTGTTTAGCATAAACTGTACCTCGTACGTGGTAACAAGTACTATACATCAAACTTCAAGTTGTTCGTTGTTTAGCATAAACTGTACCTCGTACGTGGTAACAAGTACATCAAACTTCAAGTTGTTCGTTGTTTAGCATAAACTGTACCTCGTACGTGGTAACAAGTACGATACATCAAACTTCAAGTTGTTCGTTGTTTAGCATAAACTGTACCTCGTATGTGGTAACAAGTACTATACATCAAACTTCAAGTTGTTTGTTGTTTAGCATAAACTGTACCTCGTACGTGGTAACAAGTACTATACATCAAACTTCAAGTTGTTTGTTGTTTAGCATAAACTGTACCTCGTACGTGGTAACAAGTACGATACATCAAACTTCAAGTTGTTCGTTGTTTAGCATAAACTGTACCTCGTATGTGGTAACAAGTACTATACATCAAACTTCAAGTTGTTTGTTGTTTAGCATAAACTGTACCTCGTACGTGGTAACAAGTACTATACATCAAACTTCAAGTTGTTCGTTGTTTAGCATAAACTGTACCTCGTACGTGGTAACAAGTACTATACATCAAACTTCAAGTTGTTCGTTGTTTAGCATAAACTGTACCTCGTATGTGGTAACAAGTACTATACATCAAACTTCAAGTTGTTTGTTGTTTAGCATAAACTGTACCTCGTCGTGGTAACAAGTACATCAAACTTCAAGTTGTTCGTTGTTTAGCATAAACTGTACTTCGTACGTGGTAACAAGTACTATACATCAAACTTCAAGTTGTTCGTTGTTTAGCATAAACTGTACCTCGTACGTGGTAACAAGTACATCAAACTTCAAGTTGTTTGTTGTTTAGCATAAACTGTACCTCGTATGTGGTAACAAGTACTATACATCAAACTTCAAGTTGTTCGTTGTTTAGCATAAACTGTACCTCGTATGTGGTAACAAGTACTATACATCAAACTTCAAGTTGTTTAGCATAAACTGTACTTCGTATGTGGTAACAAGTACTATACATCAAACTTCAAGTTGTTTAGCATAAACTGTACCTCCCTCGTATGTGGTAACAAGTACTATACATCAAACTTCAAGTTGTTTGTTGTTTAGCATAAACTGTACCTCGTACGTGGTAACAAGTACTATACATCAAACTTCAAGTTGTTCGTTGTTTAGCATAAACTGTACCTTGTATGTGGTAACAAGTACTATACATCAAACTTCAAGTTGTTTAGCATAAACTGTACCTCGTACATGGTATCAAGTACATCAAACTTCAAGTTGTTCATTGTTTAGCATAAACTGTACCTCGTACGTGGTAACAAGTACTATACATCAAACTTCAAGTTGTTTAGCATAAACTGTACTTCGTATGTGGTAACAAGTACGATACATCAAACTTCAAGTTGTTCGTTGTTTAGCATAAACTGTACTTCGTACATGGTATCAAGTACATCAAACTTCAAGTTGTTCGTTGTTTAGCATAAACTGTACCTCGTACGTGGTAACAAGTACTATACATCAAACTTCAAGTTGTTTAGCATAAACTGTACCTTGTATGTGGTAACAAGTACGATACATCAAACTTCAAGTTGTTCGTTGTTTAGCATAAACTGTACTTCGTACATGGTATCAAGTACATCAAACTTCAAGTTGTTCGTTGTTTATCATAAACTGTACCTCGTACGTGGTAACAAGTACGATACATCAAACTTCAAGTTGTTCGTTGTTTAGCATAAACTGTACCTCGTACGTGGTAACAAGTACGATACATCAAACTTCAAGTTGTTCGTTGTTTAGCATAAACTGTACTTCGTACATGGTATCAAGTACATCAAACTTCAAGTTGTTCGTTGTTTAGCATAAACTGTACCTCGTACGTTGTAACAAGTACATCAAACTTCAAGTTGTTCGTTGTTTAGCATAAACTGTACCTCGTATGTGGTAACAAGTACTATACATCAAACTTCAAGTTGTTTAGCATAAACTGTACCTCGTACGTGGTAACAAGTACGATACATCAAACTTCAAGTTGTTCGTTGTTTAGCATAAACTGTACCTCGTACGTTGTAACAAGTACATCAAACTTCAAGTTGTTCGTTCTGTAATCAACCTTCATGTTCTTGGCCATGTTTTGTCGGCTTTCTTTCTCCCCTATATGTAATTGACATCTCAAAGCCGGGGCAAACCTAAAACGAGTCAATATTTGCAATGTACGTCGTACCTCAAAAATACATGTATTTGCAATGTACGTCGTCGTAACTCAAACAATACATGTATTTGCAATGTACGTCGTAACACAAACAATACATGTATTTGCAATGTACGTCGTACCTCAAACAATACATGTATTTGCAATGTACGTCGCAACTCAAACAATACATGTATTTGCAATGTACGTCGTAACTCAAACAATACATGTATTTGCAATGTACGTCGTAACTCAAACAATACATGTATTTGCAATGTACGTCGCAACTCAAACAATACATGTATTTGCAATGTACGTCGTAACACAAACAATACATGTATTTGCAATGTACGTCGTAACTCAAACAATACATGTATTTGCAATGTACGTCGTACCTCAAACAATACCTGTATTTGCAATGTACGTCGTACCTCAAACAATACATGTATTTGCAATGTACGTCGTAACTCAAACAATACATGTATTTGCAATGTACGTCGTAACTCAAACTATACATGTATTTGCAATGTACGTCGCAACTGAAACAATACATGTATTTGCAATGTACGTCGCAACTGAAACAATACATGTATTTGCAATGTACGTCGCAACTGAAACAATACATGTATTTGCAATGTACGTCGTAACTCAAACTATACATGTATTTGCAATGTACGTCGTAACACAAACAATACATGTATTTGCAATGTACGTCGTACCTCAAACTATAGATGTATTTGCAATGTACGTCGTAACTCAAACAATGCGTGTATTTGCAATGTACGTCGTACCTCAAACAATACTACTGTATCTTATAATACTATTCATTTCACAATTATTACAATGTCAAAATGAAAACGAAAGTAAAGTAATGATATTTATAAATTTGACGGGCACCCGGGTAGAACATTGGTTTAAAACATATTTATTCGTTCACAATGTACAGTACATATATATTGTATACAAAACGAAAATGGATTAAAGGTTAACCTTTATTTATTTTACAACGATTGCGAAGCAAGTTCTAACAGCTTATATTAATCACTCTCGTTGGCGCGGATGGAAGTGTATATGTGGTGATTTGTGTGGGAGGAAACCGGAAAATGGATTAAATGGAAAGCTTATAGCTTATTGAGATTATCTCATTCTTTGCTTCATAAACTCCTTCTGGTTGATCTGCATAGTAAATATTATGGTGTCCATATACATGTAGTAACTGAGAGGGAGAGGTTGAGAGTTCGAGCCCTACACTCCGCACCCAAGTACCACAGTGGTGCTTTCCTTAGCCGAGACATTTAAATCCATATGATAGTGCAATGATACAGACAGAGACCCATTCCAGAGTCTCCTCTGGTTCTTTTACGTGCACGGTGTAAAGCACCCACACGAGACCATGGTTTAACGTCCCATCTGAAAAATTGTTAATTTTATTAGGGTCAAACGGGGTATTGAAGCTGCGATCCCTGGATTACCAGTCCAGCATGTTACCACTGGATTACAGATGCGTCTGTAAGCTGTAGCCTTTACGATTGTGCCCTTTATTAAGGCAACACACTTATATTCCACATTGCCTCTTCTCTCTCTCCCTCATGGCGATGGATGCCAGCACAGATGAGGTCTCCAGAGAGATTAATATAAGAGCTTGTTTCACAATCGAGCTCAAATAAATTTGTATAAATATGTAAATAATTTACAATATATTAGACCTTTTAATTTCCTGTTCCCAGTTCTCTAGTACGGACCTCGGACAGACGACTAGGTTTGGTGACTTCTTCTTACACTTTGTATGCAGGTATGCTATGACAGCAATTGTCTGGAATGAATAAACGCATCAATCACAATTGCTTAATTGAGCCGTGTTGTGCATAAACCAATATGATGTTGATAGACAGAACACAAGAATTAAAGAACTTGAAAAAAAAATTTTAAACTTTATTTATTTTACAACGATTGCGAAGCAAGTTTTAACAACTTATATTAATTACTCTCGTTGGCGCAGATGAAAGCGTATATGTGGTCATTCATGTGGGAGGAAACTGGAGTTATGTCATATTTCGGGTTTTACGCCTGCATCAGCACCATTTTGGGTTATATCGCCGGCGGGCAGTTTACTTAACAACACCTTTCCTGGGCAGGCTCCAGCGGTTAACCAGTACTTGGGTGCACCAACCTCCATAAGAAACTGCCAACTTTTTCATATAAATGAGACACGGCCTGAGCGGGGCTCGAACCCGTGACCATCAGTGATGATAGGTTACAGTGGTATACAAGTCAGCGACCATAACCACTCGACCACGGAGGCGGACTTGAGTGTATGTTTTGCATTTATTTATCGTCGCTACCGGTTGCCCATATGAGCGATGCCTCCTGAAGAGATTAAGTCATTTTAGATTTTTGGAGGATAGTGCAATGATACAGACAGAGACCCATTCCAGAGTCTCCTCTGGTTCTTTTACATACACGGTGTAAAGCACCGACACTAGACCTCGGTTTAAAGTCTCATCTGAAAGACTGTTAATTTTATTAGGGTCAGACAGGGGATCGAACCTGTGATCCCTGGATTACCAGTCTGTTTTTTAAATATTAATTTTAGGATATTGTATTTTATTCTAATAATCAAGAGTTTAATTAATAACTGTTAAGTAGTATGATGTAAATGTTTTTTATTTAATTTGCTTTGATATTTATTTTATTTATAAACGGATAAAACCATAGAAAGGTTTAATATATTATTACGTATCAGTACCGGGTATCTTATTGCAACGTCAGCCAACCATAAACACAGGTAAATAAACACCCGATAATCCTGGAACGCCGAATTTCCGATTTGCACGTGCTCCTCAACAAAGACAACTTCCTACACATGTACAAATCGGAAAACCGGTTTATTGTACTGGTATTGCATTATCATCGAGGAAAAACACCTTACATACCCATTGTTACCTCTAACAAAATGCCTAGGCTAAACCGCAATCAGAGAATGCGTGCCATTGGCATGATTGACGGCGGTTTACGTCAGCATGACGTCACAAATCGACTCGGGGTTATGCGGATCACGATAACACGTCTACTTCGACGTTATCGAACACATGGATCGGTGGACGACCGTCCAAGATCTGGTCGACCACACTGTTCCAACAGGACAACGCCAGGCGTCATACTGCTCGGATTTCCACCACATTATTGGAGCAGAACAATATTGAAACCCTGCCGTGGGCTGCTTTGTCACCAGACTTGTCACCCATAGAACATTTGTGGGATACGTTAGACCGCCGCGTCAGACGACGTCAGCCGGTAACGTTAAACCAACTGAGGGATGTTTTGCGTCAGGAGTGGACAAATATTGACCAGCAAGAGATTCAGACACTCTTCCATTCGATGCGACGGCGGTGCATTGCAGTGAGAGACGCAAATGGTGCCCATACTCGGTATTGACGTCTGTGTGAAAACTCCATTAGACCCCTGTCCGACGAATTACGTCATCACGCAGCAGACAGTTTCGGAGGCTCATTATGCTTTATGTGCTCCTCTTTCAAACATGTTGGACTATCATCTTATGAATTTTCAAAGAATTTTCTTAATAAATGTTGAAATTATAGACACATAAACACCAGGTATCGTTTCTTTTTTGACTCAGTATATATTTATACTGTTTACATTCAGCATATATTTATACTGTTTACATTCAGCATATATTTATACTGTTTACATTCAGCATATATTTATACTGTTTACATTCAAGTAATCATATAATAACATGATATTTAAGTATATAATTTTTTATTACTACTTAAGGGTCACCAAATTATATTAACCATTTTCTTTTTTACATCCAAAACTATTGACTCACTAATACAATAAGTTCTGAAATTCTTTAGCAAATACATAGAATAGATTTCACGTATTTTCATTGTTATATATATTATTCTCCTGCCTATTGTATATCAATCAATTGATAGGGAGAAGAACTATATAAGTTTTCTTTCGTTCTAATCCCTTTCAGTCTACTGCTGTTAAATTATATGTAAAATGTTCATTTCTTGATTACATGTACAAATACTGAAATAAATAATGTTTAAACTAAATTATATTAAACCTGGCAGGTCTTCCCAAGTCCCATTTCATCACCGAGGATACAGCCATGTCCTAGATAGAATCGTTCAATCATCCAGTTTACACCAGTGATCTGGTAGGGCCGTAGCTGCATATCTGAAGCATTATAACACAAGTACAATATATATATCAATAAGCTTACTACAACAATTTTGTCTGGTCAATAATCAGGCTGGTTAACTTGTTTCGTAATCGAGCTGAAATAAATTTGTATAAAACAAATAAAAGTAATTTTTTATTTAATAATATTTTATGCAACTTGTTTTCATAATGACAAATACAATTTACAATTAAAGATCACAATAACATTACTGTACTAATCTGTCGTTAACCAGCTATCGGTCATAAACCAGTAATCGGTCATAAACCAGTAATCGGTCATAAACCAGCAATCGGTCATGAACCAGCAATTAGTCAGTAACCAGCAATCGGTCATGAACCAGCAATCGGTCATTAACCAGCAATTAGTCAGTAACCAGCAATCGGTCATTAACCAGCAATTAGTCAGTAACCAGCAATCGGTCATTAACCAGCAATTAGTCAGTAACCAGCAATCGGTCATTAACCAGCAATTAGTCAGTAACCAGTAATCGGTCATTAACCAGCAATTAGTCATAAACCAGTAATCAGTCATAAACCAGTAATCAGTCATAAACCAGCAATCGGTCATAAACCAGTAATCAGTCATAAACCAGTAATCGGTCGTTAACAAGTAATCGGTCATTAACCAGCAATCGGTCATAAACCAGTAATCAGTCATAAACCAGTAATCGGTCGTTAACAAGTAATCGGTCATTAACCAGCAATCGGTCATAAACCAGTAATCAGTCATAAACCAGTAATCGGTCATAAACCAGTAATCAGTCATAAACCAGTAATCAGTCATAAACCAGTAATCGGTCATAAACCAGCAATCGGTCATTAACCAGCAATCGGTCATTAACCAGCAATCGGTCATTAACCCATTCAACCCCAAGTAACTGACATGGACTGGTGCGTGATATTTTCAGACCAATAAATTAATAAGAAAATTACCTTTGGACCAGTTCATTTATCAAAATGGGTAATTTTGCTCGTCACGAGCCGGCTCATCTGGATCTACACTTTTCATAAGCCTATTTAGAGGCCTGTGGGGTTGAAAGGGTTAACCAGCAATTAGTCAGTAACCAGCAATCGGTCATTAACCAGCAATTAGTCAGTAACCAGCAATCGGTCATTAACCAGCAATTAGTCAGTAACCAGTAATCGGTCATTAACCAGCAATCAGTCATAAACCAGTAATCAGTCATAAACCAGTAATCGGTCATAAACCAGTAATCAGTCATAAACCAGTAATCGGTCATAAACCAGTAATCAGTCATAAACCAGTAATCGGTCGTTAACAAGTAATTGGTCATTAACCAGCAATCGGTCATAAACCAGTAATCAGTCATAAACCAGTAATCGGTCATAAACCAGTAATCGGTCATTAACCAGCTATCGGTCATTAACCAGCAATCTGTCATTAACCAGCAATCGGTCATAAACCAGTAATCGGTCATAAACCAGTAATCGGTCATAAACCAGTAATCGGTCGTTAACAAGTAATCGGTCATTAACCAGCAATCGGTCATAAACCAGTAATCAGTCATAAACCAGTAATCGGTCATAAACCAGTAATCGGTCATAAACCAGTAATCAGTCATAAACCAGTAATCGGTCATAAACCAGTAATCAGTCATAAACCAGTAATCAGTCATAAACCAGTAATCGGTCATAAACCAGTAATCAGTCATAAACCAGCAATTGGTCATAAACCAGCAATCGGTCATAAACCAGTAATCAGTTCAAACCAGTAATCGGTCATAAACCAGTAATCGGTCATAAACCAGTAATCGGTCATAAACAGTAATCAGTCATAAACCAGTAATCGGTCATAAACCAGTAATCGGTCATAAACCAGTAATCGGTCATAAACCAGTAATCGGTCATAAACCAGTAATCGGTCATAAACCAGTAATCGGTCATAAACCAGTAATCGGTCATAAACCAATAATCGGTCATAAACCAGTAATCAGTCATAAACCAGTACAGTAATCAGTCATTAATCAGTCAGTAACAAGTAATCGGTCATAAACCAGTAATCAGTCATAAACCAGTAATTGGTCATAAACCAGTAATTGGTCATAAACCAGCAATTGGTCATATACCAGAAATCTGTCATACACCAGTAATCGGTCATAAACCAGTAATTGGTCATTAACCAGTAATCGGTCATAAACAAGTCGAAATCATCACCAAGACCAAAATGAAATATTCGATAAATGAAATTAATAAGTTACACTTCTGACGGAAATGGTTACGATACATGAATACGTTTTGAGCTTATGAATACGAAATGATTTGAGTACGAATGAAAAAAGTTATAAAGACTATCTCTCACCACCCCATCCATATATCTTGAGATCTTCTGAATTTGAAATATATCTCTTTCTCTCTACACCAGGATAACTATCTGCTTCTCTATCGCTGTCACTATCCATGCTTCCTCAAATGTGATGCAAATTCAGCAAATTATCAGTACTTCCTAACAGATGTAAACAAAAGGGAAACTACTCCAAATTATTTTCATTACGGAAGTTGATCATCCCCCTTCAGAAGATTTGTCTATCTGACAAGAAAATGCAGAATATTTCTGTACATTTTCAGTAGAGAATGTCCCTAAGAAATAAATTAAAGTCTTTTATTAGAAAACAGGTAACTACAAATGAGGGAGAATTTATCTTTTAATTATTCTTAATTGTCAATACTGAAGCCTTAGAAATGAACTATATTTCGGATATAGTAGTCAATTTGGATATACATATATCCTGGGTATACAGAGTACCGGTGACTAAAGTAATAACCTTAACCTGTGTCTTTGTGTTTCAAAATGATGCTCTTGCAAATAATGTTCACTCTCAATTAAGCATAATGATATTTATTGTATGCAATATCAGTTAAGTGTGGCATCCGTGGTCCAATGGTAGAGCGTCAGATTTGGAATCGAACAGTCCAGGTTCAATACTCAGTCAGGCCACGTATGTAGTGTCATTGAGCAAGGCACCTCACACACATTGCTTAGTACTGGTTAACCGCTATGGTCGGCTAAGCTTGCCCAGGAAAACATGTCTAGGTCCACGCGAGGGGTTTGACATTAATGGAACATACATACATATGTTGATCATTAAGAAATAAATCGTAACTGAATAAATAAAGTGAAAGCAACAGCACTGGCCACCATCCTTTATTTACACGGTGATACCAATGACGATATCAATTCCGCCTCATAAAGTTTATTCCAGTACTTAGCAATACATGTCATATAAGGAAATCGTGAGACGTCACATATAAGACAGGTTGATTAAATTGACGCTAGACACAAGTATAACTTGCATGTTTGGCCAGTGCAAGTTGAAGACATTTTCAGTATCAGAGTGCGTTCTTTTCTAAAGCCAGGGTTCCCGCTGTCGGTCACCAATTGCGACAAAAAACATATATTGGCGCTAAATTTTGTGAATTGGCGAACATATTTGGCACAACTTTTCTTTTTTTTTATTGGGGGTGGAGGGGGGGGGGCACATGTTTGTCAAATACATGGCTTCAAATATTTATTTGTGAACTATATGGCTCTTAGTTGGCTCCAAATTTTCTTAATTGGCTCCACAGTTTTTCAATTGGCGACAGAAGTGGCGCAGACAAACATTCAGACAGAGGGAACCCTGAATGTTGGAAATAACCGAATATGAGAATATCTTGTTATAAACCCGGTGACATTATCAATACACCTACCCTCGGCCATTCTTACAGATGATACTGGCAAGCTGGAGAGACTTCTGTAGCTCCATGACTTTTCATTTCTTTGTTTGTTTGGCACATGTGTTGTCAAATACATGGCTTCAAATATTTATTTGTGAACAACTATTTGGCTCTTAGTTGGCTCCAAGTTTATAAAATTGGCTCCAGTGTTTTTCAATTGGCGACATAAGTGGCGCAGACAGACATTCAGACAGAGGGAACCCTGAAAACACAATAATGGATACCATTAATTTTAACACATTTCCAACATGTACATGTATAAGACGGGAAGCCACTTTGAGGCCATAATCTGGTGGTAAAAAACTCAGTCTTATCGGTGAATATGGACGGACGGTATGCTGATGGGATAAAAAAACAAAATTACGCTACTATATATTATATATAATATCTGATTAACTTTGCCAATCAAAATGGCAGCCACAGTAGGAATGATGACGTCACACGGGAACTATGTATTTGACGTCTATTTGGAATAATTAAATCTTTTAGATTATGCAGAATATCATAATTTAACAAATTATTGATTGAGTGTACTTATATTTCAGGAGAGTCACGCTTCACCGATAGAAGAAAACATTAGTCATGAACTGTTTAATGGAGAACCGGCAGTGGCCAAGTACAAGGTCAGGCAATTTATTTATGAGGGGTGCAAACCTGTATTGTGATATGACAAGCTCTTATGATGAAAATAATAATAAAAGGAAATATGTTTAATTGGTACTCAAAAACAGAACCAATATTGTGTAAAAAGTCAACATAGAACACATTGCCAGGACCCGCGCTGGCCATCACCAGAGTAGCCATTGGCTAAAATATGGCATAATTGGCTAATAAAAGCTCTGTTTGGCGAAAATGATAAAAACGGCGATAATCTGTAAAATATCCGAAAATCGGAAATCCCCCCCACGAGTCTAATTTTTGGAAAATTACTTGGGTGAAGGTAAAATCGTGTCATGCATGACTAATTAATATCTTGGACTGCTTTACTAAACATTTGCATGCAAATCATGTATCTATAAATAGCAATGATTGCTTTATGTACAGACGGATCTGTGGTCCAGTTGTTAACATGTTGGACTGGTAATTCTGGGAGCGCAGGTTTGATTCCCCGTCTGACCCTAATAAAATTAACAAGTCTTTCAGATGGGACTTTAAACCAAGGTCTCGTGCCGGTGCATTACACCGTGCACGTAAAAGAACCAGAGGAGACTCTTGAATGGGTCTCTCTCTGTATCATTGCACTATCCTCCATAAATCTAAAATGGCTAATCTCTTCATATTCTGGCAGTTGGATGGCGTATTTAAGCTTGCACAGTTGTCTATACAAAATGTTTTTGCAGTTTCTTGTAGTTAAGACAATAGCAATTAAGAAACTGGATGATGACATCTTGTCATCCTTGGGCAACTCTCAGAATTCAAGATGGCATCCAAGATGGCCGCCAAAAATAAATATAATGCATATAATGGAGCTGCTGTCTTAATATGTCAACCACATAGATCATAAATTGACTCAAACACATCCAGGTATAACAAATGGTAGTAATAGTAACTGGATGCTCCTATTTATTAGGACATTGTAACATACATTACCATAAATGATGAAGTCAACTTATATTTATTAACATATTAGTTGTGTCAAGTAACGTACGCGGTAATTAATCTGAAGGGAAACAACAGACACTTCTGAACTAATACAATGTACATAATGCATACACATTAAATCTATGTTGATGTATCTTGCTTGCAGCACGAACAGTACAGATCTAACCCTATGTTGGTGTATCTTGCTTGCAGCATGAACAGTACAGATCTAACCCTATGTTGGTGTATCTTGCTTGCAGCATGAACAATACAGATCTAACCCTATGTTGGTGTATCTTGCTTGCAGCATGAACAATACAGATCTAACCCTATGTTCATGTATCTTGCTTGCAGCATGAACAGTACAGATCTAACCCTATGTTAGTGTATCTTGCTTGCAGCATGAACAGTACAGATCTAACCCTATGTTAGTGTATCTTGCTTGCAGCATGAACAGTACAGACCTAACCCTATGTTAGTGTATCTTGCTTGCAGCATGAACAGTACAGATCTAACCCTATGTTAGTGTATCTTACTTGCAGCATGAACAGTACAGATCTAACCCTATGTTAGTGTATCTTGCTTGCAGCATGAACAGTACAGATCTAACCCTATGTTAGTGTATCTTACTTGCAGCATGAACATACAGATCTAACCCTATGTTGTGTATCTGCTTGCAGCATGAACAGTACAATCAACCCTATGTTAACCCCAAACACACTAACCCTATGTTAGTGTATCTTGCTTGCAGCATGAACAGTACAGATCTAACCCTATGTTAGTGTATCTTACTTGCAGCATGAACAGTACAGATCTAACCCTATGTTAGTGTATCTTGCTTGCAGCATGAACAGTACAGATCTAACCTATGTTCATGTATTTTGCTTGCAGCATGAACAATACAGATCTAACCCTATGTTAGTGTATCTTGCTTGCAGCATGAACAGTACAGATCTAACCCTATGATTTCATGTATTTGCTTGCAGCATGACAGTACAGATCTAACCCTATGTTCATTATCTTGCTTGCAGCATGAACAGTACAGATCTAACCCTATGGTCATGTATTTTGCTTGCAGCATGAACAGTACAGATCTAACCCTATGTTAGTGTATCTTCTTGCAGCATGAACAGTACAGATCTAACCCTATGTTGTGTATCTTGCTTGCAGCATGAACAGTACAGATCTAACCCTATGTTAGTGTATCTTGCTTGCAGCATGAACAGTACAGACCTAACCCTATGTTAGTGTATCTTGCTTGCAGCATGAACAGTACAGATCTAACCCTATGTTATATATCTTACTTGCAGCATGAACAGTACAGATCTAACCCTATGTTAGTGTATCTTGCTTGCAGCATGAACAGTACAGATCTAACCCTATGTTAATATATCTTCTTGCAGCATGAACAATACAGATCTAACCCTATGTTAGTGTATCCCACAAACAACAACAACCCACAATTGCTTGCAGCATGAACAGTACAGATCTAACCCTATGTTCATTATCTTGCTTGCAGCATGAACAATACAGATCTAACCCTATGTTGGTGTATCTTGCTTGCAGCATGAACAATACAGATCTAACCCTATGTTGGTGTATCTTGCTTGCAGCATGAACAATACAGATCTAACCCTATGTTGGTGTATCTTGCTTGCAGCATGAACAATACAGATCTAACCCTATGTTGGTGTATCTTGCTTGCAGCATGAACAATACAGATCTAACCCTATGTTGGTGTATCTTGCTTGCAGCATGAACAATACAGATCTAACCCTATGTTGGTGTATCTTGCTTGCAGCATGAACAATACAGATCTAACCCTATGTTGGTGTATCTTGCTTGCAGCATGAACAATACAGATCTAACCCTATGTTGGTGTATCTTGCTTGCAGCATGAACAATACAGATCTAACCCTATGTTGGTGTATCTTGCTTGCAGCATGAACAATACAGATCTAACCCTATGTTCATGTATCTTGCTTGCAGCATGAACAGTACAGATCTAACCCTATGTTAGTGTATCTTGCTTGCAGCATGAACAGTACAGATCTAACCCTATGTTCATGTATTTTGCTTGCAGCATGAACAGTACAGATCTAACCCTATGTTGGTGTATTTTGCTTGCAGCATGAACAGTACAGATCTAACCCTATGTTGGTGTATTTTGCTTGCAGCATGAACAGTACAGATCTAACCCTATGTTGGTGTATCTTGCTTGCAGCATGAACAGTACAGATCTAACCCTATGTTGGTGTATCTTGCTTGCAGCATGAACAGTACAGATCTAACCCTATGTTGGTGTATTTTGCTTGCAGCATGAACAGTACAGATCTAACCCTATGTTCATATATTTTGCTTGCAGCATGAACAGTACAGATCTAACCCTATGTTGGTGTATCTTGCTTGCAGCATGAACAGTACAGATCTAACCCTATGTTGGTGTATCTTGCTTGCAGCATGAACAGTACAGATCTAACCATATGTTCATGTATTTTGCTTGCAGCATGAACAGTACAGATCTAACCCTATGTTCATGTATTTTGCTTGCAGCATGAACAGTACAGATCTAACCCTATGTTGTTATCTGCTTGCAGCATGAACAGTACAGATCTAACCCTATGTTGGTGTATCTTGCTTGCAGCATGAACAGTACAGATCTAACCCTATGTTCATGTATCTTGCTTGCAGCATGAACAGTACAGATCTAACCCTATGTTCATGTATCTTGCTTGCAGCATGAACAGTACAGATCTAACCCTATGTTCATATATCTTGCTTGCAGCATGAACAGTACAGATCTAACCCTATGTTGGTGTATCTTGCTTGCAGCATGAACAGTACAGATCTAACCCTATGTTTTATCTGCTTGCAGCATGAACAGTACAGATCTAACCCTATGTTAGTGTATCTTGCTTGCAGCATGAACAGTACAGATCTAACCCTATGTTAGTGTATCTTGCTTGCAGCATGAACAGTACAGATCTAACCCTATGTTCATATATCTTGCTTGCAGCATGAACAGTACAGATCTAACCCTATGTTGGTGTATCTTGCTTGCAGCATGAACAGTACAGATCTAACCCTATGTTCATATATCTTGCTTGCAGCATGAACAGTACAGATCTAACCCTATGTTAGTGTATCTTGCTTGCAGCATGAACAGTACAGATCTAACCCTATGTTCATATATCTTGCTTGCAGCATGAACAGTACAGATCTAACCCTATGTTGGTGTATCTTGCTTGCAGCATGAACAGTACAGATCTAACCCTATGTTGGTGTATCTTGCTTGCAGCATGAACAGTACAGACCTAACCCTATGTTGGTGTATCTTGCTTGCAGCATGAACAATACAGATCTAACCCTATGTTCATGTATTTTGCTTGCAGCATGAACAATACAGATCTAACCCTATGGAGGACCAGGAGACCATAGAGGAGATAGACAAGGAATACTTCGAGGACGTGGACCCAAGTCTGTATGAGTTGGAGGTTGGTGTTGCTACAAACAAACTCTCAAACAACATTCTTGAGCATAGATACATTGTTTGGTGCAACTAGCATTTAAAAATTAGCCGATACAGAAAATATTCATTCTATTTTTCAAACGTATATAAAAGACCATTAGACATTATTATGTTTGATATGTATGTTGCATACTGCTGTGTATGTTGCATACTGCTGTGTATGTTGCATACTGCTGTGTATGTTGCATACTGCTGTGTATGTATGTTGCATACTGTGTGTATGTTGCATACTGGTGTATGTTGCATACTGCGTGTATGTTGCATACTGCTGTGTATGTTGTTGCATACTGCTGTGTATGTATGTTGCATACTGCTGTGTATGTATGTTGCATACTGCTGTGTATGTATGTTGCATACTGCTGTGTATGTATGTTGCATACTGCTGTGTTATGTTGCATACTGCTGTGTATGTATGTTGCATACTGCTGTGTATGTATGTTGCATACTGCTGTGTATGTATGTTGCATACTGCTGTGTATGTATGTTGCATACTGCTGTGTATGTATGTTGCATACTGCTGTGTATGTATGTTGCATACTGCTGTGTATGTATGTTGCATACTGCTGTGTATGTATGTTGCATACTGCTGTGTATGTATGTTGCATACTGCGTGTATGTATGTTGCATACTGCTGTGTATGTATGTTGCATACTGCTGTGTATGTTGCATACTGCTGTGTTGTTGTTGCATACTGTGTATGTATGTTGCATACTGCTGTGTATGTATGTTGCATACTGCTGTGTATGTATGTTGCATACTGCTGTGTATGTATGTTGCATACTGCTGTGTATGTATGTTGCATACTGCTGTGTATGTATGTTGCATACTGCTGTGTATGTATGTTGCATACTGCTGTGTATGTATGTTGCATACTGCTGTGTATGTATGTTGCATACTGCTGTGTATGTATGTTGCATACTGCTGTGTATGTATGTTGCATACTGCTGTGTATGTATGTTGCATACTGCTGTGTATGTATGTTGCATACTGCTGTGTATGTATGTTGCATACTGCTGTGTATGTATGTTGCATACTGCTGTGTATGTATGTTGCATACTGCTGTGTATGTATGTTGCATACTGCTGTGTATGTATGTTGCATACTGCTGTGTATGTATGTTGCATACTGCTGTGTATGTATGTTGCATACTGCTGTGTATGTATGTTGCATACTGCTGTGTATGTATGTTGCATACTGCTGTGTATGTATGTTGCATACTGCTGTGTATGTATGTTGCATACTGCTGTGTATGTATGTTGCATACTGCTGTGTATGTATGTTGCATACTGCTGTGTATGTATGTTGCATACTGCTGTGTATGTATGTTGCATACTGCTGTGTATGTATGTTGCATACTGCTGTGTATGTATGTTGCATACTGCTGTGTATGTATGTTGCATACTGCTGTGTATGTATGTTGCATACTGCTGTGTATGTATGTTGCATACTGCTGTGTATGTATGTTGCATACTGCTGTGTATGTATGTTGCATACTGCTGTGTATGTATGTTGCATACTGCTGTGTATGTTGCATACTGCTGTGTATGTATGTTGCATACTGCTGTGTATGTATGTTGCATACTGCTGTGTATGTATGTTGCATACTGTTGTGTATGTGTGTTGCATACTGCTGTGTATGTATGTTGCATACTGTTGTGTATGTGTGTTGCATACTGCTGTGTATGTATGTTGCATACTGCTGTGTATGTATGTTGCATACTGCTGTGTATGTATGTTGCATACTGTTGTGTATGTATGTTGCATACTGCTGTGTATGTATGCTTTGGAAATAAACGGGGTTACCCATTAGGGGCCTCAAAATTGTAGATAAATTTGTAGAGGGCTGGTTCTCTGTTGGCCGGGAAATACCGTATTTCCCGCCGTCCCGGGAAATACTCTTATTTCCCCCGGGAAATACTCTTATTTCCCTGGAAATTGCCAACCCTGCTCAGGGCTCATTCTAGAGGGTGACATGATGGGTGAAATAGTCGCCCTAGGTCAGGTGTGACTTTGCCCCCTAGGGGCTCTACTTTTCCGTTAATACTAAAACAATATTTGAGTTCTCATTCTATTCAAATGTTGTATGGTTATAATGTGTATTGTAACCATGTCCGATTAGCGCAGTGGTTAGCGCGCTCGCTTTTCACCAATGCAACCTGGGTTCGATCCTCGGACCAGGAAGTATGTATGATGGTACGGTTGTCGCCAGATCAGACAGGTGAGATTTCTCCGGGTACTCCGGTTTCCTCCCACACACGTATGACCGCATTTACTCTTTCATCCGCACCAACGAGAGTGATTAATATAAGTTGTTAAAGCTTGTTTCGCAATCGTTGTAGATTAAATAAAGTCAAATTTAACTCACTTTATCATCAGCTGTTGGAACAGCGAACATTTTAAAATTACTGTTACAGTGATATTATCAGTTCAAAAAATTGCAAACCATGATTTTCAATTATATACTTTCAGAAGTTGCCGGAAGCGCTGAACCGTCAACATATAGATGATGACAGAACCAGGTTACGAAAACAACTTCAAGCTGTAAGTCATGTACATAATGTGTCCCATTGTAAGTCATGTACATAATGTGTCCCATTGTAAGTCATGTACATAATGTGTCCCATTGTAAGTCATGTACATAATGTGTCTCAACATAGGTCATGTACAGAATGCCACTGAATGTACATAATGTATGTCGTGTAAGTCGCACCCGTACCAAAAACTAGCACCACTACCACCTTGCACTGGCACCATTTTAAATATAGACATATTTGTTACCACTGCACCACTGCAAAGAGCCAATCAAAAATCAGATGGCATTTCATAAGCACCGATACCACATAAATAGAGTCAGTATGTGAGGTGGTCGCCAGATCGGACAGGTGGGTTTTCTCCGGTTACTCCGGTTTCCTCCCATACGAATGACCACATTTACGCTTTCATCCGCGCTAACGAGAGTGATTAATATAAGTTGTTAAAACTTGCTTCGCAATCGTTGTAAATTAAATAAAGTTTAAACTTTTAAATAGAGCTGTAAAATAAATAAAGTTTAAACTTTTAAATAGAGCTAATCAGGAATAACAATAAAAAACATTTGTGACGTCATCCTTGTTTGTGTTTTACGTTTATTTATCGTCGCTACCGGTTACCCATATGAGCGACGCCTCCTGAAGAGATTAGTCATTTTAGATTTTTGGAGGATAGTGCAATGATACAGACAGAGACCCATTCCAGAATCTCCTTTTACGTGCACGGTGTACAGCACCGACATGAGACCTCGGTTTAAAGTCCCATCTGAAAGACTGTTAATTGTATTAGGGTCAGACGGGGGATCGAACCTGCGATCCCTGGATTACCAGTCCAGCGTGTTACCACTGGACTACAGATCCTTGTTCATAATACTTTGTATTTTATATACTATACCAATTTCTGTGTCGTCATACAATTTGCTTGTCAATTGTTGGACGGTACTTTCTTTTTTATTAAGTTCATGGAGGTTTCTAAGACGGTATTGGAGCTGGTGTTGCAGAATCACCCGGCATATGCTGGTGAGTTACAGAGAGTTATGGGTGTACATTGTATAACTTGCAGGTTTCTAAGAAGGTATCGGAGCTGGTGTTGCAGAATCACCCGGCATATGCTGGTGAGTTACAGAGAGTCATGGAGCTACAGAAGTCTCTCCAGCTTGCCAGTATCATCTGTAAGAATGGCCGAGGGTAGGTGTATTGATAATGTCACCCGGTTTATAACAAGATATTCTCATATTCGGTTATTTCCAACATTCAGGGTTCCCTCTGTCTGAATGTTTGTCTGCGCCACTTCTGTCGCCAATTGAAAAACTGTGGAGCCAATTAAGAAAATTTGGAGCCAACTAAGAGCCATATAGTTCACAAATAAATATTTGAAGCCATGTATTTGACAAACATGTGCCCCCCCCCCTCCACCCCCAATAAAAAAAAAGAAAAGTTGTGCCAAATATGTTCGCCAATTCACAAAATTTAGCGACAATATTTATTTTTTGTCGCAATTTTGGCGCCTTTGACGACCGACAGCAGGAACCCTGACATTTATTCTTTGACAGATAAATGACATTTCAATCATTGCAAATATACATATTTACAAATTAAAATAAGAATATAAAAAACCACAGCAGAGTATTGATGGCAGGTATTTTCTAAAGTCGATAATTATTTGGTTTAATAGAGTTTAGGATAGGTTTTACAGTCCTGAGTACTAGATCCTGAGTACTAGGTCCTGAGTACTAGGTTCTGAGTACTAGGTCCTGAGTACTAGGTCTGAGTACTAGGTCCTGAGTACTAGATCCTGAGTCCTGAGTACTAGGTCCTGAGTACTAGGTCCTGAGTACTAGGTCCTGAGTACTAGGGTCTGAGTACTAGGTTCTGAGTACTAGGTCCTGAGTACTAGGTCCTGAGTACTAGGTCCTGAGTACTAGGTTCTGAGTACTAGGTTCTGAGTACTAAGTTCTGAGTACTAGGTCCTGAGTACTAGGTTCTGAGTACTAGGTTATGAGTACTAGTCCTGAGTACTAGGTCCTGAGTACTAGGTCCTGAGTACTAGGTCCTGAGTACTAGGTTCTGAGTACTAGGTCCTGAGTACTAGGTTCTGAGTACTAGGTCCTGAGTACTAGGTTCTGAGTACTAGGTCCTGAGTACTAGGTTCTGAGTACTAGGTCCTGAGTACTAGGTTCTGAGTACTAGGTTCTGAGTACTAGCATTCTGAGTACTATGTTCTGAGTACTAGGTTCTGAGTACTAGGTCATGAGTACTAGGTTCTGAGTACTAGCATTCTGAGTACTAGGTCCTGAGTACTAGGTTATGAGTACTAGGTTCTGAGTACTAGGTCATGAGTACTAGGTTCTGAGTACTAGCATTCTGAGTACTAGGTCCTGAGTACTATGTTCTGAGTACTAGGTTCTGAGTACTAGGTCATGAGTACTAGGTTCTGAGTACTAGCATTCTGAGTACTATGTTCTGAGTACTAGGTTCTGAGTACTATGTTCTGAGTACTAGCATTCTGAGTACTATGTTCTGAGTACTAGGTTCTGAGTACTAGGTCATGAGTACTAGGTCTTGCTGTAGATCTGTGAATATTTTCACTTCTCGTGTAAAGGATATGTATGGGGTCATATAACCTAAAGTATGTTGCTGTAAGGTAAGACTGCACTTTAAAACAACTGTTGCTTTATTACGCAGGCAACTGGCCGATGCAAGCTCTACATTTACCAGGACCAGTCTACATTTACTTGCCAATGTGAGAAAGAGACAGCAGCTCCAGTGTCTTTTAAAATCTCTACGGACCATCAAAACATTGGTACGTTTTGAAACAAGTTTTGTTTTATTTGAAAATTGGTCTTACCCATCAATATGTTATTAATATACACGTTGCATACAACTGCATATACTGCCTGCACGCCTGCACACAACTACACATACTGCCTGCACACAACTACACATACTGCCTGCACACAACTACACATACTGCCTGTACGCCTGCACACAACTACACATACTGCCCACGCCTGCACGCCTGCAC
The DNA here is from genome assembly GCA_014843695.1 of Archivesica marissinica. Lineage (NCBI taxonomy): Eukaryota > Metazoa > Mollusca > Bivalvia > Venerida > Vesicomyidae > Archivesica > Archivesica marissinica. The sequence goes on from CM026402.1 coordinate 69,522,702, forward strand.
ACAACTACACATACTGCCTGCACACAACTACAATACTGCCTGCACACAACTCAATACTGCCTGCACCCTGCACACAACTACATATACTGCCTGCACACAACTGCATATACTGCCTGCACGCCTGCACACAACTGCATATACTGCCTGCACACAACTACATATACTGCCTGCACACAACCAAACCCAAACCCCACGCCTGCACACAACTGCATATACTGCCTGCACACAACTACATATACTGCCTGCACACAACTACACATACTGCCTGCACACAACTGCACATACTGCCTGCACACAACTACACATACTGCCTGCACACAACTACACATACTGCCTCTGCAGCCTGCACACAACTACACATACTCCCACACACACACAACCCCCACGCCTGCACACAACTACACATACCCCCCACGCCTGCACACAACTACACATACTGCCTCTGCACGCCTGCACACAACTACACATACTGCCTCACGCCTGCACACAACTGCATATACTGCCTGCACACAACTACACATACTGCCTCTGCATGCCTGCACACAACTACACATACTGCCTGCACCCCACCACCCCACACAACACACAACCCCACCCCCACAACTACACATACTGCCTCTGCACGCCTGCACACAACTACACATACTGCCTCTGCACGCCTGCACACAACTACACATACTGCCTCTGCACGCCTGCACACAACTGCACATACTGCCTCTGCACGCCTGCACACAACTACACATACTGCCCTGCACGCCTGCACACACACATATACTGCCCTGCACGCCTGCACACAACTGCACATACTGCCTCTGCCTGCACTGCACATACTGCCTGCAGCCTGCACACCTACACATACTGCCTGCACACAACTACACATACTGCCTGCACGCCTGCACACAACTGCATATACTGCCTCTGCACGCCTGCACACAACTACACATACTGCCTCTGCACGCCTGCACACAACTACATATACTGCCTCTGCACGCCTGCACACAACTGCATATACCTCTGCACGCCTGCACACAACTACACATACTGCCTGCACACAACTACACATACTGCCTCTGCACGCCTGCACACAACTACATATACTGCCTGCACACAACTACACATACTGCCTCTGCACGCCTGCACACAACTACACATACTGCCTCTGCACGCCTGCACACAACTACACATACTGCCTGCACGCCTGCACACAACTGCATATACTGCCTGCACGCCTGCACACAACTACACATACTGCCTCTGCACGCCTGCACACAACTACACATACTGCCTGCACACAACTACACATACTGCCTCTGCACGCCTGCACACAACTACATATACTGCCTGCACACAACTGCATATACTGCCTCTGCACGCCTGCACACAACTACACATACTGCCTCTGCACGCCTGCACACAACTGCATATACTGCCTGCACACAACTGCAATACTGCCTGCACACAACTGCATATACTGCCTGCACACAACTGCATATACTGCCTGCACACAACTACACATACTGCCTCTGCACGCCTGCACACAACTACACATACTGCCTCTGCACGCCTGCACACAACTACATATACTGCCTGCACACAACTGCATATACTGCCTGCACACAACTACACATACTGCCTGCACACAACTACACATACTGCCTGCACACAACTGCATATACTGCCTGTACGCCTGCACACAACTACACATACTGCCTGTACGCCTGCACACAACTACACATACTGCCTGCACGCCTGCACACAACTACACATACTGCCTGCACACAACTACACATACTGCCTGTACACAACTACACATACTGCCTGCACGCCTGTACACAACTACACATACTGCCTGCACGCCTGCACACAACTACATACTGCCTGCACGTCTGCACACAACTACACATACTGCCTGCACGCCTGCACACAACTACACATACTGCCTGCACGCCTGCACACAACTGCATATACTGCCTGCACGCCTGTACACAACTACACATACTGCCTGCACACAACTGCATATACTGCCTGCACGCCTGTACACAACTACACCTACTGCCTGCACGCCTGCACACAACTACACATACTGCCTGCACGCCTGCACACAACTGCATATACTGCCTGCACGCCTGTACACAACTACACATACTGCCTGTACGCCTGCACACAACTACACATACTGCCTGCACGCCTGCACACAACTACACATACTGCCTGCATGCCTGCACACAACTACACATACTGCCTGTACGCCTGCACACAACTGCACATACTGCCTGCACGCCTGCACACAACTACACATACTGCCTGCATGCCTGCACACACTACACATACTGCCTGCACGCCTGCACAATACTACACATACTGCCTGCACATACTGCCTGCACACAACTGCACATACTGCCTGCACACAACTGCACATACTGCCTGCACATACTGCCTGCATGCCTGCACATACTGCCTGCATGCCTGCACATACTGCCTGCACGCCTGCACATACTGCCTGCACACAACTGCACATACTGCCTGCATGCCTGCACATACTGCCTGCACACCTGTACACAACTGCACATACTGCCTGTACGCCTGCACACAACTACACATACTGCCTGCATGCCTGTCTACAACATCATAGTAAAGAGAATCTAGTCACTATGTTATATTTTACTTTTCAGCAAAGAACAGATATGCGGCTTAGAGAAATGATGGAGGTTTGATATGATTTTTCATGGCTTTAACAACACCATTTACATTCCTGAAACTATTATAAAACAAACAACAATGTACGTTCTATGTTTATACAGTGTACGTTCTATGTTTATACAGTATATGTTCTATGTTTATACAGTGTGCATTCTATGTTTATACAGTGTGCATTCTATGTTTATACAGTGTGCATTCTATGTTTATACAGTGTGCATTCTATGTTTATACAGTGTGCATTCTATGTTTATACAGTGTGCATTCTATGTTTATACAATGTACGTTCTATGTTTATACAGTGTATGTTCTATGTTTATACACAGTATGTTCTATGTTTATACAGTGTGTGTTCTATGTTTATACAATGTACATTCTATGTTTATGCAGTGTGCGTTCTATGTTTATACAATGTACATTCTATGTGTATGCAGTGTGCGTTCTATGTTTATACATTGTGTGTTCTATGTTTATGCAGTGTGTGTGTGTTCTATGTTTATACATTGTACGTTCTATATTTATAAGTGTGCATTCTATGTTTATACAGTGTACATTCTATGTTTATACAGTATATATTCTATGTTTATACAGTGTGTGTTCTATGTTTATACAATGTACGTTCTATGTTTATACAGTATATGTTATATGTTATGCAGTGGGCGTTCTATGTTTATACATTGTGTGTTCTATGTTTATACAGTGTGTGTTCTATGTTTATACATTGTATATTCTATGTTTATACAGTATACGTTCTATGTTTATACAGTGTACATTCTATGTTTATACAGTATATGTTCTATGTTTATACAGTGTGTGTTCTATGTTTATACAGTGTATGTTCTATGTTTATACAGTATACATTCTATGTTTATACAGTGTATGTTCTATGTTTATACAGTGTACGTTCTATGTGTATACAGTGTACGTTCTATGTTTATACAGTATATGTTCTATGTTTATACAGTGTGTGTTCTATGTTTATGCAGTGTATGTTCTATGTGTATACAGTATACATTATATGTGTATACAGTGTGCGTTCTATGTTTATGCAGTGTGTGTTCTATGTGTATACAGTGTGTGTTCTATGTTTATACAGTGTGCTTTCTATATTTATAAGTGTGCGTTCTATGTGTATACAGTGTACATTCTATGTTTATACAGTGTATGTTCTATGTTATACAGTGTGCGTTCTATGTGTATACAGTGTACATTCTATGTTTATACAGTGTACATTCTATGTTTATACAGTGTATGTTCTATGTTTATACAGTGTGCGTTCTATGGGTATACAGTGTACATTCTATGTTTATACAGTATATGTTCTATGTTTATACAGTGTATGTTCTATGTGTATACAGTGTGCTTTCTATGTTTATACAGTGTGCGTTCTATGTTTATATAGTGTGCGTTCTATGTTTATACAGTGTGCTTTCTATATTTATACAGTGTGCGTTCTATGTGTATACAGTGTACATTCTATGTTTATACAGTGTATGTTCTATGTTTATACATTGTGTGTTCTATATTTATACATTGTGCGTTCTATATTTATACAGTGTACATTCTATGTGTATACAGTGTATGTTCTATGTTTATACAGTGTATGTTCTATATTTATACATTGTGCGTTCTATATTTATACAGTGTACATTCTATGTTTATACAGTGTATGTTCTATAGTTATACAGTGTATGTTCTATGTTTATACAGTGTACATTCTATGTTTATACAGTGTATGTTCTATGTGTGTGCAGTGTATGTTCTATGTTTATACAGTATGTGTTATATGTGTATACAGTGTGCGTTCTATGTGTATACAGCGTGTGTTCTATGTGTAGACAGTGTGCATTCTATGTGTATACAGTGTACGTTCTATGTGTATACAGTGTGTGTTCTACGTTTAGACAGGGTATGTTCTATGTGTATGCAGTGTGCATTCTATGTGTATACTGTGTACGTTCTACGTGTATACAGTGTGCCATCTAAAAGATAATTCTAGATGCCGTCTAAAAGCTGAAATGAAAATCAGCTGTGTTTTGTTTTTATTTCGTAAATTTGTCAGAAATTACCTGTTCCCGCAGAATAAAACATGTTTGCGTAAAGCTGTATTTTACGTGCATTTCTGATACTCAATGGAAATGAAATTCAATGCGTATTTTGTTATTTTAATAGTGTAAAATACGCAGATACGCTGCTTATCTTGGGCAATTCATGTAAATTATTATGTCCATTGTATGACGCCACAACAAGTACTTTACTATGATGTCACAACAAGTACTTTACTATGATGTCACAACAAGTACTTTACTATGATGTCACAACAAGTACTTTACTATGATGTCACAACAAGTACTTTACTATGATGTCACAACAAGTACTTTACTATGATGTCACAACAAGTACTTTACTATGATGTCACAACAAGTACTTTACTATGATGTCACAACAAGTACTTTACTATGATGTCACAACAAGTACTTTACTATGATGTCACAACAAGTACTTTACTATGACGTCACAACAAGTACTTTACTATGATGTCACAACAAGTACTTTACTATGATGTCACAACAAGTACTTTACTATGACGTCACAACAAGTACTTTACTATGATGTCACAACAAGTACTTTACTATGACGTCACAACAAGTACTTTACTATGATGTCACAACAAGTACTTTACTATGATGTCACAACAAGTACTTTACTATGATGTCACAACAAGTACTTTACTATGATGTCACAACAAGTACTTTACTATGATGTCACAACAAGTACTTTACTATGACGTCACAACAAGTACTTTACTATGATGTCACAACAAGTACTTTACTATGATGTCACAACAAGTACTTTACTATGACGTCACAACAAGTACTTTACTATGATGTCACAACAAGTACTTTACTATGACGTCACAACAAGTACTTTACTATGATGTCACAACAAGTACTTGACTATGACGTCACAACAAGTACTTTACTATTATGTCACAACAAGTACTTTACTATGATGTCACAACAAGTACTTGACCATGACGTCACAACAAGTACTTTACTATGATGTCACAACAAGTACTTTACTATGATATCACAACAAGTACTTTACTATGACGTCACAACAAGTACTTTACTATGACGTCACAACAAGTATTTTACTATTATGTCACAACAAGTACTTTACTATGATGTCACAACAAGTACTTTACTATGGCATCACAACAAGTACTTTACTATGACGTCACAACAAGTACTTTACTATGATGTCACAACAAGTACTTTACTATGGCGTCACAACAAGTACTTTACTATGATGTCACAACAAGTACTTTACTATGATGTCACAACAAGTACTTGACTATGACGTCACAACAAGTATTTTACTATTATGTCACAACAAGTACTTTACTATGACGTCACAACAAGCACTTTACTATGACGTCACAACAAGTACTTTACTATGATGTCGCAACAAGTACTTTACTATGACGTCACAACAAGTACTTTATTATGACATCACAACAAGTACTTTACCATGACATCACAACAAGTACATATTTACCAAGTTTGTCAAAATGTAGCATGTTCTCTGCACATTCTGCTCCGTCTGATCAGGCTCTATGCTGTTTGCAAAAGCAACTTTAGTTGTGACAAGCAGGTATAGTGTTAAAGTGGTTTATATTTACAGCAGGAAGAAGATTACTGCGGGGCGATACAATTGTGTTTAGAATGTCAGAAGGCCGCACTCATGCTAAAACATTACAAGTGTATCAGGTATATATATATATATATACATTACAAGTGACCTTGCTTCCATTCAGGTATATCTATGACGTATTGCTTCCATTCAGGTATATCTATGACGTATTGCTTCCATTCAGGTATATCTATGACGTATTGCTTCCATTCAGGTATATCTATGACGTATTGCTTCCATTCAGGTATATCTATGACGTATTGCTTCCATTCAGGTATATCTATGACGTATTGCTTCCATTCAGGTATATCTATGACATATTGCTCCCATTCGTATATCTATACTATTACCCACAATGCACTTATAGTCATCCCGTGACTCAATAAACTGCCCTGAGTTCAATAAGTGTGCAATATGTTTGTTCTGTACATAATTACATTTAATACCAATTTAAAATATTGATAAAAAAGCCGCCGTGAGCGAAAATCATTGATAGACAAAAGCTGTGAGTAAAACATGTTTAGTTTATACAAATTTATTTTAGCTCGATTGCGAAACAAGTTCTTACAACTTATATTAATCACTCTCGAGACCTCATTCCTGATGGAATCCATCGCCACGAGGGAGAGAGAAGAGGCAACGTGGAATTTAAATGCCTTGCCTAATGGCACAATCGTAACAGCTCCAGCGGGGCTCGAACTCCGGACCTTTCGCACCTGAAGCGAACGCGCGAACGCGCATCCACTGCGCTATAACGATTTTGGTTTAGGGCACCAGTAACTCTTGTTACAATCTCTTGTGTTTCAGCGAACTGAGTTCCAAACTGCAGGACACGTTGGAACTGATAGAGGAAGAGTTAGACAGAGCACTATCTAAGACATGTACCATGTTTCATAAGGCGCACTATGAGAAAGTTCAGATGGCATATATATTGCTGGGAAAAAGACAGGTCAGTTAGATTGATCTGTACTTAGTTTATACAAATTTATTTGAGCTTGATTGCGAAACAAGTTCCTATAACTTATATTAATCACTCTCGAGACTTCATTCTTGATGGAATCCATCGCCACGAGGGAGAGAGAAGAGGCATGTGGAATTTAAATGACTTGCACAATCGTAAGGGCTCCAAAGGGGCTCAAACTCCGTGCCTTTCGCACATGAAGCGAACGCGCTACCAGTGCGCTATCACGACTTCCACTTGGTCTGTACTTAAAAAATAATATTTGTCTTTTAGTTATTTAATGGCAAATAAATAGGGATTGCAACGCAACAAATAGCGATTTTACTATTCCAATATTCGATATAATTCTATTACAAACTCAAAATCACTCAAACTCTTATAAAAAATGCCAAATTAAGCTACTTTACTAAACGTCATCTTCTTCCTGTAAGGCCATGCAAATATGACGACGACTCATTCAGTTATTGTTATCGGCCACTGTACATTCATGGGCGTTTTCACAAATGAAGCCGATGTCACTTGAACTGCTTACCGTTGAAGTGTGTTTGTTTTTCAAATGATTATTCAGATTGATGTTGTACCCGAATATGTTAAATCCAATTTGCGTAGATTACACCTAGCAGTTTTCTTATTCTCTGCACGATTGTAATCTTTCCAAACGTATGACTGAGCGGGCAGCATTTTTTAGGACAACATAAATATCGTATTTTATATAGTACTTTTGGGTGGATGTTGCAGCGTGTCTGTAATATTTCAAAGGAATTTTCTCGTCTAAACAGTTTTGACATTATAATTAAACACCTTAGCACCTACTGTAATTATCCAATTACATGGCAGAGTGTCAATTAACACTTGCCATGGATGTGACCACAACATGGTTTATTCAAACATCCTGGGGCAATTTCTTTTGTATTGGATGGTTTTATGATGGCTTCAAATTGTAAAAGAAAGCAACGTATCGGATTTATAACAGTTTATTTCATTTTTGGAAATATTATATTTTTTTCCGAATACTGGAATAGTATTCGGATATTCGGACGTCTGAGCGAATATTTGAATATTCGTTGCCATCCTTACAAATAAAACATTGTATGGAGTTCTGACGCATACTAATTAACAACATGGTTAATTCCGGCACTCAGAACAACAAACCATGTTTTAATCAACTTAAAATAACGCAATAAATAAATAAATAAAATAACGATAGTTGGTGATATATTTTAGAAACTGTAAATGATGTCACAAAACTATCTATGTCCTGTAGTCAACATCTTGGCTAGATAATCTATAAATATCTTGTCCTGATGTCCCGAAACGAGGGTCTAGAATGGTTGTAATATAGAAGTTAATATTGTTGTACAAAGAATATACAGTCAAACTTGTCTTAAGCAGCCAGCCAAGGGAATCACAGAAAGTGGCTGCTCAGCACAGGTGGCTGCTTAATAGAGGTAAAATATATAATAAAACAACATATTAGGAATCTAGAAACTGGCTGCTAAATACAAGTTGGCTGCTTAATACAGGTGACCACTAACACAGGTTTGACTGTATGACCAAAATCTACAGCAATGATGCACACAAGATCCTTTTCTAAATTGGAAAGTTATAATATATTTAAGACTGAATTCACTCAAGAAAAATATTTAAGTTGTGTTTATAATATGAAATCAGACTGCATTATCTAGATTTCGATGTTCAGCCCATAAATTTGCAATTGAAGAAGGAAGATTTTCGAAACATTGAAAGAAATTTAAGATTGTGTTAAAAATGTAATATGCATCAAGTAGAATCAGAATATCATTTCTTATTAGTTTGTCCTTATTATAATGATATAAGACATACATATTTATCCTCGATATTATTGTTCATGGCCAACCATTAATAAGTTTAGAACACTCATGAATTCAACACCAAAAAGCAAACTTGTCAATTTAGCTAAATCTATTTATTTAGCAACAAGTAAAAGAAATGATATTAATTAACTAAATGAATATTACTACTTTAAACAAAAACAAACAAAACTGTTACATGTACATGTAAAATAATGATTTGTGAGACATTGAATACCAATTAAAGTGGCTGCTTAGCATAGATGGCTGCTTAATAGAGGTAAAATATATAATAAAACAACATATTGGGAATCTGGAAACTGGCTGCTTAATACAGGTTGGCTGCTTAATACAGGTGAGCACTAACACAGGTTTGACTGTATTATTAAACAATGTATATTTCGTAAATGCAGGGTTCCCTCTGTCTGAATGTTTGTCTGCGCCACTTCTTCACCCAATTGCAAAACACTGGAGCCAATTAAAAACACTTGGAGCCAACTAAGAGCCATATAGTTCACAAATAAATATTTGAAGCCATGTATTTGACAAAACATGTGCCAAAAAAAGAAAAATGTTGCAACAAATATTTTCGCCAATTCACAAAATTTAGCGCCAATATTTGTTTTTTGTCCCAATTGGCGCCATTGGCAACCGACAGCGGGAACCCTGAAATGTTAATGCTCTGCTTTCTCATACTGTATATATATCATGCTTTTCTGTAAACTGTGTATGTAACTGCTAATCATGTTTCTTGGCGATGGACATGTACATGTTTATACCAATAAAAACTTTGACTTGACTTGTAAATAGGTCCGCCTCCGTGGTCGAGTGGTTAAGGTCGCTGACTTGTATACCACTGTAACCTATCATCACTGATGGTCACGGGTTCGAGCCCTGCTCAGACCGTGTTTCATTTATATGAAAAAGTTGGCAGTTTCTTACGGAGGTTGGTGCACCAAGTACTGGTTAACCACTGGAGCCTGCCCAGGAAAGGTGTTGTTAGGTAAACTGCCCGCCGGCGATATAGCCCAAAAATGCAGGGGTAAAACCCGAAATATAACATAATTGACGTGTAAATATTTATTTGATTTTAGACTGCTGTGGATCAGCTACAACTTCACTTCACCAGTGCCATACAGAATTCAGCATTCAAGATTATACTTGGATTTGTGGAGCTGTGTTCTGGTTCGCCAGATAAAAAATTCAACAGACTACAGTACTCGGATCTCTGTAAGGTAATTGTCATGTGTATTATATAATATGAAATATTCATTACCTATCAACGGGGAAAGTTACGATTGCGAAACTTATATTAATCACTCTCGTTGGCACGGATGAAAGCGTAAATGTGGTCATTTGTGTTGGAGGAAACCGGAGTACCCGGAGAAAACCCACCTATCCGATCTGGCGACCATTATACCATCTCACATACTTGGTGGATCGAACCCGGGTTGCATTGGTAAGAAGCGAGCATGCTAACCACTGTGCTAATCGGTCAGAAAATTATTTTTGAATAGATCTATTGTAAATTTTTTGACAATTCTTGTGCACAGCAATGACATAAATCGTATATACTATTCTTGTGCAAAACAATGACATAAATCGTATATACTATTCTTGTGCACAGCAATGACATAAATCGTATATACTATTCTTGTGCACAACAATGACATAAATCGTGCATAATTATACACGTTTGTTATGTTCTGTATATTATATATGTTCTGTATGTTCTGTATGTTATATATGTTCTGTATGTTATATATGTTCTGTATATTATATATGTTCTGTATGTTCTGTATGTTATATATGTTCTGTATATTATATATGTTCTGTATGTTATATATGTTCTGTATATTATATATGTTCTGTATATTATATATGTTCTGTATGTTATATATGTTCTGTATATTATATATGTTATATATGTTCTGTATGTTCTGTATGTTCTGTATATTATATATGTTCTGTATGTTATATATGTTCTGTATATTATATATGTTCTGTATATTATATATGTTCTGTATATTATATATGTTCTGTATGTTATATATGTTCTGTATGTTATATATGTTCTGTATATTATATATGTTCTGTATGTTATATATGTTCTGTATATTATATATGTTCTGTATATTATATATGTTCTGTATATTATATATGTTCTGTATGTTATATATGTTCTGTATATTATATATGTTCTGTATATTATATATGTTCTGTATATTATATATGTTCTGTATGTTCTGTATGTTATATATGTTCTGTATGTTATATATGTTCTGTATGTTCTGTATGTTATATATGTTCTGTATGTTATATATGTTCTGTATGTTATATATGTTCTGTATGTTATATATGTTCTGTATGTTCTGTATGTTATATATGTTATATATTTTCTGTATGTTATATATGTTCTGTATATTATATATGTTCTGTATATTATATATGTTCTGTATGTTCTGTATGTTATATATGTTATATATTTTCTGTATGTTATATATGTTCTGTATATTATATATGTTCTGTATGTTCTGTATGTTATATATGTTATATATGTTCTGTATGTTCTGTATGTTATATATGTTCTGTATATTATATATGTTCTGTATGTTCTGTATGTTATATATGTTATATATGTTCTGTATGTTATATATGTTCTGTATATTATATATGTTCTGTATGTTCTGTATATTATATATGTTATATATGTTCTGTATGTTCTGTATGTTATATATGTTCTGTATGTTCTGTATGTTATATATGTTCTGTATGTTATATATGTTCTGTATGTTATAT
>CM026402.1:69535683-69565370 GCA_014843695.1 Archivesica marissinica
CTTGGGTCAACACTTGTACAGTCAGTCACGCACGGCCAGACACCCTTGGGTCAACACTTGTACAGTCAGTCCTGTGCGGCCAGACACCCTTGGGTCAACACTTGTACAGTCAGTCCCGCGCGGCCAAACACCCTTGGGTCAACACTTGTAAAGTCAGTCACGCGTGGGCAGACACCCTTGGGTCAACACTTGTACAGTCAATTGCATTGCTAGATACTCGTGGACCTTGTATTAACTGATTGCTCTGATGTGGATAATTTCAGCATATCACAATAGAGAGTTTCACACCGTGTTTGATAGATCTGTGCAAGGCATTATGGGGTGTAATGCGCAACTACTACAACACCATAAAGTGGCATGAACAACATGATCATATAGATACTGTACAGATAGGTAAGTACCAGCGACATGATCATATAGATACTGTACAGATAGGTAAGTACCAGTGACATGATCATATAGATACTGTACAGATAGGTAAGTACCAGTGACATGATCATATAGATACTGTACAGCTAGGTAAGTACAGCAACATGATCATATAGATACTGTACAGATAGGTAAGTACCAGTGACATGATCATATAGATACTGTACAGCTAGGTAAGTACAGCAACATGATCATATAGATACTGTACAGCTAGGTAAGTACCAGCAACATGATCATATAGATACTGTACAGCTAGGTAAGTACAGCAACATGATCATATAGATACTGTACAGCTAGGTAAGTACAGCAACATGATCATATAGATACTGTACAGATAGGTAAGTACCAGCGACATGATCATATAGATACTGTACAGACAGGTAAGTACAGCAACATGATCATATAGATACTGTACAGACAGGTAAGTACAGCAACATGATCATATAGATACTGTACAGACAGGTAAGTACAGCAACATGATCATATAGATACTGTACAGACAGGTAAGTACAGCAACATGATCATATAGATACTGTACAGACAGGTAAGTACCAGCAACATGATCATATAGATACTGTACAGATAGGTAAGTACAGCAACATGATCATATAGATACTGTACAGACCGGTAAGTACAGCAACATGATCATATAGATACTGTACAGACAGGTAAGTACAGCAACATGATCATATAGATACTGTACAGCTAGGTAAGTACAGCAACATGATCATATAGATACTGTACAGACAGGTAAGTACAGCAACATGATCATATAGATAATGTACAGACAGGTAAGTACAGCAACATGATCATATAGATACTGTACAGCTAGGTAAGTACAGCAACATGGTCATATAGATACTGTACAGCTAGGTAAGTACAGCAACATGATCATATAGATACTGTACAGCTAGGTAAGTACAGCAACATGGTCATATAGATACTGTACAGCTAGGTAAGTACAGCAACATGGTCATATAGATACTGTACAGCTAGGTAAGTACAGCAACATGGTCATATAGATACTGTACAGCTAGGTAAGTACAGCAACATGATCATATAGATACTGTACAGCTAGGTAAGTACAGCAACATGGTCATATAGATACTGTACAGACAGGTAAGTACAGCAACATGATCATATAGATACTGTACAGATAGGTAAGTACCAGTGACATGATCATATAGATACTGTACAGATAGGTAAGTACAGCAACATGATCATATAGATACTGTACAGACAGGTAAGTACAGCAACATGATCATATAGATACTGTACAGCTAGGTAAGTACAGCAACATGGTCATATAGATACTGTACAGCTAGGTAAGTACAGCAACATGATCATATAGATACTGTACAGCTAGGTAAGTACAGCAACATGGTCATATAGATACTGTACAGACAGGTAAGTACAGCAACATGATCATATAGATACTGTACAGATAGGTAAGTACCAGTGACATGATCATATAGATACTGTACAGATAGGTAAGTACAGCAACATGATCATATAGATACTGTACAGACAGGTAAGTACAGCAACATGATCATATAGATACTGTACAGCTAGGTAAGTACAGCAACATGATCATATAGATACTGTACAGACAGGTAAGTACAGCAACATGGTCATATAGATACTGTACAGACAGGTAAGTACAGCAACATGATCATATAGATACTGTACAGCTAGGTAAGTACAGCAACATGATCATATAGATACTGTACAGACAGGTAAGTACCAGTGACATGATCATATAGATACTGTACAGACAGGTAAGTACAGCAACATGGTCATATAGATACTGTACAGACAGGTAAGTACAGCAACATGATCATATAGATACTGTACAGCTAGGTAAGTACAGCAACATGATCATATAGATACTGTACAGACAGGTAAGTACCAGTGACATGATCATATAGATACTGTACAGACAGGTAAGTACAGCAACATGGTCATATAGATACTGTACAGACAGGTAAGTACAGCAACATGATCATATAGATACTGTACAGCTAGGTAAGTACAGCAACATGATCATATAGATACTGTACAGACAGGTAAGTACAGCAACATGGTCATATAGATACTGTACAGACAGGTAAGTACAGCAACATTGTCATATAGATACTGTACAGCTAGGTAAGTACAGCAACATGATCATATAGATACTGTACAGCTAGGTAAGTACAGCAACATGATCATATAGATACTGTACAGACAGGTAAGTACAGCAACATGATCATATAGATACTGTACAGACAGGTAAGTACCAGCGACATGATCATATAGATACTGTACAGATAGGTAAGTACAGCAACATGATCATATAGATACTGTACAGATAGGTAAGTACAGCAACATGGTCATATAGATACTGTACAGCTAGGTAAGTACAGCAACATGATCATATAGATACTGTACAGACAGGTAAGTATGGCAACATGATCATATAGATACTGTACAGACAGGTAAGTACAGCAACATGATCATATAGATACTGTACAGACAGGTAAGTACAGCAACATGATCATATAGATACTGTACAGCTAGGTAAGTACAGCAACATGGTCATATAGATACTGTACAGACAGGTAAGTACAGCAACATGATCATATAGATACTGTACAGATAGGTAAGTACCAGTGACATGGTCATATAGATACTGTACAGACAGGTAAGTATGGCAACATGGTCATATAGATACTGTACAGACAGGTAAGTACAGCAACATGGTCATATAGATACTGTACATACAGGTAAGTACAGCAACATGGTCATATAGATACTGTACAGCTAGGTAAGTACAGCGACATGATCATATAGATACTGTACAGATAGGTAAGTACAGCAACATGATCATATAGATACTGTACAGACAGGTAAGTACAGCAACATGATCATATAGATACTGTACAGCTAGGTAAGTACAGCAACATGGTCATATAGATACTGTACAGCTAGGTAAGTACAGCAACATGATCATATAGATACTGTACAGACAGGTAAGTACCAGCGACATGATCATATAGATACTGTACAGCTAGGTAAGTACAGCAACATGGTCATATAGATACTGTACAGACAGGTAAGTACAGCAACATGATCATATAGATACTGTACAGACAGGTAAGTACCAGCGACATGATCATATAGATACTGTACAGCTAGGTAAGTACAGCAACATGGTCATATAGATACTGTACAGCTAGGTAAGTACAGCAACATGGTCATATAGATACTGTACAGACAGGTAAGTACAGCAACATGGTCATATAGATACTGTACAGCTAGGTAAGTACAGCAACATGGTCATATAGATACTGTACAGACAGGTAAGTACAGCAACATGGTCATATAGATACTGTACAGCTAGGTAAGTACAGCAACATGGTCATATAGATACTGTACAGCTAGGTAAGTACAGCAACATGGTCATATAGATACTGTACAGCTAGGTAAGTACAGCAACATGGTCATATAGATACTGTACAGACAGGTAAGTACAGCAACATGGTCATATAGATACTGTACAGACAGGTAAGTACAGCAACATGATCATATAGATACTGTACAGACAGGTAAGTACAGCAACATGGTCATATAGATACTGTACAGACAGGTAAGTACAGCAACATGATCATATAGATACTGTACAGACAGGTAAGTACAGCAACATGATCATATAGATACTGTACAGATAGGTAAGTACAGCAACATGATCATATAGATACTGTACAGACAGGTAAGTACAGCAACATGATCATATAGATACTGTACAGACAGGTAAGTACAGCAACATGATCATATAGATACTGTACAGACAGGTAAGTACCAGCGACATGATCATATAGATACTGTACAGACAGGTAAGTACAGCAACATGATCATATAGATACTGTACAGCTAGGTAAGTACAGCAACATGATCATATAGATACTGTACAGACAGGTAAGTACCAGCGACATGATCATATAGATACTGTACAGACAGGTAAGTACAGCAACATGATCATATAGATACTGTACAGACAGGTAAGTACAGCAACATGATCATATAGATACTGTACAGACAGGTAAGTACAGCAACATGATCATATAGATACTGTACAGACAGGTAAGTACCAGCGACATGATCATATAGATACTGTACAGACAGGTAAGTACAGCAACATGATCATATAGATACTGTACAGACAGGTAAGTACAGCAACATGGTCATATAGATACTGTACAGACAGGTAAGTACAGCAACATGGTCATATAGATACTGTACAGCTAGGTAAGTACCAGCGACATGATCATATAGATACTGTACAGACAGGTAAGTACAGCAACATGATCATATAGATACTGTACAGACAGGTAAGTACAGCAACATGGTCATATAGATACTGTACAGACAGGTAAGTACAGCAACATGATCATATAGATACTGTACAGCTAGGTAAGTACAGCGACATGATCATATAGATACTGTACAGACAGGTAAGTACAGCAACATGGTCATATAGATACTGTACAGACAGGTAAGTACAGCAACATGGTCATATAGATACTGTACAGCTAGGTAAGTACAGCAGCATGGTCATATAGATACTGTACAGACAGGTAAGTACATTTAATCCAGTCGGGGTGCAGGATATAGATGGGTTGAAGGATGCAGGTTGGGTGAAAGGTGGAAGCCATGTCATGGATGCAGGCGTGGTATAGTATATTTACTGGCGGGGTGAAGGATGCAGGTGGGGTGAAAGGTGGAAGCCATGTCATGGATGCAGGCGTGGTATAGTATATTTACTGGCGGGGTGAAGGATGCAGGTGGGGTGACGGGTGCATGCCGATTGAAGGATGCAAGCAGGGTGAAAGGATGTAGGCCAGGTGAAGGCTACAGACTGGATGAAGGCTGCAGGTGGGGTGGTAGATGCAGGCCATGTTGTGTATGTAGGCGTGGTATGGGATGTTGACTGAGTGAAGGATGCAGGCGGGGTGAAGTATGCATCTCAACGGGTGAAGGATATAGGTTGGTGAAGGATGCAGGTGAGTGAAGGATGTAAGCGGGGTGAAGGATGCAGGTCAGGTGACGGATGCAAGTCGGGTGAAGGATGCAGGTGAGTGAAGGATGTAAGCGGGGTGACGGATGCAGGTCGGGTGAAGGAGGCAGGTCGGCTGACGGATGCAGGTCGGGTGATGGATGCAGGTCGAGTGACGGATGCAGGTCGGGTGAAGGAGGCAGGTCGGGTGAAGGATGCAGGTCGGCTGACGGATGCAGGTCGGGTGACGGATGCAGGTCGGGTGAAGGATGCAGGCCGTGTGAACCAATTATTCTTGATACATTATACCATGTACTTTTGAGTTCGCCTTAATGCGTCGTACAAGTATTGCATGTCGAGTTTTTACTATATTTATTTGTATACATCGCCGTTGAAATTGGGTCCTTCCATAAAATGGTACTTAAGTGGCTAGGAGAATTAGGGTTAGGGGTTATATGGCTATAAAAACCTTTATGTGGCTACAAATTCTGTTTATGTGGCTATAGAGAACAAAGGAATAGCCGCTTCAGTTACAATTGTGGGTACATCCGTCAATCCGTAGCATCTGTCAATCCGTAGCATCCGTCAATCCGTAGCATCTGTCAATCCGTAGTATCTGTCAATCCGTAGCATCTGTCAATCCGTAGCATCTGTCAATCCGTAGCATCTGTCAATCCGTAGCATCTGTCAATCCGTAGCATCTGTCAATCCGTAGCATCTGTCAATCCTTAGCATCTGTCAATCCGTAGCATCTGTCAATCCATAGCATCTGTCAATCCGTAGCATCTGTCAATCCGTAGCATCTGTCAATCCGTAGCATCTGTCAATCCGTAGCATCTGTCAATCCATAGCATCTGTCAATCCGTAGCATCTGTCAATCCGTAGCATCTGTCAATCCGTAGCATCCATCAATCCGTAGCATCCATCAATCCGTAGCATCCATCAATCCATAGCATCTGTCAATCCGTAGCATCCATCAATCCGTAGCATCCATAGCATCCATCAATCCGTAGCATCCGTCAATCCATAGCATCCATCAATCCGTAGCATCCATCAATCCGTAGCATCTGTCAATCCGTAGCATCTGTCAATCCGTAGCATCCGTCAATCCGTAGCATCCATCAATCCGTAGCATCCATCAATCCGTAGCATCTGTCAATCCGTAGCATCCGTCAATCCATAGCATCCGTCAATCCGTAGCATCCATCAATCTGTAGCATCCATCAATCCGTAGCATCCATCAATCCACATATACGCTTTCATCCGCGCCAACGAGAGTGATTAATATGTTAGAACTTGCTTCGCAATCGTAAAATAAGTTTAAACTTTTTTATGTTATTATTCTATGTTTTATGTTTATTCGTTATAGATGATGCGTCTAGTGACACAGAGTCAATGAAAACAGTCTATATCAAACAGAAGCTTGAGCATGGACTCGGTCGTATATGGCAAGACATTCAGCAGAAAGTTAGGACCTATATTCTAGCAATAAACCTCTCTGCATTCAAGCTCGAGGAATTCATACAGTTTCTTGATACTGTTAACAGGTAAATTATTGATACTGTTAACATACATTTCTCGATACTGTTAACAGGTAAATTCTTGATACTGTTAAGATATACATTCTTGATATTGTTTAGAAGTAAATTCTTGATACTGTTAACAGGTAAATTCTTGATACTGTTAACAGGTAAATTATTGATGCTGTGAACAGGTAAATTCTTGATGATGTGAACAGGTAAATTCTTGATACTGTTAACAGGTAAATTCTTGATACTGTTAACAGGTAAATTATTGATGCTGTGAACAGGTAAATTCTTGATGATGTGAACAGGTAAATTCTTGATACTGTTAACAGGTAAATTATTGATGCTGTGAACAGGTAAATTCTTGATGATGTGAACAGGTAAATTCTTGATACTGTTAACAGGTAAATTCTTGATGATGTGAACAGGTAAATTCTTGATACTGTTAACAGGTAAATTCTTGATACTGTTAACAGGTAAATTATTGATGATGTGAACAGGTCAATTCTTGATGATGTGAACAGGTAAATTCTTGCTTGATACTGTTAACAGGTAAATTCTTGATACTGTTAACAGGTAAATTCTTGATACTGTTAACAGGTAAATTATTGATGCTGTTAACAGGTAAATTATTGATACTGTTATCAGGTAAATTATTGATGCTGTTAACAGGTAAATTATTGATGATGTTAACAGGTAAATTATTGATGCTGTGAACAGGTAAATTATTGATACTGTTAACAGGTAAATTATTGATGCTGTTAACAGGTAAATTATTGATGATGTTAACAGGTAAATTATTGATGCTGTGAACAGGTAAATTATTGATGATGTGAACAGGTAAATTATTGATGCTGTGAACAGGTAAATTATTGATACTGTTAACAGGTAAATTCTTGATGCTGTGAACAGGTAAATTATTGATACTGTTAACAGGTAAATTCTTGATGCTGTGAACAGGTAAATTATTGATGCTGTGAACAGGTAAATTATTGATGCTGTGAACAGGTAAATTATTGATGCTGTGAACAGGTAAATTATTGATGCTGTGAACAGGTAAATTATTGATGCTGTGAACAGGTAAATTATTGATGCTGTGAACAGGTAAATTATTGATGCTGTGAACAGGTAAATTATTGATGCTGTTAACAGGTAAATTATTGATGCTGTTAACAGGTAAATTATTGATGCTGTGAACAGGTAAATTATTGATGCTGTGAACAGGTAAATTATTGATGCTGTGAACAGGTAAATTATTGATGCTGTGAACAGGTAAATTATTGATGCTGTTAACAGGTAAATTATTGATACTGTTAACAGGTAAATTATTGATGCTGTTAACAGGTAAATTATTGATGCTGTGAACAGGTAAATTATTGATGCTGTTAACAGGTAAATTATTGATGCTGTGAACAGGTAAATTATTGATACTGTTAACAGGTAAATTATTGATACTGTGAACAGGTAAATTATTGATGATGTGAACAGGTAAATTCTTGATGATGTGAACAGGTAAATTCTTGATGCTGTTAACAGGTAAATTATTGATACTGTTAACAGGTACATTTTTGATACTGTTAACAGGTAAATTCATGATACTGTCTGTTTGCCGTAGAGTGAAACAATGTCAACAACTTGTTTATATATTGTTTCAGATTAATAGATATTGGGGAAGATTTCTGTGACAGCAAGTCTGAACATTTGCAGGATTCTCTCAAACAACAGAGTCTCAACTATTTCAAGAATCATCACAGGTACCGCTAGACCAAGTAAAACACTGCTGTCTGATTAGCGCAGTGATTAGCGTGCTGGCATCTCATCAATGCAACCCGGGTTCGATCCTCGGACCAGGAAGTATGTGAGATGGTATGGTGGTCGCCAGATTGGACAGTTGGGTTTTCTCCGAGTACTCCGGTTTCCTCCCACGCGAATGACCACATGTACGCTTTCATCCGCGCCGACGAGAGTGATTAATATAAGTTGTAGAAACTTGTTTCGCAATCGTTGAATTAAATTAAATAAAGTTTAAACTAAAACACTGCTTAGTAGATGGACATAATTGACATCATTCCCTGTTTCCTCCATTGTATAATGGTTTCGGTGATTTCCTCGAATGCCTCTGCTCTCACCTCGTAGCTGAGGGGTGGAATGCCTCTGCTCTCACCTCGTAGCCGAGGGTGGAATGCCTCTGTTCTCACCAGCTGAGGGGTGGAATGCCTCTGCTCTCACCTCGTAGCCGAGGGGTGGAATGCCTCTGTTCTCACCTCGTAACCGAGGGGTGGAATGCCTCTGCTCTCACCTCGTAGCCGAGGGTGGAATGCCTCTGTTCTCACCTCGTAGCCGAGGGGTGGAATGCCTCTGTTCTCACCTCATAGCCGAGGGGTGGAATGCCTCTGCTCTCACCTTGTAGCCGAGGGTGGACTGCCTCTGCTCTCACCTCGTAGCCGAGGGTGGAATGCCTCTGTTCTCACCAGCCGAGGGGTGGAATGCCTCTGCTCTCACCTCATAGCCAAGGGTGGAATGCCTCTGTTCGCATCTCGTAGCCGAGGGTGGAATGCCTCTGCTCTCATCTTGTAGCCGAGGGGTGGAATGCCTCTGTTCTCACCAGCCGAGGGGTGGAATGCCTCTGCTCTCACCTCGTAACCGAGGGGTGGAATGCCTCTGTTCTCACCTTGTAACCAAGGGGTTGAATGCCTCTGTTCTCATCTCATAACCGAGGGGTGGAATGCCTCTGTTCTCAATCTCGTAACCGAGGGGTGGAATGCCTCTGCTCTCATCTCTTAACCGAGGGGTGGAATGCCTCTGCTCACACCTCGTAGTCGAGGGGTGGAATGCCTCTGCTCTCATCTCATAACCGAGAGGTGGAATGCCTCTGTTCTCATCTCGTAACCGAGGGGTGGAATGCCTCTGCTCTCATCTCTTAACCGAGGGGTGGAATGCCTCTGCTCACACCTCGTAGTCGAGGGGTGGAATGCCTCTGCTCTCATCTCATAACCGAGAGGTGGAATGCCTCTGTTCTCATCTCGTAACCGAGGGGTGGAATGCCTCTGCTCTCATCTCGTAATCGAGGGGTGGAATGCCTCTGCTCTCATCTCGTAACCGAGGGGTGGAATGCCTCTGCTCTCATCTCGTAACCGAGGGGTGGAATGCATAATTAGCTGTCAATCACTGTAAGTGTTTAGTAGGTAAACCCAATTTCCCCCTCCCGCACCCTACCTATTTTTCAACTCATTAATATTCATTTTTCTCAGTAACTACAATGTCCAATGCTTTGATATTTTGCACCAGCTAGTGGAGCACTAGTAAGTTTGCTAGATTGTTGATACTTGAGTCAGAATAGACCTTGCACCAGAGCACAGACGGATCTGTAGTCCAGTGGTAACACGCTGGACTGGTAATACAGGGATCGCAGGTTCGATCCCCCGTCTGACCCTAATTCAGATGGGACATTAAACCGAGATCTCGTGTCGGTGCTGTACACCGTGCACGTAAAAGAACCAGAGGAGACTCTGGAATGGGTCTCTGTCTGTATCATTGCACTGTATCTGTATCCTCCAAAACTCTATTATGACTAATCTCTTCAGGAGGCGTCGTTCATATGGGCAACCGGTAGCGACGATAAATAAACGTAAAACACAAACACCAGAGTTTTCATATTTTGTAATGTACTGTAAAACCTGTGTTAACGGTTACCTCTATTAAAGCAGCATTTCATCATATGAAATAAAAGATATTTGAAAAATTCAATTTTTACGTATGGGTAGTAATGCTGCTACACATTCTAACATTATACTTTGTATGCTTATGTTCATCTAGTAAACAGTGTTTTTTGCGATAAAACAAACTCGAAACCGAAAGTAGGACTTTCCGAGTCGATCGGTCACGCACTTGTTTACAACCGGAACGCATCGCCCGCACTTGTTTGCATTCGGAAAACATTGTCCCACGTTGTCTTTTTTTAATTAAATTACTTGAGAGCTAAGTCTTTTAGGGACATTTCTACATCCCCGCGAGGGGTTCGACATTAGAGGAAGATAGATAGATAGTCTTTCATGTTCAAAATATATGTTGTTTTCTACATCCTCTGTTGTTTCACGCATGAGTGCTGTGCGTGTTTACATTTCGTGTGTTGATAAACAAATTCGCGTATACGACGGTTTAAATTTATTGGAATTTTATCGTTTCTGAGCGACTATTTCGATTTTTGTAAACACACACACATTAGTATTTATATTTTACCCAAAACATCCTTTATTACGATGTAATGCTGCTTTATGCAACATGCGTTTTTGTAGCCCTTTCAGATTTTCAGCTTGTTGATTTATCCAAGGGCTTGATGGCCCTCTTGTTTAGTAAATAGGGGTTGTATTGAATACATTTTCTAACAACATACTAGGTGTACATGTATTACCATGGTGATGTTGTTTGTTGTAGAGCAAAGATGGATGAGTTACGGATGTTTCTGGAGAACGAGAGCTGGGAGTTATGTCCAGTGAAATCATCATTCCATATAGAGAATCTTGTTGTAAGTACTGGGCGTGGAATACACATATAAATAGACTGGGCGTGGAATACACGTATATATATACTGGGCATGGAGTACACGTATATATATACTGGGCATGGAATACACGTATATATATACTGGGCGTGGAATACACGTATATATAGACTGGGCGTGGAATACACGTATATATAGACTGGGCGTGGAATACACGTATATATAGACTGGGCGTGGAATACACGTATATATAGACTGGGCATGGAGTACACGTATATATAGACTGGGCATGGAGTACACGTATATATAGACTGGGAATGGATTACACGTATAATAGACTGGGCGTGGAATACACGTATATATAGACTGGCATGGAATACACGTATATATAACAATGGCATGGAGTACACGTATATATAACTGGGCATGGAGTACACGTATATATAGACTGGGCATGGAGTACACGTATATATAGACTGGGCGTGGAATACACGTATATATAGACTTGGATACCGTATATATACTGGCATGGAATACACGTATATATATACTGGGCGTGGAATACACGTATATATAGACTTGGCATGGAGTACACGTATATATATACTGGGCGTGGAATACACGTATATATAGACTGGGCATGGAATACACGTATATATAGACTGGGCGTGGAATACACGTATATATAGACTGGGCATGGAGTACACGTATATATAGACTGGGCGTGGAATACACGTATATATAGACTGGGCATGGAGTACACGTATATATAGACTGGGTGTGGATTACACGTATATATAGACTGGGTGTGGATTACACGTATATATAGACTGGGCATGGAATACACGTATATATAGACTGGGCATGGAGTACACGTATATATAGACTGGGCGTGGAATACACGTATATATATACTGGGCGTGGAATACACGTATATATAGACTGGGCATGGAGTACACGTATATATAGACTGGGCATGGAATACACGTATATATAGACTGGGCGTGGAATACACGTATATATAGACTGGGCGTGGAGTACACTTGTAAATAGACTGGGCGTGGAATACACGTATATATAGACTGGGCGTGGAGTACACTTGTAAATAGACTGGGCATGGAGTACACTTGTAAATAGACTGGGCATGGAGTACACTTGTAAATAGACTGGGCATGGAGTACACTTGTAAATAGACTGGGCATGGAGTACACTTGTAAATAGACTGGGCATGGATTACATGTATAAATAGACATCCGTGATGATTTAACCAAACCAGCGATGTTCAGTCAACCCTGTGTTAGCGGTCACCTCCATTAATCAGCCAGCCTCCATTAAGTAGCCACCTTTTATGATTCCAATGGCTGGCTGCTTAAGACAAGTTTGAATGTACATTGCTTCATTTTGTTCAGATATAAATAGCGATATTGGAAATCTATATTTTCCAGAATTTAGAGAACAATGTGTACCTGTTCTCATTAGAACTGAATGTAGGGAAGTTGTGTACTTTAGTTATGAGTGTAGAGACATTGTGTACTTTAGTTATGAGTGTAGAGACATTGTGTACTTTAGTTATTATTAGTCCGCCTCCGTGGTCGAGTGGTTAAAGTCGCTGACTTGTATACCACTGTAACCTATCATGGTCACGGGTTTGAGCCCCGCTCAGACCGTGTTTCATTTATATGAAAAGGTTGGCAGTTTCTTACGGAGGTTGGTGCACCCAATTACTGGTTAACCGTTGGAGCCTGCCCAGGAAAGGTGTTGTTAGGTAAACTGCCCGCCGGCGATATAGCCCAAAAATGGTGCTGATGCAGACGTAAAACCCGAAATATAAATATAACATAACTTATTAGTGTATAGAAGTTGTGTATTTTTGTCAGATTGTCAACAGTTGGGACATCTTGAAACCATTCACAGCATTTTTGTTGTTGTTGTGAAGATTGAATACTGGGAAAGTACTATGTTGCCATGACTAAATTAACTGTCTTGAAATGAAAAATGCAGAAATGCTTCATTGTGAAATATTTCAAATTACAGGAATTCAAGTTTATGAAACAGATTACAATGAAAGTTACATCCAATCAGAACAGTGATACTAAACCATCAGACCAATCAGATTCCTCAATTAAAAGATGCAAATTTTTTGAAGAATACTCCAGGGAAGCAACTCCATTTGATATTCAGGTGGATTTAGATTATAAGGAAGACGTGTTTGCAGGAATAGGGGTGAGATTTTTAGTTAATTATTTCAAGTTTTAGCACAATTTTTAAAAAAAGAAACAAATTTATTTTAGCTCGATTGACAAGTTATTACAACTTATATTAATCACTATCGAGACCTTATTCCTGATGGAATCCATCGCCATGAGGGAGAGAGAAGAGGCAACGTGGAATTTAAATGCCTTGCCTAAGGGCACAATCGTAACGGCTCCAGCGGGGCTCGAACTCCGGACCGTTCGCACCTGAAACGCGCATCCACTGCGCTATCACGACTTCCGAAATTTGGTTTGTCCGACAGGTTAATATGAAGAAAGTAGTGAAGGCCATATCTATAGAGGACATTGACCTTGCTTTTTCCTCCTTTATCTATGTAAAGCCGCCATTTTGGTTTTGGAGGAGCAAAATCTTTGTTTTCCATGTAGGTATATGAGGGAGTTTTAACACCTTTTGTCAAAGGGTCTGTCCAGAGTATGTAGACAAGGAGAATGAATACTTGCATACATTTTGAATCACTTCTAGACCATTTATTTAAATACATTGAGGGGGGATTTTAAATGTGCAGGGATCATTGTCGCCCTTGGGACCTTGACTTCGCCCTCAAACAAAATTTTCAAACAAAATTTTGTCTAGTAAGATACACTGACCCATTATAAAGCACTCCTATTCAAATGTTGTATTTAATGTACTGTGCATTTTAACCCTATTTTGCTGAAGTATATTAAAGAACACCATTTAAGGAAGCGATCACGCGCTTTCTCACTTCTCCCAAAAATTCTGACCTAGAATGAACCCTGAACCTAGAAGAAGGATTGAAAAGGCAAACATTTCAAAGCGGATTTTTGTATTTTGGTGAAATTATATTTAAGCCTAGTGGTCTGGTGTGAGAGGTCTGGAGTTCGCGCCCAGCTGTAGGTATTACGATTGTGCCCTTAGGCAAGGCATTTATATGGCACATTGCCTCTTCTGTCTACCTCACGGCGATGGATTCCATCAGGAATGAGGTCTCAAGAGCGATTCATCTGACGTTCTGACAACTTGTTACGCAATTGAGCTAAAATAAATTTGTACAAACTACATTAAAATTATTTGTACATACAGGAGGATATGTGTGGAGAGGAAGGCATGGAAAACATGTATATAATTATTGGAATGTTTACATGCAGGAGGATATGTGTGGAGAGGAAGGCATGGAAAACATATATATAATTATTGGAATGTTTACATGCAGGAGGATATGTGTGGAGAGGAAGGCATGGAAAACATGTATATAATTATTGGAATGTTTACATACAGGAGGATATGTGTGGAGAGGAAGGCATGGAAAACATGTATATAATTATTGGAATGTTTACATAGAAAACAAACATGTATATAATTATTGGAATGTTTACATACAGGAGGATATGTGTGGAGAGGAAGGCATGGAAAACATGTATATAATTATTGGAATGTTTACATACAGGAGGGTATGTGTGGAGAGGAAGGCATGGAAAACATGTATATAATTATTGGAATGTTTACATACAGGAGGATATGTGTGGAGAGGAAGGCATGGAAAACATGTATATAATTATTGGAATGTTTACATAGAGGAGGGTATGTGTGGAGAGGAAGGCATGGAAAACATGTATATAATTATTGGAATGTTTACATACAGGAGGGTATGTGTGGAGAGGAAGGCATGGAAAACATGTATATAATTATTGGAATGTTTACATACAGGAGGATATGTGTGGAGAGGAAGGCATGGAAAACATGTATATAATTATTGGAATGTTTACATAGAGGAGGGTATGAGTGGAGAGGAAGGCATGGAAAACATGTATATAATTATTGGAATGTTTACATACAGGAGGGTATGTGTGGAGAGGAAGGCATGGAAAACATGTATATAATTATTGGAATGTTTACATAGAGGAGGGTATGAGTGGAGAGGAAGGCATGGAAAACATGTATATAATTATTGGAATGTTTACATACAGGAGGATATGTGTGGAGAGGAAGGCATGGAAAACATGTATATAATTATTGGAATGTTTACATACAGGAGGATATGTGTGGAGAGGAAGGCATGGAAAACATGTATATAATTATTGGAATGTTTACATGTATACAGGAGGGTATGAGTGGAGAGGAAGGCAGTGATAGTGACTCAGACGTTCCTGATGAACTCAAACATGACTTTATAGACGAACTCACGGGAGAAACACATTCCAGGTTAACATTTTCTCTGTATGTAGGTTTAAATACTCTCTATCCTTTAGTCCGCCTCCGTGGTCGAGTGGTTACGGTCGCTGACTTGTATACCACTGTAACCTATCATCACTGATGGTCACGGGTTCGAGCCCCGCTCAGGTCGTGTCTCATTTATATGAAACAGTTGGCAGTTTCTTACGGAGGTTGGTGCACCCAAGTACTGGTTAACCGCTGGAGCTTGCCCAGGAAAGGTGTTGTTAGGTAAACTGCCCGCCGGCGATATAGCCCGAAATGGTGCTGATGCAGGCGTAAAACCCGAAATATAACACAACATAACTCTATATCCTTGAAGTCTGTTTACCTGTTGAAATATATGGAAATGATATTTTTATATGTTAGTTATTTCAGGAATACCTCCGCTTGAATAAAGAGTATTGCAAAAATCCGATGAAAATCGGGGTGAAAATTAATATAAGTTGTTAAAACTTGCTTCGCAATCGTTGTAAAATAAATAAAGTTTAAACTTTATAATGGCTTTGCTTAGTTGCTATGGTAACATTGTACAAATATGTTTAGAATATGATAAATTAGTTACTATGGTTACGTGTATGTAGAACATTAACAACTAGTTGCTGCTATTTCATCCAAATCGTGTCTAATAGGGGGTGAGCGCATTTTCTTTTTTTTTCTATTAACCCTTTCCCTCATAGAACCCATTGACGCTATTACCAATGCAACATACATGTCAATGTAGTAGCCAAACCAATGTTCATAAACCCTTTCCCTCATAGAAGCACCCATTGACGCTATTACCAATACTACATACATGTCAATGTAGTAGCCAAACCAATGTTCATAAACCCTTTCCCTCATAGAAGCACCCATTGATGCTATTACCAATACAACATACATGTCAATGTAGTAGCCAAACCAATGTTCATAAACCCTTTCCCTCATAGAAGCACCCATTGACGCTATTACCAATACAACATACATGTCAATGTAGTAGCCAAACCAATGTTCATAAACCCTTTCCCTCATAGAAGCACCCATTGACGCTATTACCAATACAACATACATGTCAATGTAGTAGCCAAACCAATGTTCATAAACCCTTTCCCTCATAGAAGCACCCATTGACGCTATTACCAATACAAAATACATGTCAATGTAGTAGCCAAACCAATGTTCATAAACCCTTTCCCTCATAGAAGCACCCATTGACGCTATTACCAATACAACATACATGTCAATGTAGTAGCCAAACCAATGTTCATAAACCCTTTCCCTCATAGAAGCACCCATTGACGCTATTACCAATGCAACATACATGTCAATGTAGTAGCCAAACCAATGTTCATAATAAAGGCCAGAATCTTGTGTTGTCCCAGTTATATGATATTATCTATGGAGGTGGGATAGATATAGCGACTACTTATTCGCTGTATGATAGCTGTCATTTGCATGGAGATATAATAGTATATTAACCTAAATCTCTATATGTAGTCCCAATAATATCTATGGAGGTGGGATAGATATAGCGACTACTTATTCGCTGTATGATAGCTGTCATTTGCATGGAGATATAATAGTATATTAACCTAAATCTCTATGTAGTCCCAATAATATCTATGGAGGTGGGATAGATATGGCGACTACTTATTCACTGCATGATAGCTAAATGGCTGTCGTTTGTATGGAGATATAATAGTATATAAACCTAAATCTCATGTAGTCCCAGTAATATATATGGAGGTGGGATAGATATGGCGACTACTTATTCGCTGTATGATAGCTAAATGGCTGTCGTTTGCATGGAGATATAATAGTATATTAACCTAAATCTCTATGTAGTTCCAGTAATATCTATGGAGGTGGGATAGATATGGTGACTACTTATCCACTGCATGATAGCTAAATGGCTGTCATTTGTATGGAGATATAATAGTATATTAACTTAAATCTCTATGAAGGAAAGGGCTAAATGGCTGTCGTTTGTATGGAGATATAATAGTATATTAACCTAAATCTCTATGTAGTTCCAGTAATATCTATGGAGGTGGGATAGATATGGCGACTACTTATTCGCTGTATGATAGCTAAATGGCTGTCATTTGTATGGAGATATAATAGTATATTAACCTAAATCTCTATGTAGTTCCAGTAATATCTATGGAGGTGGGATAGATATGGTGACTACTTATCCACTGCATGATAGCTAAATGGCTGTCATTTGTATGGAGATATAATAGTATATTAACTTAAATCTCTATGAAGGAAAGGGCTAAATGGCTGTCGTTTGTATGGAGATATAATAGTATATTAACCTAAATCTCTATGTAGTTCCAGTAATATCTATGGAGGTGGGATAGATATGGCGACTACTTATTCGCTGTATGATAGCTAAATGGCTGTCATTTGTATGGAGATATAATAGTATATTAACTTAAATCTCTATGAAGGAAAGGGTTAAAGGAAAACTTTTTATTATATTCTTAATCAATCAAATTTGAGGTGACAGAATCAAACAGGTTGTATACAATATAGAAGTATATCTATGGCTTTCATTATTTTAGACCAGGCAGAAGAAAATATTCCAGAAGTCGAAGTTTCCAGAAGCATGTTTCCATAGTA
This sequence comes from Archivesica marissinica, assembly GCA_014843695.1. Classification (NCBI taxonomy): domain Eukaryota; kingdom Metazoa; phylum Mollusca; class Bivalvia; order Venerida; family Vesicomyidae; genus Archivesica; species Archivesica marissinica. The sequence goes on from CM026402.1 coordinate 69,554,222, forward strand.
ACAAATACGTCACTGAACGTGTTCCGTGTCATAGGTAATGTCATCTTGTTCCGTGTCATAGGTAATGTCATCTTGTTCCGTGTCATAGGTAATGTCATTGTGTTCCGTGTCATAGGTAATGTCATCTTGTTCCGTGTCATAGGTAATGTCATTGTGTTCCGTGTCATAGGTAATGTCATCTTGTTCCGTGTCATAGGTAATGTCATCTTGTTCCGTGTCATAGGTAATGTCATTGTGTTCCGTGTCATAGGTAATGTCATCTTGTTCCGTGTCATAGGTAATGTCATCTTGTTCCGTGTCATAGGTAATGTCATTGTGTTCCGTGTCATAGGTAATGTCATCTTGTTCCGTGTCATAGGTAATGTCATTGTGTTCCGTGTCATAGGTAATGTCATCTTGTTCCGTGTCATAGGTAATGTCATCTTGTTCCGTGTCATAGGTAATGTCATTGTGTTCCGTGTCATAGGTAATGTCATTGTGTTCCGTGTCATAGGTAATGTCATTGTGTTCCGTGTCATAGGTAATGTCATCTTGTTCCGTGTCATAGGTAATGTCATCTTGTTCCGTGTCATAGGTAATGTCATTGTGTTCCGTGTCATAGGTAATGTCATCTTGTTCCGTGTCATAGGTAATGTCATCTTGTTCCGTGTCATAGGTAATGTCATCTTGTTCCGTGTCATAGGTAATGTCATTGTGTTCCGTGTCATAGGTAATGTCATTTTGTTCCGTGTCATAGGTAATGTCATTGTGTTCCGTGTCATAGGTAATGTCATCTTGTTCCGTGTCATAGGTAATGTCATTGTGTTCCGTGTCATAGGTAATGTCATCTTGTTCCGTGTCATAGGTAATGTCATCTTATTCCGTGTCATAGGTAATGTCATCTTGTCCAATGTAGATTACATTGCATTGTTTACAATTCAAAGTTTCAAATTTATTGGCATAATCAGCAACTATATTGCCTTTGATAGAAATATGACAGAGACATCACAAAGCATGTTACATATATAAACAAATACAATACATTTAAGAAACAGTAATAATTGACAGGGTATTACTAAGTAATGACATAGCTTCTTTGTTGTACTTACAAACATTAATCAAATATTTTTTATTTTTGCATGACATGATAGATATACATTCATTAATGGCCATGCTATGTAGCCCAAATATTTCAATCTTATATCTCTGTATTTTTCACAACATAACATAAAATGGTATTCTGATTCAATTACATTTTGATTGCATAATTTACATAGTTTCTATCAATACCATTACTGAATTATATTTCCTCGAATGAATATTGAAAGCATTGGTATCATGAGCGGCTTTAAGCTTTCGATTAAATCCATTTTCATTCTGTATACAATAGATATGTACTGTACATTATGAATGAATAAATATGTTTCAACCAATATGCATAAATAAATTATAAATTATCTTAGAAGCCTGATCAATCTGGTATGCCATCGTGTAGTTACTATGTCACATAGTATGTGTACAATGTAAACATGAATTCTTATTGTTTGTCTCTCTGTCTACAGTGAAGCTGCAGTATAAATCTGTAATTGTTAGCCAAGATGGGTATTAATAAAGATTTTTAAATATACTAACAGACAAAGTTTTACACAGGTTTTCACACCCCCTAGTATTATTTACTATAACCTACATATGTATCATTTATACAGGGAAATATATCCAGATGATGCACTTGTTGAAACCGATAGCATTCGATGTGATGACCTGTGTGGCTCAGTTGTTTGACTTCTACATGTACTCTGTAAGTCTGTACATACATTGTTCAGGGATCATTTTAGAGGACGATATGGGCGAAATTAGTCACCCTAGGGACCCTGACTTCGCTTCTGGGGGCCCCACTTCTCCCTAACAAACAGTTGTTCTTTAATTGTTTTTTTGTTTTTTACAATTTTCATACACAATGTTGGCCATTATAAAGCACTCCTTCTATTAAAATGTTGTATTTAATGGTCGTACTGTGCATTTTAACCATATTTTGTTAAAATTTATTAAAGGAAGCGATCGTGCGCTTTCTGACTTCTCCCAAACATTCTGACCTAGAATGAACCCTGATTTGTTCAATATCTGCGAGTGTACTTGACCGTAGCGATGTGTAATATATAACTATATTATTTTTAATGTGATGAAAATAAATGATCAGGATTAGAAAGGACAAAAAAATAAGCTAGAAAAAAAAATGGAGAAGCATTCTATAACAGCTCTCCGCTTCTGCACCATACGCACCATTCCACCAACCAGCCAAACCCGCCGCCCCCCCCCCCCAAAAATAGTGAAGCATTCTCTTCTCCGCTTCTGCACCATACGCACCGTTCCACCGGCCAGCCAGACCCGCTGCCCCTCCAAAAATAGTGAAGCCTTCTCTTCTCCGCTTCTGCACCATACGCACCGTTCCATCGGCCAGCCAGACCCGCCGCCCCTCCCAAAAATAGTGAAGCATTCTCTTCTCCGCTTCTGCACCATACCCACCGTTCCACCGGCCAGCCAGACCCGCCACCTCTCCCAAAAATAGTGAAGCATTCTCTTCTCCGCTTCTGCACCATACGCACCGTTCCACCGGCCAGCCAGACCCGCTGCCCCTCCAAAAATAGTGAAGCCTTCTCTGAAATATCATGTTCTGGAGTTATTGACATAAACCTTGTTGATGAAATATCATGTTCTCTGGAGTTATTGACATCAATCTTGTTGATGAAATATCATGTTCTCTGGAGTTATTGACATCAATCTTGTTGATGAAATATCATGTTCTCTAGAGTTATTGCATGTAAAATGGTTTATGTTTCAGGTCTACATCTTTTATGGAATTGACTTAGTAAGTAACTGTTTAAATTTACTTTAGCATATTTTGAACAATTTACATCTACCATCCATACTCCCCTATAAGACAGGTTTATACCACCAGATCATGGCCTCAAAGTGGCTTCCCGTCCATCATACTCCCCTATAAGACAGGTTTATACCACCAGAGCATGGCCTCAAAGTGGCTTCCCGTCCATCCATACTCCCCTATAAGACAGGTTTATACCACCAGATTATGGCCTCAAAGTGGCTTCCCGTCCATCATACTCGCCTATAAGACGAGTTCCTTACCACCAGATCATGGCCTCAAAGTGGCTTCCCGTCCATCATACTCCCCTATAAGACAGGTTTATACCACCAGAGCATGGCCTCAAAGTGGCTTACCATCCATCATACTCCCCTATAAGACAGGTTTATACCACCAGAGCATGGCCTCAAAGTGGCTTCCCGTCCATCATACTCCCCTATAAGACAGGTTTATACCACCAGAGCATGGCCTCAAAGTGGCTTCCCATCCATCATACTCCCCTATAAGACAGGTTTATACCACCAGATTATGGCCTCAAAGTGGCTTCCCGTCCATCATACTCCCCTATAAGACAGGTTTATACCACCAGATCATGGCCTCAAAGTGGCTTCCCGTCCATCATACTCCCCTATAAGACAGGTTTATACCACCAGATCATGGCCTCAAAGTGGCTTCCCGTCCATCATACTCCCCTATAAGACAGGTTTATACCACCAGATTATGGCCTCAAAGTGGCTTCCCATCCATCATACTCCCCTATAAGACAGGTTTATACCACCAGAGCATGGTCTCAAAGTGGCTTACCGTCTTATAAGTGAGTGCTAAAAAAATAAATTTTAAAAAATTTGGTAAAATGGTATCCTTAATATTATGTTTTAGAAAAGAAAGCACACCAACACTGAACATTTTTTCAACTTGCACGGGTCAAACATGCAATTTATACTTTATATATGCCTGTTGTCCATTTTATCAACCCGTCTTATAGGCGAGTGCATGCCAAACCCCCCCAATTTCAGGACCACAGTAAGGGGGTCATCTTATAGGTGAGATCGCCTTATAGGCGAATGCATGCCAAAACCCACAGATTTCAGGACCACAGTAAGGGGGTCATCTTAAAGGCGAGTGCATGCCAAAACCCACAGATTTCAGGACCACAGTACGGGATCGCCTTATAGGCGAGTGCATGCCAAAACCCACAGATTTCAGGACCACAGTAAGGGGGTCATCTTATAGGTGAGATCGCCTTATAGGCGAGTGCATGCCAAAACCCACAGATTTCAGGACCACAGTAAGGGGGTCGCCTTATAGGCGAGTGCATGCCAAAACCCACAGATTTCAGGACCACAGTAAGGGGGTCGCCTTATAGGCGAGTGCATGCCAAAACCCACAGATTTCAGGACCACAGTAAGGGGGTCGCCTTATAGGCGAGTGCATGCCAAAACCCACAGATTTCAGGACCACAGTAAGGGGGTCGCCTTATAGGCGAGTATGGACAATACCCAACCTTCAGAAATTGGTATTGAATTCCGGAAGTTAACTATTATCTTTACATTGATTGTTATTCAGTATGTTTTGTTGTTATTCATTTATGTTTGTTGTTATTCAGTATGTTTTGTTGTTATTCATTGCTAAAATGTGATTGCGTAATTAAATTCTAGTCGTCCATGGATGATCGCCTTATCAACAATAGACTGAGGCATACCTTACAGAGGATACATGAAAGTCTGATAGCAGATATGTATGAATCGGGCAACGTGGAGGACTCACAGCACATGGAACATAGTGTAAGTCTGATAGTAGATATGTATGAATCGGGCAACGTGGAGGACTCACAACACATGGAACATAGTGTAAGTCTGATAGTAGATATGTATGAATCGGGCAACATGGAGGACACGCAGCACATGAACATAGTGTAAGTCTGATAGATATGTATGAATCGGGCAACGTGGAGGACACGCAGCACATGGAACATAGTGTAAGTCTGATAGTAGACATGTATGAATCGGGCAACGTGGAGGACTCGCAGCACATGGAACATAGTGTAAGTCTGACAGTAGATATGTATGAATCGGGCAACGTGGAGGACACGCAGCACATGGAACATAGTGTAAGTCTGATAGTAGATATGTATGAATCGGGCAACGTGGAGGACACACAACACATGGAACATAGTGTAAGTCTGATAGTAGATATGTATGAATCAGGCAACGTGGAGGACACGCAGCACATGGAACATAGTGTAAGTCTGATAGTAGATATGTATGAATCGGGCAACGTGGAGGACTCACAACACATGGAACATAGTGTAAGTCTGATAGTAGATATGTATGAATCGGGCAACATGGAGGACACGCAGCACATGAACATAGTGTAAGTCTGATAGATATGTATGAATCGGGCAACGTGGAGGACACGCAGCACATGGAACATAGTGTAAGTCTGATAGTAGATATGTATGAATCGGGCAACGTGGAGGACACGCAGCACATGGAACATAGTAGATATGTATGAATCGGGCAACGTGGAGGACACGCAGCACATGGAACATAGTGTAAGTCTGATAGTAGATATGTATGAATCGGGCAACGTGGAGGACACACAACACATGGAACATAGTGTAAGTCTGGTAGTAGATATGTATGAATCAGGCAACGTGGAGGACAGGCAGCACATGGAACATAGTGTAAGTCTGGTAGTAGATATGTATGAATCGGGCAATGTGGAGGACACGCAGCACATGGAACATAGTGTAAGTCTGGTAGTAGATATGTATGAATCAGGCAACGTGGAGGACACGCAGCACATGGAACATAGTGTAAGTCTGATAGTAGATATGTATGAATCGGGCAACGTGGAGGACACACAACACATGGAACATAGTGTAAGTCTGATAGTAGATATGTATGAATCAGGCAACGTGGAGGACACGCAGCACATGGAACATAGTGTAAGTCTGATAGTAGATATGTATGAATCGGGCAACGTGGAGGACTCACAACACATGGAACATAGTGTAAGTCTGATAGTAGATATGTATGAATCGGGCAACATGGAGGACACGCAGCACATGAAAATAGTGTAAGTCTGATAGATATGTATGAATCGGGCAACGTGGAGGACACGCAGCACATGGAACATAGTGTAAGTCTGATAGTAGATATGTATGAATCGGGCAACGTGGAGGACACGCAGCACATGGAACATAGTGTAAGTCTGGTAGTAGATATGTATGAATCGGGCAATGTGGAGGACACGCAGCACATGGAACATAGTGTAAGTCTGGTAGTAGATATGTATGAATCAGGCAACGTTCAGGACACGCAGCACATGGAACATAGTGTAAGTCTGGTAGTAGATATGTATGAATCGGGCAACGTGGAGGACACACAACACATGGAACATAGTGTAAGTCTGATAGTAGATATGTATGAATCAGGCAACGTGGATGACTCGCAGCACATGGAACATAGTGTAAGTCTGGTAGTAGATATGTATGAATCGGGCAATGTGGAGGACACGCAGCACATGGAACATAGTGTAAGTCTGGTAGTAGATATGTATGAATCAGGCAACGTGGAGGACACGCAGCACATGGAACATAGTGTAAGTCTGATAGTAGATATGTATGAATCGGGCAACGTGGAGGACACACAACACATGGAACATAGTGTAAGTCTGATAGTAGATATGTATGAATCAGGCAACGTGGATGACTCGCAGCATGTTTCTGCATCATTTTATGCTTCAATGATTTTTGATTGAACAAGTTCTAGTTATGAAGTTAAAAGTCAATTATATTCTCTGTGTATGTACTGCAGTGTTTTGCTTTTAATTATTATTTTATGTCACCAATTTCAGGATAAGATACCGGCCCCTCATCTGTCCCCTATTGTTGACCTGCACAATCCCCAGAGGATGTTTGGTCTACCTGAAAGGATCGTTGCTGCAGAATCAATGTAAGTACTGACCCTACATGTGTCCCCTTTAATTGTAGGCCTAGACGATACACTGCCAAAAAGAAAAATGAACTATTTTTGTTTTTGGGACTACTTTCGAGTGGACCGCGGATGCACTTCTGCCTATTTACGTATATACAACCACAAATCATTAGGACATATGTTTATTATTACTATATTGTTGTAGTTATATTATATTGTTATATTTCGGGTTTTACGCCGGAATCAACACCATTTTGGGCTATATCACCGGCGAGCAGTTTACCTAACAACACCTTTCCTGGGCAGGCTCCAGCGGTTAACCAGTACTTGGGTGCACCAACCTCCGTAAGAAACTGCCAACTTTTTCATATAAATGAGACACGGCCTGAGCGGGGCTCGAACCCGTGACCATCAGTGATGATAGGTTACAGTGGTATACAAGTCAGCGACCATAACCACTCGACCACGGAGGCGGACTGTTTATTATTACTATATATATATATATATATATATAAATTAGTGTTTATTAGTGTTTACCACAGAACTTTGCTTGTATTTAGTGTAATACAGTCATCTCATAATTTCTTATATGTACACACGTGTAATAACACCATGTAGGGTTCTGATTGGTTGAGAGAATAAGCCATATAATTCTAAATTAAACTAAAGTATACCTATTTCTATTTGAATTTGTACATAACGTTAATGGTAAGACAAACTACGATTTAAAAGAAGTGCTGACGTAATTATAACGCTATTTAAAACATAAAATATAACGCCTTGCATAGTGACGTCATGACAATTTAATGATGTCGTAACAATTTAGTGATGTCGTGACAATTTAATTTAGTGACGTCATAACAATTTAGTGATGTCGTGACAATTTAGTGACGTCGTGACAATCTAGTAGATATCATTAGCCTCATACAAGTGTTCCTAATAGATATCTCTTACCCTCATACAAGTGTACCTAGTAGATATATCTTAGCCTCATACAAGGGTTCCTAGTAGCTATCTCCTACCCTCAAACAAGTGTACCTAGTAGATATATCTTACCCTCATACAAGTGTTCCTAGTAGATATCTCTTACCCTCATACAAGGGTTCCTAGTAGCTATCTCCTACCCTCATACAAGTGTACCTAGTAGATATATCTTACCCTCATACAAGTGTTCCTAGTAGATATCTCTTACCCTCATACAAGTGTTCCTAGTATATATCTCTTACCCTCATACAAGTTGTCCTAGTAGATATCTCTTACCCTCATACAAGTGTTCCTAGTAGATATCTCTTACCCTCATACAAGTGTTCCTAGTATATATCTCTTACCCTCATACAAGTTGTCCTAGTAGATATCTCTTACCCTCATACAAGTGTCCTAGTAGATATTCTTACCTCATACAAGGTCCTAGTAGATATCTCTTACCCTCATACAAGTGTTCCTAGTAGATATCTCTTACCCTCATACAAGTGTCCTAGTAGATATCTCTTACCCTCAACAAGTCCTAGTAATATTCTACCCCATACAAGGTCCTAGTAGATATCTCTTACCCTCATACAAGTGTCCTAGTAGATATCTCTTACCCTCATACAAGTGTTCCTAGTAGATATCTCTTACCCTCATACAAGTGTTCCTAGTAGATATCTCTTACCCTCATACAAGTGTTCCTAGTAGATATCTCTTACCCTCATACAAGGGTTCCTAGTAGATATCTCTTACCCTCATACAAGGGTTCCTAGTAGATATCTCTTACCCTCATACAAGGGTTCCTAATAGCTATATCTTAGTGTCATACAAGTGTTCCTAGTAGATATCTCTTACCCTCATACAAGGGTTCCTAATAGCTATATCTTAGTGTCATACAAGGGTTCCTAATAGCTATATCTTAGTGTCATACAAGGGTTCCTAATAGCTATATCTTAGTGTCATACAAGGGTTCCTAATAGCTATATCTTAGTGTCATACAAGGGTACCTAATAGCTATATCTTAGTGTCATACAAGGGTTCCTAGTAGCTATATCTTAGTGTCATACAAGGGTTCCTAATAGCTATATCTTAGTGTCATACAAGGGTTCCTAGTAGCTATATCTTAGTGTCATACAAGGGTTCCTAATAGCTATATCTTAGTTTCATACAAGGGTTCCTAATAGCTATATCTTAGTGTCATACAAGGGTACCTAGTAGCTATATCTTAGTGTCATACAAGGGTTCCTAGTAGCTATATCTTAGTGTCATACAAGGGTTCCTAGTAGCTATATCTTAGTGTCATACAAGGGTACCTAGTAGCTATATCTTAGTGTCATACAAGGGTACCTAGTAGCTATATCTTAGTGTCATACAAGGGTACCTAGTAGCTATATCTTAGTGTCATACAAGGGTACCTAATAGCTATATCTTAGTGTCATACAAGGGTTCCTAGTAGCTATATCTTAGTGTCATACAAGGGTTCCTAATAGCTATATCTTAGTGTCATACAAGGGTTCCTAGTAGCTATATCTTAGTGTCATACAAGGGTTCCTAATAGCTATATCTTAGTTTCATACAAGGGTTCCTAGTAGCTATATCTTAGTGTCATACAAGGGTACCTAGTAGCTATATCTTAGTGTCATACAAGGGTTCCTAGTAGCTATATCTTAGTGTCATACAAGGGTACCTAATAGCTATATCTTAGTGTCATACAAGGGTACCTAATAGCTATATCTTAAGTGTCATACAAGGGTTCCTAATAGCTATATCTTAGTGTCATACAAGGGTTCCTAATAGCTATATCTTAGTATCATACAAGGGTTCCTAATAGCTATATCTTAGGGTCATACAAGGTTCCTAGTAGCTATATCTTAGGGTCATACAAGGGTTCCTAATAGCTATATCTTAGTGTCATACAAGGGTACCTAATAGCTATATCTTAAGTGTCATACAAGGGTACCTAATAGCTATATCTTAGTGTCATACAAGGGTACCTAGTAGCTATATCTTAGTGTCATACAAGGGTTCCTAGTAGCTATATCTTAGTGTCATACAAGGGTTCCTAATAGCTATATCTTAGTGTCATACAAGGGTACCTAGTAGCTATATCTTAGTGTCATACAAGGGTTCCTAATAGCTATATCTTAGTGTCATACAAGGGTTCCTAATAGCTATATCTTAGTGTCATACAAGGGTTCCTAATAGCTATATCTTAGTGTCATACAAGGGTTCCTAATAGCTATATCTTAGTGTCATACAAGGGTTCCTAATAGCTATATCTTAGTGTCATACAAGGGTTCCTAATAACTATATCTTAGTGTCATACAAGGGTTCCTAGTAGCTATATCTTAGTGTCATACAAGGGTTCCTAATAGCTATATCTTAGTGTCATACAAGGGTTCCTAATAGCTATATCTTAGGGTCATACAAGGTTCCTAGTAGCTATATCTTAGGGTTATACAAGGGTAAGACAGTTGTCCATTTCAGACTTATATTTTATTTAGTATAATATGTGTACACTGTCTATTGTAGGGTGTTCCTGGGGACACAGATGGAATTCCTGCAGCCTCACCTAGAAGCTATCATTCCACAGAACAAGAAAGCATTCCTTCAGCAGTTTTATTCACAGGTAAAGAAAACTATTCATAATCCTGCAATTTGTACACACACATCAATATGACATGACTGTAGGACTGTACACACATATTGTAATCTTTTATTGGCAATATGACATGACTGTAGGACTGTACACACACATTGCAATCTTTTATTGTCAATATGACATGACTGTAGGACTGTACACACACATTGCAATCTTTTATTGTCAATATGACATGACTGTAGGACTGTACACACATATTGTAATCTTTTATTGGCAATATGACATGACTGTAGGACTGTACACACACATTGTAATCTTTTATTGTCAATATGACATGACTGTAGGACTGTACACACACATTGCAATCTTTTATTGTCAATATGACATGACTGTAGGACTGTACACACACATTGCAATCTTTTATTGTCAATATGACATGACTGTAGGACTGTACACACACATTGCAATCTTTTATTGTCAATATGACATGACTGTAGGACTGTACACAAACATTGCAATCTTTTATTGTCAATATGACATGACTGTAGGACTGTACACACACATTGCAATCTTTCATTGTCAATATGACATGACTGTAGGGACTGTATGATAGTTATGCTGTATCATTGGATGTGCTATATGAGTGGGGTGCTGAACAATATGGGGTGCTGGTGTTGTATGAGTGGGGTGCTGTATGATTGGAGGTGCTGTATGATTGTGGGTGCTGTATGATTGGGGTGTAATGTATGATTGGGGGTGCTGTATGATTGGGGGTGCTGT
>CM026402.1:69566370-69612972 GCA_014843695.1 Archivesica marissinica
GGGGTTCTGTATGATTGGGGGTGTGGTATGATTGGGGGGGGGGGGTAATGTATGATTGGGGGTGCTGTATGATTGATGGTGCTGTCTTGATTGGGGGTTCTGTATCATTGTGTGTGCTGTATGTATGAAAAATTCAATCTTTTTGAGAATTAATTTTAAAAACAGAAGAACATCTCTTGCTTTACTTAGAATGCTTTGAAAGGGTAGAGAACTGTACTGTAGATATTTTCAAAAGGGTAGAGAACTGTACTGTAGATATTTTGAAATGGTAGAGAACGGTACTGTAGATATTTTTGAATGGGTAGAGAACGGTACTGTAGATATTTTCGAAAGGGTAGAGAACTGTACTGTAGATATTTTCGAAAGGGTACAGAACTGTACTGTAGATATTTTCGAATGGGTACAGAACTGTACTGTAGATATTTTCGAAAGGGTACAGAACTGTACTGTAGATATTTTCGAAAGGGTACAGAACTGTACTGTAGATATTTTCGAAAGGGTACAGAACTGTACTGTAGATATTTTGAAATAATTTGGTATGTGGGGTAAGGTAAAGAAAAATGATTTTTTACTTCCTGTTATTTATTTCACTGTTGTTTATTTCTTGTTGTTTATTTCCTGTTGTTCATATCCTGTTGTTTATTTCCTGTTGTTTATTTCCTGTTGTTTATATCCTGTTGTTTATATCCTGTTGTTTATATCCTGTTGTTTATATCCTGTTGTTTATTTCACTGTTGTTTATTTCCTGTTGTTTATTTCCTGTTGTTTATTTCACTGTTTTCACTGCCTCATTTTCAGACTGTGAACATGGCGAGAGAGTTACGTAAACCAGTCTACTGGTCTGTGTCGGCTAATGTCATCAATTATGACCTTATTTTACAACATATGGCAGCTGTGAAATGGGATGTGAAAGAAATTATGTCCCAACATAACTCATATATTGATGTACTAATGCAAGTAAGAAATGTTTTATCAATTCATCTGTTTTCGCTGACTTGTATACCACTGTAACCTATCATCACTGATGGTCACGGGTTCGAGCCCCGCTCAGACCGTGTCTCATTTATATGAAAAAGTTGGCAGTTTCTTACGGAGGTTGGTGCACCCAAGTACTGGTTAACCGCTGGAGCCTGCCCAGGAAAGGTGTTGTTAGGTAAACTGCCCGCCGGCGATATAGCCCAAAATGGTGCTGATGCAGGCGTAAAACCCGAAATATAACATAACATCTGTTTTAAAGTTATGTATGTATGTTCCATTAATGTCAAACCCCTTGCGGGAACCTAGACATGTTTTCCTGGGCATGCTTAGCCACCCATAGCGGTTAACCAGTACTAAGCAATGTGTGTGAGGTGCCTTGCTCAATGACACTACATACGTGGCCTGACTGAGTATCGAACCCGGACCATTCTATTCCAAATCCGATGCTCTACCATTGGACCACGGATGCCGGATAAGTTTTAGCAACTTATATTAATCACTCTTGTTGGCGCGGATGAAAGCGTAAATGTAGTCATTCGTGTGGGAGGAAACCAGAGTACCCGGAGAAAACCCACCTGTCCGATCTGGCAACCACCGTACCATCCCAAATACTTCCCGGTCCAAGGATCGAACACAGGTTGCATTTGTGAGGAGCGACCACTGCGCTAATCGGACAGCATGACAAGTTTCACTGTACTGATATATAGGAATTGTTAAATCATTTAAACCTCTCGTCCAAAATTATATTGTACAAAGAGTTATTTTACATACACACAGGTCAGGCATAAAACCAGTTTTATATATCCAAGGTTCATCACGAAACTAATATATCGCTTAACCCCTTCCCTCATAGAAACACCTCTTGACGACATTACCAATACGACATACATTGACAAAATGTAGTACCCAGACCAATGTTCATAATAAAGGCCAGAATCTCATGTAGTCCCAGTAATATCTATGGACGTGGGATAGATATGGTGACTACTTATCCACTGCATGATAGCTAAATGGCTGTCATTTGTATGGAGATATATTAGTATATTTACCTAAATCTCTATGAAGTCCCAGTAATATCTATGGACGTGGGATATAAATGGTGACTACTTATCCACTGCATGATAGCTAAATGGCTGTTGTTTGTATGGAGATATATTAGTATATTTACCTAAATCTCTATGAAGTCCCAGTAATATCTATGGAGGTGGGATAGATATGGTGACTACTTATCCACTGCATGATAGTTAAATGGTTGTCATTTGTATGGAGATATAATAGTATATTAACCTAATAAATTAAATATATTTATGATAAAACCTCGTTATCTTGTAGCATGGCATCCATAGCATCAAATGGTGCAGTGGTTGCACTTCTCACTAATGCAATCCGGGTTCGTTCCTCAGACCGGGATGTATGTGAGATGGTCGACATATAAAATGGGTTTTCTCCGGGTACTCCGCTTGCACGCTTGCAAATTGAAGTTGTTAAACCTTGTTTCGCATTCATTGTAAAATCAATCAAATTTACGCTATTTTTTGTGTCTTTTTCAGCAATTTTCAGGTTTCAACTCACAATTAAGCGACTTGTGTCGCACAATGCCAGTGCCTAGAGCCTCATATGATCATGTTTGGTACCAAATACTGCGGATGTCGGGGCGTACATTTGTCGAGGGGTATGCTAATGCCAGGAAATGTAGCATAGAGGGCCGGGCCTTAATGCAGCTAGATTTTCAACAACATCTGAAAAATGTGGAAAAACTTCTAGATATAAGGTAGGTGCTTACATGTAGATATAAGGTAGGTGCTTACATGTAGATATAAGGTAGGTGCTTACATGTAGATATAAGGTAGGTGCTTACATGTAGATATAAGGTAGGTGCTTACATGTAGATATAAGGTAGGTGCTTACATGTAGATATAAGGTAAATGCTTACATGTAGATATAAGGTAGGTGCTTACATGTAGATATAAGGTAGATGCTTACATGTAGATATAAGGTAGGTGCTTACATGTAGATATAAGGTAGGTGCTTACATGTAGATATAAGGTAGATGCTTACATGTAGATATAAGGTACTTACACATAGATATAAGGTAGGTGCTTACATGTAGATATAAGGTAGGTGCTTACATGTAGATATAAGGTAGATGCTTACATGTAGATATAAGGTAGATGCTTACATGTAGATATAAGGTAAAACATTACATGTAGATATAAGGTAGGTGCTTACATGTAGATATAAGGTAGATGCTTACATGTAGATATAAGGTAGGTGCTTACATGTAGATATAAGGTAGATGCTTACATGTAGATATAAGGTAGGTGCTTACATGTAATATAAGGTAGGTGCTTACATGTAGATATAAGGTAGATGCTTACATGTAGATATAAGGTAGGTGCTTACATGTAGATATAAGGTAGGTGCTTACATGTACACGTTGATATAAGGTAGGTGCTTACACATATATATATAAGGTAGATGCTTACATGTAGATATAAGGTAGGTGCTTACATGTAGATATAAGGTAGGTGCTTACATGTAGATATAAGGTAGGTGCTTACACATATATATAAGGTAGGTGCTTACATGTAGATATGAGGTAGGTGCTTACATGTACACGTAGATATAAGGTAGGTGCTTACATGTAGATATAAGGTAGGTGCTTACATGTAGATATAAGGTAGGTGCTTACATGTAGATATAAGGTAGGTGCTTACATGTAGATATAAGGTAGGTGCTTACATGTACATGTAGATATAAGGTAGGTGCTAATACATGTAGATATAAGGTAGGTGCTTACATGTAGATATAAGGTAGGTGCTTACATTACACGTAGATATAAGGTAGGTGCTTACATGTAGATATAAGGTAGGTGCTTACATACACGTAGATATAAGGTAGGTGCTTACACGTAGATATAAGGTAGGTGCTTACATGTAGATATAAGGTAGGTGCTTACATGTAGATATAAGGTAGGTGCTTACATGTAGATATAAGGTAGGTGCTTACATGTAGATATAAGGTAGGTGCTTACATGTACACGTAGATATAAGGTAGGTGCTTACATGTACATGTAGATATAAGGTAGGTGCTTACATGTAGATATAAGGTAGGTGCTTACATGTAGATACAAGGTAGGTGCTTACATGTACACGTAGATATAAGGTAGGTGCTTACATGTAGATATAAGGTAGGTGCTTACACATAGATATAAGGTAGGTGCTTACATGTAGATATACGGTAGGTGCTTACACATAGATATAAGATAGGTGCTTACACATAAATATAAGGTAGGTGCTTACACATAGATATAAGGTAGGTGCTTACATGTAGATATAAGGTAGGTGCTTACATGTAGATATACGGTAGGTGCTTACACATAGATATAAGGTAGGTGCTTACACATAGATATAAGGTAGGTGCTTACACATAGATATAAGGTAGGTGCTTACATGTAGATATACGGTAGGTGCTTACACATAGATATAAGGTAGGTGCTTACACATAGATATAAGGTAGGTGCTTACACATAGATATAAGGTAGGTGCTTACACATAGATATAAGGTAGGTGCTTACACATAGATATAAGGTAGGTGCTTACACATAGATATAAGGTAGGTGCTTACACATAGATATAAGGTAGGTGCTTACATGTAGATATAAGGTAGGTGCTTACATGTAGATATATGTTATGTACTTTAACAACGTGTGATGTAGTTTAGACTTTAACCACGCTGATATTTGAGTTTAATAAATTTATTATGGTCTTTTTGAACTTCTTCTGTTCTTTAGAATAATTGAATCCCGTGCTCTGTATGATAATGTCATGTAAGCCTAATCTGAATAATAACTGACTGAATACCAGAATCAGGTCCATGTTTATATACACCTGGCTGGTCGCAGTACCAGAATCAGGTCCATGTTTATATACACCTGGCTGGTCGCAGTACCAGAATCAGGTCCATGTTTATATACACCTGGCTGGTCGCAGTACCAGAATCAGGTCCATGTTTATATACACCTGGCTGGTCGCAGTACCAGAATCAGGTCCATGTTTATATACACCTGGCTGGTCGCAGTACCAGAATCAGGTCCATGTTTATATACACCTGGCTGGTCGCAGTACCAGAATCAGGTCCATGTTTATATACACCTGGCTGGTCGCAGTACCAGAATCAGGTCCATGTTTATATACACCTGGCTGGTCGCAGTACCAGAATCAGGTCCATGTTTATATACACCTGGCTGGTCGCAGTACCAGAATCAGGTCCATGTTTATATACACCTGGCTGGTCGCAGTACCAGAATCAGGTCCATGTTTATATACACCTGGCTGGTCGCAGTACCAGAATCAGGTCCATGTTTATATACACCTGGCTGGTCGCAGTACCAGAATCAGGTCCATGTTTATATACACCTGGCTGGTCGCAGTACCAGAATCAGGTCGATGTTTATATGCACCTGGCTGGTCGCAGTACCAGAATCAGGTCCATGTTTATATACACCTGGCTGGTCGTAGTACCAGAATCAGGTCCATGTTTATATACACCTGGCTGGTCGCAGTACCAGAATCAGGTCGATGTTTATATGCACCTGGCTGGTCGTAGTACCAGAATCAGGTCGATGTTTATATGCATCTGGCTGGTCGCAGTACCAGAATCAGGTCGATGTTTATATGCACCTGGCTGGTCGCAGTACCAGAATCAGGTCGATGTTTATATGCACCTGGCTGGTCGCAGTACCAGAATCAGGTCGATGTTTATATACACCTGGCTGGTCGTAGTACCAGAATCAGGTCCATGTTTATATACACCTGGCTGGTCGCAGTACCAGAATCAGGTCCATGTTTATATACACCTCGCTGGTCGCAGTACCAGAATCAGGTCAATGTTTATATACACCTGGCTGGTCGCAGTACCAGAATCAGGTCCATGTTTATATACACCTCGCTGGTCGCAGTACCAGAATCAGGTCAATGTTTATATACACCTGGTTGGTCGCAATACCAGAATCAGGTCCATGTTTATATACACCTCGCTGGTCGCAGTACCAGAATCAGGTCCATGTTTATATACACCTGGCTGGTCGCAGTACCAGAATCAGGTCCATGTTTATATACACCTGGCTGGTCGCAATACCAGCTTCCAAAATCGGGTCAATAAAAAGACCAAAAGTGGGTCGCTACTAAAAACTGGACATCCAAGATCAGAGACCTTCCATTATCTCCTGGCAACTTCTCGATAACGATAGAACAAAATGGCAGCTACGATAATAAAACGACCCACAATTATTTAATGGACTACTATTGAAATTAATAAATAGTACATTTACCGGCTCAAAGGTTATTGATCACTTCATAGTTCAAAGTTCAACGAGGTACTTTTTTATCTATGATGCAGCAGTAAATCTCCCACAATGCACAGTGAAACAATGGCTTCCAACAGACAAAAACTTCTAAAATGAAACAAACTTTTACAATTTACAATGTGTTCTCAGGAGAATTAAACAATATCACTTAGCATAAATGTGGGCAATGCGCTACACAAAATCGCACGACCGCTGAAGTTTTCAAATATCTCACAACATGAATGTCATCTTATACGGGATTTCTGGATAAAAATTACCGACTTTTTGAGAATTATTTTAAGAACAGATGATTTTGTTCAATTAAATTATGAATGCATTTCGCTTTGTACACAATAATAAAATATATAAATATATGAAATGAACATTAATTACAATATATTGCTTGCTAAATACTTCATATTCAAATGTGAGAAGAGTATACCAACTGGTGTCCATTTTGTTGCATATTTTAAGTATAAAATAAAAATAGAGGAAACAATTGCATTGTTCAAAAACAAGCATACTACTTTCACACTAAAATGGAAACCGTTTCTGAACCACATTAATTAACTAATCTTTAAATGTTATATAGTAGATACTCAACCATCCACACGATTTCTCCTCTCCTATATTTCTCTCTCTCTCTTTCAAAAAATGTACCGGTAATGAAATTTTCTCTCTTAACATATATTGATTTTGTATTTATGTATGTTGATAGAGAAATAAAAAAATGGAATTAAAAAAATAGGAGCATGGCGAAGGTAAACACATAGCAGTTAAAGGTACGCGCCTCATATCGATATCCTATACATAATCAGCTATGATATTTAACACCACTTATTAACAGTAAGGTTGTCATAACCTGAATTTGTGACATACAGAACTTTATCAGAAAAAATTGTGAAAGGCGTGATAGCTTCAGGTGCGAAAGGCCCGGAGTTCGAGCCCCGTTGGAGCCGTTATGATTGTTATTTTATCAAGTGCGCCCATGTCACGGTTATAACAATGACAACATGGAAGATGATTATGGGACAAATGTACGATGGGTAAGGCTGTGATCTACTAGTACGAAAAACATCTTTGCAAATATGGTCAATATTCGTTAATGTCGAAGTATTTTGTTCGGTCCGACAGATCCGGAGTTCAAGCCCCACTGGAGCCGTTACAAGTGCCCTTAGGCAAGGCATTTAATTTTCATATTGCCTCTTCAGGATCATCTATCAGGAATGAGGTGTCGAGAGTGATTAATATAAGTTATAAGAACTTGTTTCGCAATCGAGCTAAAATGTGTATAAGTTAAGCTAAATTTGTAAAAAGTGATTCGAATGTATTTCAGACCGATTCCGGACAGGGAGTATGTGGAGGGTTACATCAAGGCGTACTACTTCCCCGAGAATCAGTTAGAAGACTGGCTTCCAGAACACCGGGTATGCTTGTGTTATGCTGTTATGTACTTAAAGCGACATTACATCGCAAAAAGCAAATAAAATAAAATTATTTTTTCTAGTGATGGCAACGAATAGCGATTATACTATTCATATTTCGGTTGGGACGGTATTCGATTATACTATTCATATTTCGGTTGGGACGGTATTCGATTATACTATTCATATTTCGGTTGGGACGGTATTCGATTATACTATTCATATTTCGGTTGGGACGGTATTCGATTATACTATTCATATTTCGGTTGGGACGGTATTCGATTATACTATTCATATTTCGGTTGGGATGGTATTCGAATATTCGATAGAATTCTATCAAAAACTCAAAATCACTCAAACTCCTATACAAATTACCAAACCTAATTTCTGTTTTACGCGTAGACGTCATCTTCTTCAAATGATTATTCAGATTGATATTGTACCCGAATATGTTAAATCCAATTTGCATAGATTACAGTTTTCTTATTCTCAGAGCGAGTCAAGCATTTCCAAACGTGTGACTGAGCGGGTGGCATTTTTGAGGACAATATAATATTTGTTTCCGAATATTCGAATACTCGAACGTTCGAGCGTTGCCATCCCTAATTATTATTGAGGACACTATAAAAACACTTTTTTTGAATATTCGAATACTGGAATAGTATTCGGACGTTGGAGCGAATATTCGCTGCCATCCCTAATTTGTTCACGTATAAATGCATTGCAACTACAAATTCTTCCGAATACATTCGAACCCTAGCATTGAGTCAATAAACAGTGTTTTTGTGATCTACAAACTTTCAAAATTGAAAGTAGGATTTCATATAGCGATCATCCACGCTCCTGCATCGACGTTTGTTCAAGTCAATACTAAACGCGAGATAATGTCGTTTAAAGATAATTTAACTAAGACTAGTCTACAAATAAATATGCATAGGCACACATGTTAGATATAATGGTAAATCTGTACTATAAATAAATGTTATTCAGGATACACGAGTTGTATTACGCATGAATGTCGACTCTATTTACATTATTTTGTTATGTCAACAAACCGTGTATACGACGTTTGCTTATTAGTTGAAATACTCAGTATTTGAAGCAAATATTTGGGAAAATATTATACCATATAATAGGAAAATACATTCTGTAGAAATTTGCGTTTTCACTAATGTAGTGTCGCTTTAAACATTATTTCAATACAATGAGTGTCCATCACCGTCTCTGTGGTCTCTGTGGTCTCTGTGGTCTCTGTGGTCTCTGTGGTCTCCGTGGTCTCCGTGGTCTCCGTGGTCTCCGTGGTCTCCGTGGTCTCTGTGGTCTCTGTGGTCTCCGTGGTCTCTGTGGTCTCCGTGGTCTCTGTGGTCTCCGTGGTCTAGTGTTTAAGGCATCTGCCTACAGAGCGGGAGGTCGAAGGTTCGTACCTCGTCATTGGTTCATTCTGATATGGCCGGTTGGTGAGCTACCAACTTGTTAAATAATGGTTACTGATTGCCTACCAGCCTGGCACCTTGTTCACAAGGATAGGATTCGGCAAGTACTGATGTGTCTCATAAGTCAGAAATTGCTGGACCCTTTTAATGGCCCTTTCAATAGGGGTGACACAAGTTTTACTGATATTCTACACTAGGTTTAGTTTATACAAATTCATTTAGCTCGATTGTGAAACAAGTTCTTATATTAATCACTCTTGAGACCTCATTCCTGATGGAATCCATCGCCACAAGGGAGAGAGAAGAGGCATGTGCAATTTAAATACCTTGCCTACGGGCACAATGGTAACGGCTCCAGCGGTGCTCGAACTCCAGGCCTTTCTGCTATTACCAGTCCAGTGTGTTACCACTGGACTACAGATCCGTCTGTGATTATATACATTGTAACAATATACATTACTCTACCAGGAGTATTCCATCAAGCAGATGCTAGCCTTGGTGAACGTAGTTGACCATCTGAGTAGGAAGACGAAGCAACGATTGGTGAATATATTAGAAGAAATGGACAGAAACAGCAAGAGATGATGAATATTCTCATTTTATGCATCAATCAGTGAATACAGTCAAACCTGTCTTAAGCAGCCAGCCAATGGAGGGGATTCATATACGCTTTAAGCTTGTTTCTCGACCCATATCGGTTTGAATGTAAAAAAATTGTGTTTATATATGTATATATGTATTTGATCCGAATAAAATATGTTTAAACTAAGCAGCCAGCCAAGGGAATCACAAACATTGGCTGCTTAACACAGGTGGCTGCTTAGCACAGGTGGCTGCTTAGCACAGATGGCTGCTTAGCACAGGTGGCTGCTTAACACAGGTGGATGCTTAACACAGGTGGCTGCTTAGCACAGGTGGCTGCTTAGCACAGATGGCTGCTTAACACAGGTGGCTGCTTAATATAGGTCATATGTATAATTAAACAACATATTGGGAATATGCAATCTGGCTGCTTAATACAAGTTGGCTGCTTAATAGAGGTGGCGTGGCCACTAACACAGGTTTGACTGTATGTTAGTTTAAACTTTATTTATTTTACAACGATTGTGAAGCAATTTTTAACAACTTATATTAATCACTCTCGTTGGCGCGGATGGAAGCGTATAACCCTAACCCTAACCCTGGGAGGAAACTGGAGTACCCGGAGAAAACCCACCTGTCCGATCTGGCGACCACCGTAGATTTACCATTGCTAGATGTTAGACTGGGATTGGTGAATGTGTTAGATGTTAGACTGGGACTGGTGAATGTGTTAGATGTTAGACTGGGACTGGTGAATGTGTTAGATGTTAGACTGGGATTGGTGAATGTGTTAGATGTTAGACTGGGAGTGGTGAATGTGTTAGATGTTAGACTGGGATTGGTGAATGTGTTAGATGTTAGACTGGGAGTGGTGAATGTGTTAGATGTTAGACTGGGACTGGTGAATGTGTTAGATGTTAGACTGGGACTGGTGAATGTGTTAGATGTTAGACTGGGACTGGTGAATGTGCTAGACTGGGATTGGTGAATGTGTTAGATGTTAGACTGGGAGTGGTGAATGTGTTAGATGTTAGACTGGGATTGGTGAATGTGTTAGATGTTAGACTGGGATTGGTGAATGTGTTAGATGTTAGACTGGGAGTGGTGAATGTGTTAGACTGGGACTGGTGAATGTGTTAGACTGGGATTGGTGAATGTGTTAGATGTTAGACTGGGATTGGTGAATGTGTGTTCTACATTTATTTGTCGTCACTATCGGTTGCCCATATGAGTGACGCCTCCTGAAGAGAATAGTCATATTTAAGAAATGAAATTAGGTTTAATAGTTTCCATTGGGGTATGAACTACATTGGACGTGGTTAATGTTTTGTGGAGGCCGAAGACATCCACGCTAACTAAACATGCCCGATGTAGTTCATACCCAGATGGAAACTATTAACACGCGATTCATTCCTTACATTTACATTAATTATTATTTTCAATGACACAAAGAAAATACTGCAAACTTTGCTTTAAAAATGTTTTTGTCCAGATTTTTAACTTACCGTGTGCCGGAACATGTAAATAGATCATCCTTGGAACAGCGTAAACTGTAAGGCACGCCTTGTCTCTCGACGAACGCTGCCTAACACTGGAAATGCGCATGCCCGTAACATCGAGTGCACATGCCTGCTGCATATCATTATTTGGAAACCCTCATACGAAAATGTATACAATCAGGGCGCATACGTTCATCGAAGGAAATGCAATAGCGATGTAAATATGAAACATTGGAGAAAAGTGCAATGATACAGCACCGACCTGTGGGGCATTATTTTGAGGGGGAGGTCACTTTTCTATATGACACCGGTAGAATGCACTATAAATAGCATATATATATGACAATGAACGTGGTATCTGGTGAATGAGATTGACATATATTTAATTAAAAATATCACTTGTACTTAATCTTGCTTTGTCATTTGTTTTTGACTTGATCAGTATGCCAGTATTGCTGTGTTCACTTAATCAGTATGCCGGTATTGCTGTGTTAACTTAATCAGTATGCCGGTATTGCTGTGTTAACAATCAGTATGCCAGTATTGGTGGGTTAACTTAATCAGTATGCCAGTATTCACTGTATTGGTGGGTTAACTTAATCAGTATGCCAGTATTGGTGGATTAACTTAATCAGTATGCCGGTATTGGTGTGTTAACTTGATCCGTATGCCAGTATTGCTGTGTTAACTTAATCAATATGCCGGTATTGGTGGGTTAACTTAATCAGTATGCCGGTATTGGTGGGTTAACTTAATCAGTATGCTGGTATTGCTGTGTTAACTTAATCAGTATGCCAGTATTGGTGGGTTAACTTAATCAGTATACCGGTATTGGTGGGTTAACTTAATCAGTATACCGGTATTACTGTGTTAACTTAATCAGTATGCCAGTATTGGTGGGTTAACTTGATCAGTATGCTGGTATTGCTTTGTTAACTTAATCAATATGCCGGTATTGGTGTGTTAACTTAATCAGTATGCCGGTATTGGTGGGTTAACTTGATCAGTATGCTGGTATTGCTGTGTTAACTTAATCAATATGCCAGTATTGGTGTGTTAACTTAATCAGTATGCCGGTATTGGTGGGTTAACTTAATCAGTATGCCGGTATTGCTGTGTTAACTTAATCAGTATGCCGGTATTGGTGTGTTAACTTGATCCGTATGCCGGTATTGCTGTGTTAACTTAATCAATATGCCGGTATTGGTGGGTTAACTTAATCAGTATGCCGGTATTGGTGGGTTAACTTGATCAGTATGCTGGTATTGCTGTGTTAACTTAATCAGTATGCCGGTATTGGTGGGTTAACTTAATCAGTATGCTGGTATTGCTGTGTTAACTTAATCAGTATGCCAGTATTGGTGGGTTAACTTAATCAGTATACCGGTATTGGTGGGTTAACTTAATCAGTATACCGGTATTACTGTGTTAACTTAATCAGTATGCCAGTATTGGTGGGTTAACTTGATCAGTATGCTGGTATTGCTTTGTTAACTTGATCCGT
Organism: Archivesica marissinica; assembly: GCA_014843695.1. Lineage (NCBI taxonomy): Eukaryota > Metazoa > Mollusca > Bivalvia > Venerida > Vesicomyidae > Archivesica > Archivesica marissinica. The sequence continues at coordinate 69,579,138 of CM026402.1, forward strand.
ATGCCGGTATTTCTGTGTTAACTTAATCAATATGCCGGTATTGGTGGGTTAACTTAATCAGTATGCCGGTATTGGTGGGTTAACTTGATCAGTATGCTGGTATTGCTGTGTTAACTTAATCAATATGCCGGTATTGGTGTGTTAACTTAATCAGTATGCCGGTATTGGTGGGTTAACTTAATCAGTATGCCGGTATTGCTGTGTTAACTTAATCAGTATGCCGGTATTGGTGTGTTAACTTGATCCGTATGCCGGTATTGCTGTGTTAACTTAATCAATATGCCGGTATTGGTGGGTTAACTTAATCAGTATGCCGGTATTGGTGGGTTAACTTGATCAGTATGCTGGTATTGCTGTGTTAACTTAATCAATATGCCGGTATTGGTGTGTTAACTTAATCAGTATGCCGGTATTGGTGGGTTAACTTAATCAGTATGCCGGTATTGCTGTGTTAACTTAATCAGTATGCCGGTATTGGTGTGTTAACTTGATCCGTATGCCGGTATTGCTGTGTTAACTTAATCAATATGCCGGTATTGGTGGGTTAACTTGATCAGTATGCTGGTATTGGTGGGTTAACTTAATCATACATGTATATTGAGATGAGGCTGTCCCTGTACATGTATATTGAGATGAGGCTGCCCCCTTACATGTATATTGAGATGAGTCTGTACATGTATATTGAGATGAGGCTGTCCCTGTACATGCATATTGAGATGAGGCTGTACATGCATATTGAGATGAGGCTGCCCTCGTACATGAATATTGAGATGAGGCTGCCCTCGTACATGTATATTGAGATGAGGCAGTCCCCGTACATGCATATTGAGATGAGGCTGCCCCCGTACATGAATATTGAGATGAGGCTGTCCCTGTATATTGAGATGAGGCTGTCCCTGTACATGCATATTGAGATGAGGCTGCCCCCATACATGTATATTGAGATGAGGCTGTCCACGTACATGTATATTGAGATGAGGCTGTCCTTGTACATGTTTATTGAGATGAGGCTGCCCTCATACATGTATATTGAGATGAGGCTGCCCCCATACATGTATATTGAGATGAGGCTGCCCCCATACATGTATATTGAGATGAGGCTGTCCCTGTACATGTATATTGAGATGAGGCTGCCCTCATACATGTATATTGAGATGAGGCTGCCTCCATACATGTATATTGAGATGAGGCTGCCCCCATACATGTATATTGAGATGAGGCTGCCCCCATACATGTATATTGAGATGAGGCTGCCCCCATACATGTATATTGAGATGAGGCTGCCCCCATACATGTATATTGAGATGAGGCTGCCCCCATACATGTATATTGAGATGAGGCTGTCCCTGTACATGTATATTGAGATGAGGCTGCCCTCATACATGTATATTGAGATGAGGCTGCCCCCATACATGTATATTGAGATGAGGCTGCCCCCGTACATGTATATTGAGATGAGGCTGCCCCCTACATGTATATTGAGATGAGGCTGCCCCCGTACATGTATATTGAGATGAGGCTGCCCCCTACATGTATATTGAGATGAGGCTGCCCTGTACATGTATATTGAGATGAGGCTGCCCCCATACATGTATATTGAGATGAGGCTGTCCCTGTACATGTATATTGAGATGAGGCTGCCCCCTACATGTATATTGAGATGAGGCTGTCCCTGTACATGTATATTGAGATGAGGCTGTACATGTATATTGAGATGAGGCTGCCCCCGTACATGTATATTGAGATGAGGCTGTCCCCGTACATGTATATTGAGATGAGGCTGCCCCTGTACATGTATATTGAGATGAGGCTGTACATGTATATTGAGATGAGGCTGTCCCTGTACATGTATATTGAGATGAGGCTGCCCCTGTACATGTATATTGAGATGAGGCTGCCCCCGTACATGTATATTGAGATGAGGCTGTCCCGTACATGTATATTGAGATGAGGCTGCCCCTGTACATGTATATTGAGATGAGGCTGTACATGTATATTGAGATGAGGCTGCCCTGTACATGTATATTGAGATGAGGCTGCCCCTGTACATGTATATTGAGATGAGGCTGTACATGTATATTGAGATGAGGCTGTCCCTGTACATGTATATTGAGATGAGGCTGCCCCCATACATGTATATTGAGATGAGGCTGTACATGTATATTGAGATGAGGCTGCCCCCATACATGTATATTGAGATGAGGCTGTACATGTATATTGAGATGAGGCTGCCCCCGTACATGTATATTGAGATGAGGCTGTCCCTGTACATGTATATTGAGATGAGGCTGTCCCTGTACATGTATATTGAGATGAGGCTGCCCCCATACATGTATATTGAGATGAGGCTGCCCCCTACATGTATATTGAGATGAGGCTGCCCTACATGTATATTGAGATGAGGCTGCCCCTGTACATGTATATTGAGATGAGGCTGCCCCCGTACATGTATATTGAGATGAGGCTGCCCGTACATGTATATTGAGATGAGGCTGCCCCCATACATGTATATTGAGATGAGGCTGTCCCTGTACATGTATATTGAGATGAGGCTGTCCCGTACATGTATATTGAGATGAGGCTGTACATGTATATTGAGATGAGGCTGCCTGTACATGTATATTGAGATGAGGCTGCCCCTGTACATGTATATTGAGATGAGGCTGCCCCTGTACATGTATATTGAGATGAGGCTGTCCCGTACATGTATATTGAGATGAGGCTGCCCCCATACATGTATATTGAGATGAGGCTGTACATGTATATTGAGATGAGGCTGCCCCCATACATGTATATTGAGATGAGGCTGTACATGTATATTGAGATGAGGCTGCCCCCGTACATGTATATTGAGATGAGGCTGCCCTGTACATGTATATTGAGATGAGGCTGTCCCTGTACATGCATATTGAGATGAGGCTGCCCCCATACATGTATATTGAGATGAGGCTGTCCACGTACATGTATATTGAGATGAGGCTGTCCTTGTACATGTATATTGAGATGAGGCTGCCCTCATACATGTATATTGAGATGAGGCTGCCCCCATACATGTATATTGAGATGAGGCTGTACATGTATATTGAGATGAGGCTGCCCCCATACATGTATATTGAGATGAGGCTGCCCCCATACATGTATATTGAGATGAGGCTGCCCTCGTAAATGTATATTGAGATGAGGCTGCCCCCATACATGTATATTGAGATGAGGCTGTCCCTGTACATGTATATTGAGATGAGGCTGTCCCCGTACATGTATATTGAGATGAGGCTGTACATGTATATTGAGATGAGGCTGTACATGTATATTGAGATGAGGCTGTACATGTACATTGAGATGAGGCTGTCCCTGTACGTGTATATTGAGATGAGGCTGCCCCTGTACATGTATATTGAGATGAGGCTGCCCCCATACATGTATATTGAGATGAGGCTGTACATGTATATTGAGATGAGGCTGTACATGTATATTGAGATGAGGCTGCCCCCATACATGTATATTGAGATGAGGCTGTCCACGTACATGTATATTGAGATGAGGCTGTCCTTGTACATGTTTATTGAGATGAGGCTGCCCTCATACATGTATATTGAGATGAGGCTGCCCCCATACATGTATATTGAGATGAGGCTGCCCCCATACATGTATATTGAGATGAGGCTGTCCCTGTACATGTATATTGAGATGAGGCTGCCCTCATACATGTATATTGAGATGAGGCTGCCTCCATACATGTATATTGAGATGAGGCTGCCCCCATACATGTATATTGAGATGAGGCTGCCCCCATACATGTATATTGAGATGAGGCTGCCCCCATACATGTATATTGAGATGAGGCTGCCCCCATACATGTATATTGAGATGAGGCTGCCCTCGTAAATGGATATTGAGATGTAGCTGCCCCCATACATGTATATTGAGATGAGGCTGTCCCTGTACATGTATATTGAGATGAGGCTGCCCCCATACATGTATATTGAGATGAGGCTGTCCCTGTACATGTATATTGAGATGAGGCTGTACATGTACATTGAGATGAGGCTGCCCCCGTACATGTATATTGAGATGAGGCTGTCCCCGTACATGTATATTGAGATGAGGCTGCCCCTGTACATGTATATTGAGATGAGGCTGTACATGTATATTGAGATGAGGCTGTCCCTGTACATGTATATTGAGATGAGGCTGTCCCTGTACATGTATATTGAGATGAGGCTGCCCCCGTACATGTATATTGAGATGAGGCTGTCCCCGTACATGTATATTGAGATGAGGCTGCCCCTGTACATGTATATTGAGATGAGGCTGTACATGTATATTGAGATGAGGCTGTCCCTGTACATGTATATTGAGATGAGGCTGCCCCTGTACATGTATATTGAGATGAGGCTGTACATGTACATTGAGATGAGGCTGTCCCTGTACATGTATATTGAGATGAGGCTGCCCCCATACATGTATATTGAGATGAGGCTGTACATGTATATTGAGATGAGGCTGCCCCCATACATGTATATTGAGATGAGGCTGTACATGTATATTGAGATGAGGCTGCCCCCGTACATGTATATTGAGATGAGGCTGTCCCTGTACATGTATATTGAGATGAGGCTGTCCCTGTACATGCATATTGAGATGAGGCTGCCCCTACATGTATATTGAGATGAGGCTGTCCGTACATGTATATTGAGATGAGGCTGTCCTGTACATGTATATTGAGATGAGGCTGCCCTCGTACATGTATATTGAGATGAGGCTGCCCCCATACATGTATATTGAGATGAGGCTGCCCCCATACATGTATATTGAGATGAGGCTGCCCCCATACATGTATATTGAGATGAGGCTGCCCCCATACATGTATATTGAGATGAGGCTGCCCCCATACATGTATATTGAGATGAGGCTGCCCTCGTATGTATATTGAGATGAGGCTGCCCCCATACATGTATATTGAGATGAGGCTGTCCCTGTACATGTATATTGAGATGAGGCTGCCCCGTACATGTATATTGAGATGAGGCTGTACATGTATATTGAGATGAGGCTGTCCCTGTACATGTATATTGAGATGAGGCTGTCCTGTACATGTATATTGAGATGAGGCTGCCCCCATACATGTATATTGAGATGAGGCTGCCCCCATACATGTATATTGAGATGAGGCTGTCCCCTACATGTATATTGAGATGAGGCTGCCCCTGTACATGTATATTGAGATGAGGCTGCCCTCGTACATGTATATTGAGATGAGGCTGCCCCCATACATGTATATTGAGATGAGGCTGTCCACGTACATGTATATTGAGATGAGGCTGTCCTTGTACATGTATATTGAGATGAGGCTGCCCTCATACATGTATATTGAGATGAGGCTGCCCCCATACATGTATATTGAGATGAGGCTGTACATGTATATTGAGATGAGGCTGCCCCCATACATGTATATTGAGATGAGGCTGCCCCCATACATGTATATTGAGATGAGGCTGCCCCCATACATGTATATTGAGATGAGGCTGTCCCTGTACATGTATATTGAGATGAGGCTGTCCCCGTACATGTATATTGAGATGAGGCTGTACATGTATATTGAGATGAGGCTGTACATGTATATTGAGATGAGGCTGTACATGTACATTGAGATGAGGCTGTCCCTGTACGTGTATATTGAGATGAGGCTGCCCCTGTACATGTATATTGAGATGAGGCTGCCCCCGTACATGTATATTGAGATGAGGCTGTACATGTATATTGAGATGAGGCTGTCCCTGTACATGTATATTGAGATGAGGCTGCCCCCATACATGTATATTGAGATGAGGCTGTCCACGTACATGTATATTGAGATGAGGCTGTCCTTGTACATGTTTATTGAGATGAGGCTGCCCTCATACATGTATATTGAGATGAGGCTGCCCCCATACATGTATATTGAGATGAGGCTGCCCCCATACATGTATATTGAGATGAGGCTGTCCCTGTACATGTATATTGAGATGAGGCTGCCCTCATACATGTATATTGAGATGAGGCTGCCTCCATACATGTATATTGAGATGAGGCTGCCCCCATACATGTATATTGAGATGAGGCTGCCCCCATACATGTATATTGAGATGAGGCTGCCCCCATACATGTATATTGAGATGAGGCTGCCCCCATACATGTATATTGAGATGAGGCTGCCCTCGTAAATGGATATTGAGATGTAGCTGCCCCCATACATGTATATTGAGATGAGGCTGTCCCTGTACATGTATATTGAGATGAGGCTGCCCCCATACATGTATATTGAGATGAGGCTGTCCCTGTACATGTATATTGAGATGAGGCTGTACATGTATATTGAGATGAGGCTGCCCCCGTACATGTATATTGAGATGAGGCTGTCCCCGTACATGTATATTGAGATGAGGCTGCCCCTGTACATGTATATTGAGATGAGGCTGTACATGTATATTGAGATGAGGCTGTCCCTGTACATGTATATTGAGATGAGGCTGTCCCTGTACATGTATATTGAGATGAGGCTGCCCCTTACATGTATATTGAGATGAGGCTGTACATGTATATTGAGATGAGGCTGTCCCTGTACATGTATATTGAGATGAGGCTGCCCCTGTACATGTATATTGAGATGAGGCTGTACATGTATATTGAGATGAGGCTGTACATGTATATTGAGATGAGGCTGCCCCTGTACATGTATATTGAGATGAGGCTGCCCCCATACATGTATATTGAGATGAGGCTGTACATGTATATTGAGATGAGGCTGCCCCCATACATGTATATTGAGATGAGGCTGTACATGTATATTGAGATGAGGCTGCCCCCGTACATGTATATTGAGATGAGGCTGTACATGTATATTGAGATGAGGCTGCCCCCGTACATGTATATTGAGATGAGGCTGTCCTCATACATGTATATTGAGATGAGGCTGTCCACGTACATGTATATTGAGATGAGGCTGTCCTTGTACATGTATATTGAGATGAGGCTGCCCTCATACATGTATATTGAGATGAGGCTGCCCCCATACATGTATATTGAGATGAGGCTGCCCCCATACATGTATATTGAGATGAGGCTGCCCTCATACATGTATATTGAGATGAGGCTGCCCCCATACATGTATATTGAGATGAGGCTGCCCCCATACATGTATATTGAGATGAGGCTGCCCTCGTACATGTATATTGAGATGAGGCTGCCCCCATACATGTATATTGAGATGAGGCTGTCCCTGTACATGTATATTGAGATGAGGCTGTCCCGTACATGTATATTGAGATGAGGCTTTACATGTATATTGAGATGAGGCTGTCCCTGTACATGTATATTGAGATGAGGCTGCCCCCGTACATGTATATTGAGATGAGGCTGCCCCTGTACATGTATATTGAGATGAGGCTGTCCTCGTACATGTATATTGAGATGAGGCTGCCCCCATACATGTATATTGAGATGAGGCTGTACATGTATATTGAGATGAGGCTGTCCCTGTACATGTATATTGAGATGAGGCTGCCCCCATACATGTATATTGAGATGAGGCTCTATATTGAGATGAGGCTGTCCCCGTACATGTATATTGAGATGAGGCTGCCCCTGTACATGTATATTGAGATGAGGCTGCCCCCATACATGTATATTGAGATGAGGCTGTACATGTATATTGAGATGAGGCTGTACATGTATATTGAGATGAGGCTGCCCCCATACATGTATATTGAGATGAGGCTGTACATGTATATTGAGATGAGGCTGTACAGTATTTGAGATGAGGCTGTATATGTATATTGAGATGAGGCTGTCCCTGTACATGTATATTGAGATGAGGCTGTACATGTATATTGAGATGAGGCTGTCCCACATACATGTATATTGAGATGAGGCTGTACATGTATATTGAGATGAGGCTGTCCCTGTACATGTATATTGAGATGAGGCTGTACATGTATATTGAGATGAGGCTGCCCCTGTACATGTATATTGAGATGAGGCTGCCCCCGTACATGTATATTGAGATGAGGCTGCCCCTGTACATGTATATTGAGATGAGGCTGCCCCCGTACATGTATATTGAGATGAGGCTGTCCTGTACATGTATATTGAGATGAGGCTGCCCCTGTACATGTATATTGAGATGAGGCTGCCCTGTACATGTATATTGAGATGAGGCTGCCCCTGTACATGTATATTGAGATGAGGCTGTCCCTGTACATGTATATTGAGATGAGGCTGTCCCTGTACATTGAGATGAGGCTGCCCCTGTACATGTATATTGAGATGAGGCTGCCCCCATACATGTATATTGAGATGAGGCTGTCCCTGTACATGTATATTGAGATGAGGCTGCCCCCATACATGTATATTGAGATGAGGCTGTACATGTATATTGAGATGAGGCTGTCCCCGTACATGTATATTGAGATGAGGCTGCCCCTGTACATGTATATTGAGATGAGGCTGCCCCCATACATGTATATTGAGATGAGGCTGTACATGTATATTGAGATGAGGCTGTACATGTATATTGAGATGAGGCTGCCCCCATACATGTATATTGAGATGAGGCTGCCCCGTACATGTATATTGAGATGAGGCTGCCCTGTACATGTATATTGAGATGAGGCTGTCCCTGTACATGTATATTGAGATGAGGCTGCCCCCATACATGTATATTGAGATGAGGCTGCCCGTACATGTATATTGAGATGAGGCTGTCCCTGTACATGTATATTGAGATGAGGCTGCCCTGTACATGTATATTGAGATGAGGCTGCCCCCATACATGTATATTGAGATGAGGCTGCCCCCATACATGTATATTGAGATGAGGCTGTCCCTGTACATGTATATTGAGATGAGGCTGCCCCGTACATGTATATTGAGATGAGGCTGTACATGTACATTGAGATGAGGCTGCCCTCGTACATGTATATTGAGATGAGGCTGTCCCCATACATGTATATTGAGATGAGGCTGTCCCCGTACATGTATATTGAGATGAGGCTTTACATGTATATTGAGATAAGGCTGTCCTTGTACATGTATATTGAGATGAGGCTGCCCCCGTACATGTATATTGAGATGAGGCTGCCCCTGTACATGTATATTGAGATGAGGCTGTCCTCGTACATGTATATTGAGATGAGGCTGCCCCCATACATGTATATTGAGATGAGGCTGTACATGTATATTGAGATGAGGCTGTCCCTGTACATGTATATTGAGATGAGGCTGCCCCCATACATGTATATTGAGATGAGGCTCTATATTGAGATGAGGCTGTCCCCGTACATGTATATTGAGATGAGGCTGCCCCTGTACATGTATATTGAGATGAGGCTGCCCCCATACATGTATATTGAGATGAGGCTGTACATGTATATTGAGATGAGGCTGTACATGTATATTGAGATGAGGCTGCCCCCATACATGTATATTGAGATGAGGCTGTACATGTATATTGAGATGAGGCTGTACAGGTATTTTGAGATGAGGCTGTATATGTATATTGAGATGAGGATGTCCCTGTACATGTATATTGAGATGAGGCTGTATATGTATATTGAGATGAGGCTGTCCCTGTATATGTATATTGAGATGAGGCTGTACATGTATATTGAAATGAGGCTGTCCCACATACATGTATATTGAGATGAGGCTGTACATGTATATTGAGATGAGGCTGTACATGTATATTGAGATGAGGCTGTCCCTGTACATGTATATTGAGATGAGGCTGCCCTCGTACATGTATATTGAGATGAGGCTGTACATGTATATTGAGATGAGGCTGCCCCTGTACATGTATATTGAGATGAGGCTGTACATGTATATTGAGATGAGGCTGCCCCCGTACATGTATATTGAGATACGGCTGTCCCCGTACATGTATATTGAGATGAGGCTGCCCTCGTACATGTATATTGAGATGAGGCTGCCCCTGTACATGTATATTGAGATGAGGCTGCCCCCATACATGTATATTGAGATGAGGCTGTCCCTGTACATGTATATTGAGATGAGGCTGCCCTCCTACATGTATATTGAGATGAGGCTGCCCTCATACATGTATATTGAGATGAGGCTGCCCTCGTACATGTATATTGAGATAAGGCTGCCCTCGTACATGTATATTGAGATGAGGCTGCCCTCGTACATGTATATTGAGATGAGGCATTCCCTGTACATGTATATTGAGATGAGGCTGCCCCTGTACATGTATATTGAGATGAGGCTGTCCCTGTACATGTATATTGAGATGAGGCTGTCCCCCGTACATGTATATTGAGATGAGGCTGTACATGTATATTGAGATGAGGCTGTATATGTATATTGAGATGAGGCTGTCCCTGTACATGTATATTGAGATGAGGCTGTATATGTATATTGAGATGAGGCTGTCCCTGTATATGTATATTGAGATGAGGCTGTACATGTATATTGAGATGAGGCTGTCCCCCATACATGTATATTGAGATGAGGCTGTACATGTATATTGAGATGAGGCTGTACATGTATATTGAGATGAGGCTGTACATGTATATTGAGATGAGGCTGCCCTCGTACATGTATATTGAGATGAGGCTGTACATGTATATTGAGATGAGGCTGCCCCTGTACATATATATTGAGATGAGGCTGTCCCCGTACATGTATATTGAGATGAGGCTGCCCTGTACATGTATATTGAGATGAGGCTGCCCTGTACATGTATATTGAGATGAGGCTGCCCCCATACATGTATATTGAGATTAGGCTGTCCCTGTACATGTATATTGAGATGAGTCTGCCCCCATACATGTATATTGAGATGAGGCTGTACATGTATATTGAGATGAGGCTGCCCCCATACATGTATATTGAGATAAGGCTGCCCCCGTACATGTATATTGAGATGAGGATGTACATGTATATTGAGATGAGGCTGCCCCCGTACATGTATATTGAGATGAGGCTGTACATGTATATTGAGATGAGGCTGTCCCTGTACATGTATATTGAGATGAGGCTGTCCCTGTACATGTTTATTGAGATGAGGCTGCCCCAATACATGTATATTGAGATGAGGCTGTCACTGTATATGTATATTGAGATGAGGCTGCCCCCGTACATGTATATTGAGATGAGGCTGTACATGTATATTGAGATGAGGCTGTCCCTGTACATGTATATTGAGATGAGGCTGTCCCTGTACATGTATATTGAGATGAGGCTGCCCCTGTACATGTATATTGAGATGAGGCTGTCCCCGTACATGTATATTGAGATGAGGCTGCCCCTGTACATGTATATTGAGATGAGGCTGTACATGTATATTGAGATGAGGCTGTCCCTGTACATGTATATCGAGATGAGGCTGCCCCTGTACATGTATATTGAGATGAGGCTGTCCCTGTACATGTACATTGAGATGAGGCTGTCCCTGTACATGTATATTGAGATGAGGCTGCCCCTGTACATGTATATTGAGATGAGGCTGCCCCCATACATGTATATTGAGATGAGGCTGTACATGTATATTGAGATGAGGCTGCCCCCGTACATGTATATTGAGATGAGGATGTACATGTATATTGAGATGAGGCTGTCCCCGTATATGTATATTGAGATGAGGCTGCCCCTGTAAATGTATATTGAGATGAGGCTGCCCCTGTATATGTATATTGAGATGAGGCTGCCCCCGTACATGTATATTGAGATGAGGCTGTACATGTACATTGAGATGAGGCTGCCCCTGTACATGTATATTGAGATGAAGCTGTCCCTGTACATTGAGATGAGGCTGCCCCTGTACATGTATATTGAGATGAGGCTGCCCCTGCACATGTATATTGAGATGAGGCTGCCCCTGTACATGTATATTGAGATGAGACTGCCCCTGTACATTGAGATGAGGCTGCCCCTGTACATGTATATTGAGATGAGGCTGCCCCTGTACATGTATATTGAGATGAGGCTGCCCCTGTACATGTATATTGAGATGAGGCTGCCCCTGTACATGTATATTGAGATGAAGCTGTCCCTGTACATTGAGATGAGGCTGCCCCTGTACATGTATATTGAGATGAGGCTGCCCCTGTACATGTATATTGAGATGAGGCTGTACATGTATATTGAGATGAGGCTGTCCCTGTACATTGAGATGAGGCTGCACCCGTACATGTATATTGAGATGAGGCTGTCCCTGTACATTGAGATGAGGCTGCACCCGTACATGTATATTGAGATGAGGCTGCCCCTGTACATTGAGATGAGGCTGCACCCGTACATGTATATTGAGATGAGGCTGCACCCGTACATGTACATTGAGATGAGGCTGCACCCGTACATGTACATTGAGATGAGGCTGCACCCGTACATGTATATTGAGATGAGGCTGTCCCTGTACATTGAGATGAGGCTGCACACGTACATGTATATTGAGATGAGGCTGCACCCGTACATGTATATTGAGATGAGGCTGCACCCGTACATGTATATTGAGATGAGGCTGTCCCTGTACATTGAGATGAGGCTGCACCCATACATGTATATTGAGATGAGGCTGTCCCTGTACATGCATATTGAGATGAGGCTGCCCCCATACATGTATATTGAGATGAGGCTGTCCCTGTACATGCATATTGAGATGAGGCTGCCCCCATACATGTATATTGAGATGAGGCTGTCCCTGTACATGCATATTGAGATGAGGCTGTCCCCATACATGTATATTGAGATGAGGCTGTCCCTGTACATGTATATTGAGATGAGGCTGCCCCCATACATGTATATTGAGATGAGGCTGTCCCTGTACATGTATATTGAGATGAGGCTGCCCCCATACATGTATATTGAGATGAGGCTGCCCTCATACATGTATATTGAGATGAGGCTGCCCCTGTACATGTATATTGAGATGAGGGTGCCCTTGTACATGTATATTGAGATGAGGCTGCCCCCATACATGTATATTGAGATGAGGCTGTACATGTATATTGAGATGAGGCTGCCCCTGTACATGTATATTGAGATGAGGCTGCCCCCATACATGTATATTGAGATGAGGCTGTACATGTATATTGAGATGAGGCTGCACCCGTACATGTATATTGAGATGAGGCTGTCCCTGTACATTGAGATGAGGCTGCACCCGTACATGTATATTGAGATGAGGCTGTTCCCATACATGTATATTGAGATGAGGCTGTCCCTGTACATGTATATTGAGATGAGGCTGTACATGCATATTGAGATGAGGCTGTCCCTGTACATTGAGATGAGGCTGCACCCGTACATGTATATTGAGATGAGGCTGCACCCGTACATGTATATTGAGATGAAGCTGTACATGTATATTGAGATGAGGCTGTCCCTGTACATGTATATTGAGATGAGGCTGTCCCTGTACATTGAGATGATGCTGCACCCGTACATGTATATTGAGATGAGGCTGCACCCGTACATGTATATTGAGATGAAGCTGTACATGTATATTGAGATGAGGCTGTCCCTGTACATGTATATTGAGATGAGGCTGCCCCTGTACATGTATATTGAGATGAGGCTGCCCTCGTACATGTATATTGAGATGAGGCTGTCCCCATACATGTATATTGAGATGAGGCTGTCCCCATACATGTATATTGAGATGAGGCTGTCCCCGTACATGTATATTGAGATGAGGCTGCCCCTGTACATGTATATTGAGATGAGGCTGTCCCCATACATGTATATTGAGATGAGGCTGTCCCTGTACATGCATATTGAGATGAGGCTGTCCCCATACATGTATATTGAGATGAGGCTGTCCCTGTACATGTATATTGAGATGAGGCTGTCCCCATACATGTATATTGAGATGAGGCTGTACATGTATATTGAGATGAGGCTGTCCCGTAGATGTATATTGAGATGGGGCTGTCCCTGTACATATTGAGATGAGGCTACCCCTGTACATGTATATTGAGATGAGGCTGTCCCCATACATGTATATTGAGATGAGGCTGTACATGTATATTGAGATGAGGCTGTCCCGTAGATGTATATTGAGATGGGGCTGTCCCGTACATATATAGTGAGATGAGGCTGCCCCCATACATGTATATTGAGATGAGGCTGCCCCCATACATATATATTGAGATGAGGCTGCCCCCATACATGTATATTGAGATGAGGCTGCCCCCATACATGTATATTGAGATGAGGCTGCCCTCGTACATGTATATTGAGATGAGGCTGTACATGTATATTGAGATGAGGCTGTCCCTGTACATGTATATTGAGATGAGGCTGTACATATATATTGAGATGAGGCTGCCCCCGTACATGTATATTGAGATGAGGCTGTACATATATATTGAGATGAGGCTGCCCCCGTACATGTATATTGAGATGAGGCTGTCCCTTTACATGTATATTGAGATGAGGCTGTCCCTGTACATGTATATTGAGATGAGGCTGCCCCTGTACATGTATATTGAGATGAGGCTGTCCCTGTACATGTATATTGAGATGAGGCTGCCCCCGTACATGTATATTGAGATGAGGCTGTACATATATATTGAGATGAGGCTGTCCCTGTACATGTATATTGAGATGAGGCTGTCCCTGTACATTGAGATGAGGCTGTCCCTGTACATTGAGATGAGGCTGTCCCTGTACATGTTTATTGAGATGAGGCTGTCCCTGTACATGTATATTGAGATGAGGCTGTCCCTGTACATGTATATTGAGATGAGTCGTCCCTGTACATGTATATTGAGATGAGGCTGCCCTCGTACATGCATATTTACATGAGGCTAACCTCATACATGTATATTGAGATGACCCATAATACGCCCAGAGTTGACATTACGTCATCGCCATGCTTGATTTCACTGGTCACATGATCATTTGGGGTGGATTGTTCGCACATGGTCTGATGAAAGTCATGTTACGCACTACGATGGTTGTACAAGGGTTTGGCGCCAACGAAACACTTCATTTCAGGACAACCACATTTTGGATACAACTGCTTTTGGGGGTGGGGGTGTAACTGCCTGGGGTTGTTTTTCCTTTGATTGTAAGTTCGACTTGTACGTTCTTAATAGTAATCTGACAGGCCAGAAATACAGTGACAATGTGCTCGCTCCACACGTAGTCCCTCATTTGGACAATCACGCGTTGGCTGACAGGCCAAGGTTCATGGACGACAAGGCTAGGTCACATAGAACACGAATTGTACAACATGTTTTACAGCAAGAGGCAGTTCAGACAATTCCATGGCCTGCGATGTCGCCAGACATTAACCTTACAGAGTATGTATGGGACTTTATTGGCCGAAAAATTAACCAACGCAATCCAAAATGTCAAAATATTGACGAATTAAGAACTGTTATCTTACAGGAGTGGCAACAGTTCCCCCAAGAATGGCTTAGGCGTCTTGTACAAAGTTTAGGCGTCTTGTATGAAGCTTAAGCGTCTTGTACGAAGTTAAGGCGTCTTGTACGAAGTTTAGGCGTCTTGTATGAAGCTCAAGCGTCTTGTACGAAGTTAAGGCGTCTTGTACGAAGCTTAGGCCTCTTGTACGAAGCTTAGGCGTCTTGTACGAAGTTTAGGCGTCTTGTATGAAGCTTAAGCGTCTTGTACGAAGTTAAGGCGTCTTGTACGAAACTTAGGCCTCTTGTACGAAGCTTAGGCGTCTTGTACAAAGTTTAGGCATCTTGTACAAAGTTTAGGCGTCTTGTACGAAGCTTAGGTGTCTTGGTGCAAAGCTTAGGCATCTTGTACAAAGCTTAGGCATCTTGTCCGTAACTTAGGTGTCTTGTACGTAGCTTAGGCATCTTGTGCGAAGCTTAGGCATCTTGTGCGAAGCTAGCCATCTTGTATGAAGCTTAGGCATCTTGTGCGAAGCTTAGGCATCTTGTGCGGAGCTTAGGCATCTTGTGCGAAGCGTAGACATCTTGTGCAAAGCTTGGGCATCTTGTGCGAAGCTTAAGCATCTTGTGCGAAGCTTAGCCATCTTGTACGAAGCTTAGGCGTCTTGTGTGAAGCTTAGGCATCTTGTGCGAAGCTTAGGCATATTGTACGAAGCTTAGGCATCTTGTGCGAAGCTTAAGCATCTTGTGCGAAGCTTAGGCATATTGTACGAAGCTTAGGCATCTTGTATGAAGCTTAGACATCTTGTACGAAGCTTAGGTGTCTTGTGCGAAGCTTAGGCATCTTGTGTGAAGCTTAGGCATCTTGTACGAAGCTTTAGGCATCTTGTACAAAGCTTAGGCGTCTTGTACGAAACTTGGGCGTCTTGTACAAAGCTTAGGCGTCTTGTATGAAGCTTAGGTATCTTGTGCGAAGCTTAGGCATCTTGTGCAAAGCTTAGGCATCTGGTGCGAAGCTTAGGCATCTTGGTGCAAAGCTTAGGCATCTTGTATGAAGCTTAGGCATCTTGTGCGAAGCTAGGCATCTTGTACGAAGCTTAGGCGTCTTGTGCGGAGCTTAGGCATCTTGTGCGAAGCTTAGGCATATTGTACGAAACTTAGGCATCTTGTGCGCAGCTTAGGCATCTTGTGCGAAGCTTAAGCATCTTGTGCGAAGCTTAGGCGTCTTGTACAAAGCTTAGGCATCTTGTGTGAAGCTTAGGCATCTTGTGCGAAGCTTAGGCATATTGTACGAAGCTTAGGCATCTTGTGCGAAGCTTAGGCATCTTGTGCGAAGCTTAGGCATATTGTACGAAGCTTAGGCATCTTGTATGAAGCTTAGACATCTTGTACGAAGCTTAGGTGTCTTGTGCGAAGCTTAGGCATCTTGTGTGAAGCTTAGGCATCTTGTACGAAGCTTTAGGCATCTTGTACAAAGCTTAGGCATCTTGTACGAAACTTGGGCGTCTTGTACAAAGCTTAGGCGTCTTGTATGAAGCTTAGGTATCTTGTGCGAAGCTTAGGCATCTTGTGCAAAGCTTAGGCATCTGGTGCGAAGCTTAGGCATCTTGGTGCAAAGCTTAGGCATCTTGTATGAAGCTTAGGCATCTTGTACGAAGCTTAGGAGTCTTGTGCGAAGCTAGGCATCTTGTACGAAGCTTAGGCGTCTTGTGCGGAGCTTAGGCATCTTGTGCGAAGCTTAGGCATATTGTATGAAACTTAGGCATCTTGTGCGCAGCTTAGGCATCTTGTGCGAAGCTTAAGCATCTTGTGCGAAGCTTAGGCATCTTGTACGAAGCTTAGGCGTCTTGTGTGAAGCTTAGGCATCTTGTGCAAAGCTTAGGCATATTGTACAATGCTTAAGCGTCTTGTGCAAAGCTTAGGCGTCTTGTGCGAAGCTTAGGCATCTTGTGTGAAGCTTAGGCATATTGTACGAAGCTTAGGCATATTGTACGAAGCTTAGGCATCTTGTACGAAGCTTAGACGTCGTGTACGAAGCTTAGGCGTATTGTGCAAAGCTTAGGCATCTTGGTGCGAAGCTTAGGCATCTTGTGTGAAGCTTAGGCATCTTGTACAAAGCTTTAGGTGTCTTGTATGAAGCTTAGGCATCTTGTACAAAGCTTTAGGCGTCTTGTACGAAGCTTAGGCGTCTTGTGCGAAGCGTGACGAGGCGTGTTATACAGATGCTTCCTGCCAAATTGGGAACATTTAGGGATTTTGGAGATGAAGCGCGTACATGGTTACTCATGACAGATGGACAGAAAACATGTTCCACGTGTTGTAAATATGACCCAAGCACGATGGGATAATAGTGTGCATAACTAGACATCATACTGAGGCGTCCTACCAAGTTTGGAGAAAATCCATCAACGGGTTTTGGTGATGATACGTGGACAGAAATAAATGTTCAGTGTCGTAAATCCCGTAAATATGACCCAACCACGATGGAATAATAGTATTCATAACTAGACATCATACTGAGGCGTCCTAACTAGACATCATACTGAGGCGTCCTAACTAGACATCATACTGAGGCGTCCTAATTAGACATCATACTGAGGCGTCCTAACTAGACATCATACTGAGGCGTCCTAACTAGACATCATACTGAGGCGTCCTAACTAGACATCATACTGAGGCATCCTAACTAGACATCATACTGAGGCGTCCTAACTAGACATCATACTGAGGCGTCCTAACTAGACATCATACTGAGGCGTCCTAACTAGACATCATACTGAGGCGTCCTAACTAGACATCATACTGAGGCGTCCTAACTAGACATCATACTGAGGCATCCTAACTAGACATCATACTGAGGCGTCCTAACTAGACATCATACTGAGGCATCCTAACTAGACATCATACTGAGGCGTCCTACCAAATTTGGTGAAAATCCAACAAGTTTTGGAGCAGACAAGGAAATATTGGATAGACAAAAAAAATGTTCAAAGGGACATAAATCCACAAATAAAACATTCCAATGAGTTATCTCGTTAAGTAAAGTCTTTAAAGCGACATTACATCGCAAAAAGCCAATAAATATAGTTTTACGTATAAATAGTAAGCTACTACAAATTCTTCGATATATATGATACTATGATTCCACCACTAACTTGTAATCAATAAACAATGAGGTTGAGGTCTACACATTCTTCGATATATATGATACTATGATTCCACCACTAACTTGTAATCAATAAACAATGAGGTTGAGGTCTACACATTCTTCGATATATATGATACTATGATTCCACCACTAACTTGTAATCAATAACAATGAGGTTGAGGTCTACACATTCTTCGATATATATGATACTATGATTCCACCACTAACTTGTAATCAATAAACAATGAGGTTGAGGTCTACAAATTATTCGATATATATGATACTATGATTCCACCACTAACTTGTAATCAATAAACAATGAGGTTGAGGTCTACACATTCCTCGATATATATGATAATATGATTCCACCACTAACTTGTAATCAATAAACAATGAGGTTGAGGTCTACACATTCTTCGATATATATGATACTATGATTCCACCACTAACTTGTAATCAATAAACAATGAGGTTGAGGTCTACAAATTCTTCGATATATATGATAATATGATTCCACCACTAACTTGTAATCAATAAACGATGAGGTTGAGGTCTACACATTCTTCGATATATATGATAATATGATTCCACCACTAACTTGTAATCAATAAACAATGAGGTTGAGGTCTACACATTCTCTAAAGTGAAAGCATGATTTCATATAGCAGCTTTTATGTCTGTTTATTATTGGAGTCTATAATAAATGTGTGACGCCGTAGCTTAGAGATAAGTCAAAGTCAGATTAGTCAAAAAATAATTATGCATATATATGAGATATAGCGGTAAATCTGTACCATAAATATTATTATCTGGGATACACGCGTTGTATTACGCATGGATGTTGACCGTATTTACATTATTTTGTTATGTCAACAAACGTTGCATACGACACTTGTTTATTAATTGAAATACTCATTCTGCAGCAAATATTTGGAACAAAATGATACCATATGATAAGAAATAACATGCATAATTTTGCATTTTCACCGATGTAATGTCGCTTTAATAGTATTAGTTTATACAAAGGGGGGGGGGGAGACATAATTAACTCTCCTTAATACAATACATTCACATTTTAAAGTTTATTAATGGTAATAAAAGTGGAAAGTACAGTAGAGAAAACCTCATCAATGTACATAGTGAATAGTATCTCATCAATGTACATAGTGAATAGTATCTCATCAATGTACATAGTGAATAGTACCTCATCAATGTACAGAGTGAATAGTACCTCATCAATGTACATAGTGAATAGTACCTCATCAATGTAAATAGTGAATAGTACCTCATCAATGTACATAGTGAATAGTATCTCATCAATGTACATAGTGAATAGTACCTCATCAATGTACATAGTGAATAGTACCTCATCAATGTACATAGTGAATAGTACCTCATCAATGTACATAGTGAATAGTATCTCATCAATGTACATAGTGAATAGTATCTCATCAATGTACATAGTGAATAGTACCTCATCAATGTACATAGTGAATAGTACCTCATCAATGTACATAGTGAATAGTATCTCATCAATGTACATAGTGAATAGTACCTCATCAATGTACATAGTGAATAGTATCTCATCAATGTACATAGTGAATAGTACCTCATCAATGTACATAGTGAATAGTATCTCATAAACATGCATATCAAATATTCAGTAGATCTAGAATCACATGAATATAAATACACAATACAGGGTTCATTTGAGGTTTAAATATTTTGGGAGAAGTTAGAAAGCCCCCGATTACGTCCATTAATGGTGTTCTTTAATAAATATCTGCAAAATATGGTTAAAATACACGGTATGACCTGACCATTAAATACAACATTTGAATAATAGGAGTGCTGTATAATGGGCCAGTGTCTTACTGGACAAAATCTTCTATCTAGAATGAACCCTGCAATGTGAGGATGGTTTGAACACCATGGTCTGCCTCACATATTGTTCATCATTACACCTATGTACACACAGTCTTGTACAAACAGCTCATTCAAGATTACAAATTTCATTTATTGAAAACCCATGACCCATTACATAAAGCTCAAAAGTTCCTGTTAAAAATAAAATTAATTCAAATATAAAAGTTCATGCCCACAAAGTACAGATAATGATTTTTATTTCCAGCAGGTAATCACAATATACAATGTAGCCTGTTGTATTTCTCTCACAATCTCCGTACATTCAACACACAGTTACCCGCACAGTTAGTTTATACAAATTTATTTTAGCTCGATTGCGAAACAAGTTATACAAATTTATTTTAGCTCAATTGCGAAACAAGTTATTTCAACTTATATAATTCACTCTCGAGACCTCATTCCTGATGGAATCCATCGCCACGAGGGAGAGAGAAGAGGCAACGTGGAATTTAAATGCCTTGCCTTAGGGCACAATCGTAACGGCTCCAGTGGGGCTCGGACCTTTCGCACCTGAAGCGAACGCGCATCCACTGCGCTATCACGACTTCACGACACACAGATACATACCCGCTCAATCTCTTTATATGAAAAAGTTGGTAGTTTCTTACAGAGGTTGGTGCACCAAGTAATTGGCCTCGAGGTTATAAAACTTTTCTCAGATCTCAAAGTCAAGCTCAAATATCTCAAACTCAAGCTCAAATGATCTAATTGGTTGATTCTGAGTTTTACTGCCAGCTGAACCAATCAGACACTTGAGACTGAGTTTTGAGATTGGAGAAAAGTTTTATAACCTGCTGGAGCCTGCCAAGGAAAGGTGTTGTTAGGTAAACTGCCTGCCAGCGACATAGCCCAAAATGGTGCTGATGCAGGCGTAAAACCCGAACAAACAAGGTTACATATCTTGCAATATGGTTACTGATATAAGAATATTTATTGGTTACTTCCCTTATACTTCAATGTCAACTTGTTACTGCCAAACAATCAGTCACAATTATGATTGGCAGGTGCAGTTTAGAACAGTCAATAAATCTAGTGTTAAACAGATAAAAGGATCTACAACGCTATAGTTAAAAGCAGACAGTATGAAGATTAGAGGGAGTACGCGTCCAGACTGCGCAGTAAACGTGGGCAGACTGCGATTCAACTGTATAAATGTGGGTAGACTGTTCCATAGCTTGATTGTTCTGGGGGGAAATTTAATACTTAAAACAAAAGAATCAATCGTCTTCTTCATTATCAATCATTCATTACAAACTGTTCTGCTTTCTGCTTGACATATTAATTAATATTTAATTGCAAATATAATCCTCACACACTTCTCAAGTTAATGCAAACATTTTTAAAAGAATTTTCTTTCATATATAATCGACTGTCAATCATTCGGTCCACTTCAAAAAATTAAAAACCGTCGGTAGCTTAGCTGTAAACATAAAAACCGTCGGTAGCTTAGCTTTAAATATAAAAACCGTCAGTAGCTTAGTTGTAAAAATAAAAACCGTCAGTAGCTTAGCTGTAAACATAAAAACCGTCAGTAGCTTAGCTGTAAACATAAAAACCGTCAGTAGCTTAGCTGTAAACATAAAAACCGTCAGTAGCTTAGCTGTAAACATAAAAACCGTCAGTAGCTTAGCTGTAAACATAAAAACCGTCGGTAGCTTAGCTGTAAACATAAAAACCGTCGGTAGCTTAGCTGTAAACATAAAAACCGTCGGTAGTTTAGCTGTAAACATCAAATGATTACTGCGCTAATTTCATGTAATTGACATGACATGCATTGAAAGCTTGATCGTCATGGATACTTTGGACCGATTCATTGCCCCCAGTTGGCAGTTAGCCAGTGTGATGTGTTTATTGTAACCGAACAGTTGAATCTGTAGTCCAGTGGTAACATGCTGGACTGGTAATCCAGGGATCTCAGGTTGGATCCCCATCTGACCCTAATAAAATTAACAGTCTTTCAGATGGGACGTTAAACCGAGGTCTCGTGTCGGTGCTTTACACCGTTCACGTAAAAGAACCTGTCTATCATGCACTATCCTCCAAAATCTAAAATGACTAATCTCTTCAGGAGACGTCGCTCATATGGGCAACCAGTAGCGATGATAAATAAACGTAAAACACGCATTGTAACCGGAAACACGTATGAACAAAGGATTATCGAGGATTATATTTACCAACTTAGTTTGTAAGAAAAATGTATCTGACCGATTTCTTGGCTTTTTCAACACTTTTCTGGATCGATTTTTAATTACTTTTTGGTTGCAAAATTTTTAGAAACCCTGCTGGAGACGTATCTAAAATGTTAATAACATAAAACATGCAATCATATAATAATATAAACCATAATTCTTAAAATCAGGACCTGCATAAAAACAAGGATATTACAAAAATAAATTCTAAATGAATTTATTTTAGTGTACAATTATTATGTTATACATACAGTCAAACCTGTCTTAAGCAGCCAGCAAAGGGAGTCAGAGAAAGTGGCTGCTTAGCACAGGTGGCTGCTTAATAGAGGTCAAATATATAGTAAAACAACATATAGAGAATCTTGAAACTGGCTGCTTAATACAGGTTGGCTGCTTAATGGAGGTGACCACTAACACAGGTTTGACTGTATACATATATATATGTGGTCCTCTCTACTTTCCGAATCTTTGGCTTAAAAAGCCTTTTTCAAGGAAAACAAAAATCATCCGGCTAATTAATTTTCTTTACGATTTTTATGAATTAATGGAATCATGATATTATGTTGACTGCATGCTACAGCGATATAGCGGCCATGCACAATTACAAACCCAACTTGAACAAATGCTACGAAGCAGCAACCACATGTGGGATGTTGCTAATCATTAAAACCTACTGATGGACGAAGAACAAAAACAAACTTCAACAATAGTACACATCAATGTAGCATAAAAACATTCACAAGATGTATTTGTATATGGCACAACAGTTCATATATGCCAGATGATGATGATGATGATGTTGTTGTTGTTGATGATGTTCATGTTGTTGATGATGTTGATGATAACGATGTTGATGATAACAATGTTGATGATGTTGATGTTGATGATGATGTTGATGATGATGTTGATGATGTTGATGATGATGTTGATGATGTTGTTGATGTTGATGATGTTGATGATGATGATGTTGATGATGATGTTGATGATGTTGTTGATGTTGATGATGATGTTGTTGTTGATGATGTTGATGATGTTGATGATGATGTTGATGATGTTGATGATGTTGTTGATGATGATGTTGATGATGTTGATGATGATGATAATGATGATTATGATGTTGATGATGTTGATGATGATGTTGATGATGATGTTGATGATGATGATAACGATGATTATGATGATGAGGAGGAGGAGGAAGACACATTAAAACAATGATGAATCTGTAATGAGTACATATATAACAATGTAATATGATATAGCAATTTATGTGTACAATCTATATAAGCAAATGACATATTTAGCAAGAAAATACGTTTCTAGAAACAAAGTCATTAATATATATATATATAATAGGTTCAATTCTGCAATATACAACAATTCCCGGACATACTTTATAGCATTCAATAAAACATTATTAAGGGCTATTTTTCATTTACATAAATATTCCTGAGTTTTAATATTTCAAATAAACTGTGAAATATACAAAGGAACACACACATAAACCTGTCTTATAACGACAACCATTATAAACCTGTCTACAACAACAACCATTATAAACCTGTCTATACCAACAACCATTATAAACCTGTCTATAACAACAACCATTATAAACCTGTCTATAACAACAACCATTATAAACCTGTCTACAACAACAACCATTATAAACCTGTCTATACCAACAACCATTATAAACCTGTCTATAACAACAACCATTATAAACCTGTCTATACCAACAACCATTATAAACTTGTCTATAACAACAACCATTATAAACCTGTCTATAATGACAATCATTATAAACCTGTCTATACCAACAACCATTATAAACCTGTCTATACCAACAACCATTATAAACATGACTATACCAACAACCATTATAAACCTGTCTATAACGACAACCATTATAAACCTGTCTATACCAACAACCATTATACACCTGTCTATACCAACAACCATTATAAACCTGTCTATACCAACAACCATTATAAACCTGTCTATACCAACAACCATTATACACCTGTCTATAACAACAACCATTATAAACCTGTCTATAACGACAACCATTATAAACCTGTCTATACCAACAACCATTATACACCTGTCTATACCAACAACCATTATACACCTGTCTATACCAACAACCATTATAAACCTGTCTATACCAACAACCATTATAAACCTGTCTATACCAACAACCATTATACACCTGTCTATACCAACAACCATTATACACCTGTCTATAACGACAATCATTATAAACCTGTCTATACCAACAACCATTATACACCTGTCTATACCAACAACCATTATACACCTGTCTATACCAACAACCATTATAAACCTGTCTATACCAACAACCATTATAAACCTGTCTATACCAACAACCATTATACACCTGTCTATAACAACAACCATTATAAACCTGTCTATAACAACAACCATTATAAACCTGTCTATACCAACAACCATTATACACCTGTCTATACCAACAACCATTATAAACCTGTCTATACCAACAACCATTATACACCTGTCTATACCAACAACCATTATACACCTGTCTATACCAACAACCATTATAAACCTGTCTATACCAACAACCATTATACACCTGTCTATAACAACAACCATTATAAACCTGTCTATACCAACAACCATTATAAACCTGTCTATACCAACAACCATTATACACCTGTCTATACCAACAACCATTATACACCTGTCTATACCAACAACCATTATAAACCTGTCTATACCAACAACCATTATACACCTGTCTATACCAACAACCATTATACACCTGTCTATAACAACAACCATTATAAACCTGTCTATACCAACAACCATTATAAACCTGTCTATACCAACAACCATTATAAACCTGTCTATACCAACAACCATTATAAACCTGTCTATACCAACAACCATTATAAACCTGTCTATACCAACAACCATTATAAACCTGTCTATACCAACAACCATTATAAACCTGTCTATAACAACAACCATTATAAACCTGTCTATACCAACAACCATTATAAACCTGTCTATACCAACAACCATTATAAACCTGTCTATAACAACAACCATTATAAACCTGTCTATACCAACAACCATTATAAACCTGTCTATAACGACAACCATTATAAACCTGTCTATACCAACAACCATTATAAACCTGTCTATACCAACAACCATTATAAACCTGTCTATACCAACAACCATTATAAACCTGTCTATAATGACAATCATTATAAACCTGTCTATACCAACAACCATTATAAACCTGTCTATACCAACAACCATTATAAACATGTCTATACCAACAACCATTATAAACCTGTCTATAATGACAATCATTATAAACCTGTCTATACCAACAACCATTATAAACCTGTCTATACCAACAACCATTATAAACATGTCTATACCAACAACCATTATAAACCTGTCTATAATGACAACCATTATAAACCTGTCTATAATGACAATCATTATAAACCTGTCTATACCAACAACCATTATAAACCTGTCTATACCAACAACCATTATAAACCTGTCTATACCAACAACCATTATAAAACTGTCTATAACGACAACCATTATAAACCTGTCTATAATGACAATCATTATAAACCTGTCTATACCAACAATCATTATAAACCTGTCTATACCAACAACCATTATAAATCTGTCTATACCAACAACCATTATAAACCTGTCTATACCAACAACCATTATAAACCTGTCTATAATGACAATCATTATAAACCTGTCTATACCAACAACCATTATAAACCTGTCTATACCAACAACCATTATAAACATGTCTATACCAACAACCATTATAAACCTGTCTATACCAACAACCATTATACACCTGTCTATAACAACAACCATTATAAACCTGTCTATACCAACAACCATTATAAACCTGTCTATACCAACAACCATTATACACCTGTCTATAACACAACCATTATAAACCTGTCTATACCAACAACCATTATAAAACTGTCTATAACGACAACCATTATAAACCTGTCTATACCAACAACCATTATAAACCTGTCTATACCAACAACCATTATAAAACTGTCTATAACGACAACCATTATAAACCTGTCTATAACGACAACCATTATAAACCTGTCTATACCAACAACCATTATAAACCTGTCTATAACGACAACCATTATAAACCTGTCTATAACGACAATCATTATAAACCTGTCTATACCAACAACCATTATAAACCTGTCTATACCAACAACCATTATAAACCTGTCTATACCAACAACCATTATAAACCTGTCTATAATGACAATCATTATAAACCTGTCTATACCAACAACCATTATAAACCTGTCTATACCAACAACCATTATAAACATGTCTATACCAACAACCATTATAAACCTGTCTATAATGACAATCATTATAAACCTGTCTATACCAACAACCATTATAAACCTGTCTATACCAACACCCATTATAAACATGTCTATACCAACAACCATTATAAACCTGTCTATAATGACAACCATTATAAACCTGTCTATAATGACAATCATTATAAACCTGTCTATACCAACAACCATTATAAACCTGTCTATACCAACAACCATTATAAACCTGTCTATACCAACAACCATTATAAAACTGTCTATAACGACAACCATTATAAACCTGTCTATAATGACAATCATTATAAACCTGTCTATACCAACAATCATTATAAACCTGTCTATACCAACAACCATTATAAATCTGTCTATACCAACAACCATTATAAACCTGTCTATACCAACAACCATTATAAACCTGTCTATAATGACAATCATTATAAACCTGTCTATACCAACAACCATTATAAACCTGTCTATACCAACAACCATTATAAACATGTCTATACCAACAACCATTATAAACCTGTCTATAATGACAACCATTATAAACCTGTCTATAATGACAATCATTATAAACCTGTCTATACCAACAACCATTATAAACCTGTCTATAATGACAATCATTATAAACTCCAATGAGAGACTACCTGTCAACACATAGTGGTCTTTTACAAAGAGGTCGAATTGTGTGTTAGCTGCCTATATTATAAAACGACTATGTATAGCTGTCTATGTTTGTGTGTAACTGCATACACGTTTATATACAATACAAGTGTAATTCATTGAATATTTATATATGAAACAAATTCATATTCTCAGTAAATATAACTGCATTTATTCAACAATAGTCAAGTTTCTGTACTGGCCAATCAATAGAGAGTTTATCACAGGATAAACCAATCAATTTACACCAGTTGGTGTCACATGACACAGTTTCTGTAATGACCAATCAATAGAGAGTTTATCACAGGATAAACCAATCAATTTACACCAGCTGGTGTCACATGACACAGTTTCTGTACTGGCCAATCAATAGAGAGTTTATCACAGGATAAACCAATCAATTTACACCAGCTGGTGTCACATGACACAGTTTCTGTACTGGCCAATCAATAGAGTGTTTATCACAGGATAAACCAATCAATTTACACCAGCTGGTGTCACGTGACACAGTTTCTGTACTGGCCAATCAATAGAGAGTTTATCACATGATAAACCAATCAATTTACACCAGCTGGTGTCACATGACACGGTTTCTGTACTGGCCAATCAATAGAGAGTTTATCACAGGATAAACCAATCAATTTACACCAGCTGGTGTCACATGACACAGTTTCTGTACTGGCCAATCAATAGAGAGTTTATCACAGGATAAACCAATCAATTTACACCAGCTGGTGTCACATGACACAGTTTCTGTACTGGCCAATCAATAGAGTGTTTATCACAGGATAAACCAATCAATTTACACCAGCTGGTGTCACGTGACACAGTTTCTGTACTGGCCAATCAATAGAGAGTTTATCACATGATAAACCAATCAATTTACACCAGCTGGTGTCACATGACACGGTTTCTGTACTGGCCAATCAATAGAGAGTTTATCACAGGATAAACCAATCAATTTACACCAGCTGGTGTCACATGACACAGTTTCTGTACTGGCCAATCAATAGAGAGTTTATCACAGGATAAACCAATCAATTTACACCAGCTGGTGTCACGTGACACAGTTTCTGTACTGGCCAATCAATAGAGAGTTTATCACAGGATAAACCAATCAATTTACACCAGCTGGTGTCACATGACACAGTTTCTGTAATGACCAAGCAGTAAAGAATTTATCACCGGATAAACCAATCATTTGGCACCATTTGGTGTCACATGACACAGTAGCTTTACTGGCCAATCAAGTATAACACAAGTATTAAAACTGATGCTGGCGCGTCAACAAGGTGGATCTGTAGTTCAGTGGTAACACGCTGGACTGGTAATCCAGGGATCGCAGGTTCGATCCCCCGCTTGACCCTAATAAATTGAACAGTCTTTCAGATGGGACATTAAACCGAGGTCTTGTGTCGGTGCTTTACACCGTGCACGTAAAAGAACCAGAGGAGACTCTGGTCTGTATCATTGCACTATCCTCCAAAAATCTAAAATGACTAATCTCTTCAGGAGGCGTCGCTCATGTGGGTAACCGGTAGCGACGATAAATAAAGGTAAAACACACACACATGATCAAGTCTGTGGTCAGGAGATCTTCCCCTCCCTGTGTCTCTCCACTTGTTTGTATGGAACCTTTTTTGACTTCTTGGAATTATTTTGTCCCGAATTTCTCGGCTTAAAAATGTGTTTAGATAACGGTGTATCTGGAAAACAGGAAGCACCATTGGTATCTGAGCTGGCAGGATAGAGTGCCTCCGTCTCCGAGGTATTTAGTTTCTCCTCACTTGTACAGTTGGAACTGACTACAGACACCTGGTCCTAAAATACAAGCAAAATACAGGTATCTGGTCCTAAAATACAAGCAAAATACAGGTATCTGGTCCTAAAATACAAGCAAAATACAGGTATCTGGTCCTAAAATACAAGCAAAATACAGGTATCTGGTCCTAAAATACAAGCAAAATACAGGTATCTGGTCCTAAAATACAAGCAAAATACAGGTATCTGGTCCTAAAATACAAGCAAAATACAGGTATCTGGTCCTAAAATACAAGCAAAATACAGGTATCTGGTCCTAAAATACAAGCAAAATACAGGTATCTGGTCCTAAAATACAAGCAAAATACAGGTATCTGGTCCTAAAATACAAGCAAAATACAGGTATCTGGTCCTAAAATACAAGCAAAATACAGGTATCTGGTCCTAAAATACAAGCAAAATACAGGTATCTGGTCCTAAAATACAGTCGAACTTTGTTGCCTCGAACTCTACAGGTCTGTGAATAATGGTAGAGACACATGGGTGGTTCAAGTCAAGGATAGTCTGTCTGGAGTGACCCACGATATTTAGAAATTACGTGTATTAGTAGCTTACTGTTGCATGCTGGTTTATGCAATACATCCAATATATCCTTCTCTCGTGGTTTGATACGAATCCGTGTTTATACGACGGCGTTTCATAATCATGTTAAATGATATTATAATCTATAAGAATATCGATATTTTGGTAAACATTTTGTGCAATTCAGTGACGAATGGTTTAAATCTACATATAATGTCATATCAGGTAGAGCTATGTATTCTAAAAATAGAACGTGTCGATCAGTAGGTAATGTACAGCGATTTAACAAATGGACAGGTTACATACAATGTTTAATTGCTTACTTCTTAAAGCAGCCACTGATCGTCGTCTGCTTTGCCGTATTATGTTTATTATCCGTATTATGTTTATTATCCGTATTATGTTTATTATCCGTATTATGTTTATTATGTTTATTATCCGTATTATGTTTATTATCCGTATTATGTTTATTATCCGTATTATGTTTATTATCCGTATTATGTTTATTATCCGTATTATGGTTTATTATCCGTATTATGTTTATTATCCGTATTATGTTTATTATCCGTATTATGTTTATTATCGTATTATGTTTATTATCCGTATTATGTTTATTATCCGTATTATGTCGGATTTGAGCAACGCCTTAAATAAGGAGCGCATCTTTAACTCAATAGTTTATACAAATTTATCTTAGCTCGATTGCGAAACAAGTTCTTACAACATATATTAATCACTCTCAAGACCTCATTCCTGATGGAATCCATCGCCACGAGGGAGAAAGAGGCAATGTGGAATTTAAATGCCTTGCCTAAGGGCACAATCGTAATGGCTCCAGCGGGGCTCGAACTCCGGACCGTTCGCACCTGAAGCGAATGCGCATCCACTGCGCTATCACGACTTCCACTTGAACTCAATAAGTGTGCAATATGTTTGTTCTGTACATAATCACATCTAATACAAATTAAAATATGTATAAAAAAGCCGCCGTGAGCGAAAATATTTAACGATAGAATAATAATTGCCAATTTTACAACTTGTAAATTACTCTCACTTGCTTGTACCGATGACAAGAGATGTCAATCAATGAGAAAGGTGAGGAAACATCTGTGTACATTTTCTGACATATGAGGACCTGGGCACTCAGCCAATTGTGTTCGATCCAATGGTGTTAATTGAAGTAGTAATTGATTTTGTGGGACCGTGGAAGTCGTGATAGCGCAGTGGATGCACGTTTGCTTCAGGTGCGAAAGGTTTAAATTCCACGTTGCCTCTTCTCTCTCCTTCATGGCGATGGATTCCATCAGGAATGAGGTCTCGAGAGTGATTAATATAAGTTGAAATAACTTGTTTCGCAATCGAGCTAAAATAAATTTGTATAAACTATTTTGTGGGACCAGTGATCTGGTTCGAGAGTTCCAGTTATCCGTGTTCGAATCATCGAAGGTAGAACAATATGCATTTATATAGAGATTAATGCCGGGACAAAACGACGTGTGCAAACAGGCGTGTCCTAGTTCACCAAGTTCGAGGCAATGAAGTTCCACTGTATAAACAACAAGGCTATTAAGTGCTTGGATCGCTCACCAGAGTTGAAAAACTGAAAGGGCATTAAAACATAATTTCTCAAGTCTCAAGACCTAACCCAAGACCACTTATTATCTCTATTTTAATATGGTAACGTATTTAAAAGAGCGTAACGTAAAAAAGCCCCAACGTGCAGATGGCAGAAAACAGGAAAATACTCCACAGGTGTTGTTGGTCTTTCAGATAAACTAGGTCTAGAATCTTTCTCCCATGGGGGGAGGGTTTGTCATGCCCACAGTCTAACTAGACAATAGATCTAGCGTTCTCATAGTCTGTGTGTACAGACAGACGGACAGTGCGAAAAGTATATGTCCCTAAAGATTAAATTTCTACGGGGTATAAAAGGCATTCCACTGGGAACCATATTTTTTGATGAATCGATACAGCTTGAGCAAAGGTTACTGGTGGGGTGGGGACTTACTGTAGGTGTCGATAATTAGTGTCGATAATTAGTGTCGATAATTAGTGTCGATAATTAGTGTCCGGATGTAAATACGAAGATTCAAAGAAAGAACTTATAATATCAATTTTTGAGAAAGGGCTTTTTTTGGCTCGCCAGTAATTTCTGAAATCAGACTCTTTTTGGTCAAAGGTCAAGGTCACAGGAACTTCTCATGGATGTAGAAAATGAGTCCTCGGACGTGTATGCAAGTTTGAAAGCAATTACTTTAGATTTTTGAGAAATGATAAGGTTTGAGGGTTTTTAATACATAAATAATTTCTATAATCGGACTATGATATAATTGTTTGGCCGAAATTCATGTTCAAGGTCACACGTGTGGACTTATTGCGGGTGTAGAGAATTTGTCCTCGGATGTGCATGCGAAGTTTCAAAGCAATAATTGATGTTTTTTAAGAAAGGATAATGAAAATTCAAGGTCATTCTTGGTGAGGGGGGACTTGTTGAGGGGGACTTGGTGGGGGGGACTTGGTTAGGGGGGACTTGGTGAGAGGGGATTTGTTGAGGAGGACTTGATTAGGGGGACTTGATTAGGGGGACTTGGTTAGGGGGACTTGGTGAGGGGGGAATTGTTGAGGACTTGGTTCGGGGGGACTTGGTGAGGGGGGATTTGTTGGGGAGGACTTGATGACGAGGATTTGGTGAGGGGGACTTGGTGAGGGAGACTTGGTGAGGGGGGACTTGGTGAGGAGGGACTTGGTGAGGGGGACTTGTTGGGGGGACTTTGGGACTTGGTAAGGGGGAACTTGGTGAGGGGGGACTTGTTGGAGGGACTTGGTGAGGGGGGCCTTGGTTAGGGGGGACTTGGTGAGGGGGGATTTGTTGGGGGGACTTGGTTAGGGGGGCCTTGGTGAGGGGGGACTTGTTGGGGGACTTGGTTAGGGGGACTTGGTGAGGGGGGATTTGTTGGGGGGACTTGGTGAGGGGGGACTTGGTTAGGGGGGACCTGGTGAGGGGGAATTGTTGGGGGGAATTGTTGGGGGGCCTTGGTGAGGGGGGATTTGGTGAGGGGAGACTTGGTGAGGGGGACTTGGTGAAGGGGAGGTGAGGGGGGACTTGGTGAAGGGGAGGTGAGGGGGGACTTGGTGAAGGGGAGGTGAGGGGGGACTTGGTGAAGGGGAGGTGAGGGGGGACTTGGTGAAGGGGAGGTGAGGGGGGACTTGGTGAAGGGGAGGTGAGGGGGGATTATATATGATGGTTTTCAGCTTGGTTTCCATACAACAAACACAGTCATACT
Organism: Archivesica marissinica; assembly: GCA_014843695.1. Classification (NCBI taxonomy): domain Eukaryota; kingdom Metazoa; phylum Mollusca; class Bivalvia; order Venerida; family Vesicomyidae; genus Archivesica; species Archivesica marissinica. The sequence continues at coordinate 69,612,465 of CM026402.1, forward strand.
TACTGCCCTCTTATTAAATCTAAATATTCGCCACTCCCTGGGGGGTCTGTCTGAATTAATAGTTTCCGTGCTGGTTCTCTGGTAGTTGGGGTTGGTGAACGTCATAGACAAGAAATCCTCCTGGTACTCACGCCGACGTCGTTGTCTGAAAACAAGCTCAGTGAGTCAAACTACGAGTAACTTAAAATACTGGAGACATTAATGTCGTCATGGATACATGAAAACAAACTCAATGAGTCAAACTACGAGTAACTTAAAATACTGGAGACATTAATGTCGTCATGGATACATGAAAACAAACTCAATGAGTCAAACTACGAGTAACTTAAAATACTGGAGACATTAATGTCGTCATGGATACATGAAAACAAACTCAATGAGTCAAACTACGAGTAACTTAAAATACTGGAGACATTAATGTCGTCATGGATACATGAAAACAAACTCAATGAGTCAAACTACGAGTAACTTAAAATACTGGAGACATTAATGTCGTCATGGATACATG
>CM026402.1:69613972-69646934 GCA_014843695.1 Archivesica marissinica
AAATCTAATTATAAGATAGATATATATATTATAGATATAGATAATTATTTAACCCTAAATATGCCAAGAAATCAATATGGCTGCCATAGAGATAATTTGAGCAATGATTAACTGTCAAGGATACAATTACAGTTTATTTTGTCACTATAATCAAATTTGGTCATGCATGCAAATTAGCTTATAGCAGCATTACATCGTAATCAACAAACGAAATGTAAACACGCACAGCGCGCATGCGTGAAACAACAGCGGATATGCCATGTTTGCTTTCATCATTGCCGAAGGGGGACGATGCATTCGGAATGTAAATCAGGTTCCGATTGTAAATAAGTGCGCGTGACCGACCGACACGGAAAGTCATACTTTCGGTTTCGAGTTTGTTTTATCGCAAAACATACTTTTTACTAATTGAACATAATTATACAAATTAAAATTTAAGAATGTGTAGCAGCATTGATACCCATACGTAACATTTGAATTTTTCAAATATCTTTTATTTCATACGATATAGGGCTTTTTGTCTTTAAGGTAACTTTATTTTATACTTTATTAATTTTACAACGATTGCGAAGCAAGTTTTAACAACTTATATTAATCACTCTCGTTGTCTCAGATGAAAGCGTATATTTGTTCATTCATGTGGTAACTGAGTTCATGTGCAGTCAAGGTAAAATGTTCCGACATTCATCGCCATGTTTGTGACATTTGCAAGCTTCAATCCCATTGTTCTGTAACTGTAGAGCCTACCCAGGCATTCCTTGGTACATGCACATGACCGCTGAGCATGTTTTAGAATAGGTGGTAGAGAGAAAAGTCGTGGTACTAACTGCCCATCCTTACGATCGCAACCCATATTGGTTACAGTGGGAAAAACCGGAGAAGGCACGTAGGATTTTGCTTGGTAATGGCTTCGCATGGTATGAAATCGAGTTGCATCCGATATTGGAGGTAGTTCGTTCTTGTGATCATCTTATACAGAACAGTTTAGCTCATGCCAGCCGCGTCTGCTTTGGATACTCCATATAGCTGACAGATGATCTTCTCTGTCCGATTTAGTGATGTCTTCTGTTTACCCCAGATGACTCATCTTGTTGTCATGTTCTTTTATGTTTTTTTTCTTTTGGTTGTGCAAAAAACCCCTCAAAAATCATATGAATGTACATATATCTATTATGAATATTGTAAATGTATATATACATTGTAAGGCTCCTCGACCCCTATGACCTATGACGTGGAAAATAAATGGGGTTACTCCGAAAGGGGGCCTGGAAAAAAAAACAAACAACAACAACAACAAAACTTGTGATGATGCTGGAAGAAACACTATGCCGTATGCATGCGGTGTCCACGGAGTTGTCACACCCTGTGATCTATGATCAATGAACAGGGCTGTGACCAATCAGATAGTTGGACAGTAACAATGAAAATATACCTTGTTATCTCCGGGTTCCATGAAAGTGGACCAATCAGATGGCAGTGTCAGTGCTGCTTGCTATCTCCTGCTGCCTGCTAAATCTGACAGGTTTCTTAGAATGTGCTGACACAGTCAATTTCATGAAAAACAAAAAAGAGACCGAAAAGCATCGTGTTCTAGAAATACACAAACTATTTACGAGATACATGTAATAGCCGGTGTCTACTGTCTCAATTTCAACATTTTACATCAATATAATTTAAAAATGAACCAATCAAATTATTACTAATAATTCTAACACGACCCAGCTAATAACATACATACTTATAGAGTAAAATCTACCTCCGGTTATTCTGCGATATACCTACCTTGAACTATGCTGCGCGCGCACCGTGTTTTGGCTATTCCATTTATACAATGCGTGTAAAGTTTTATGAATGAAAGTCACGTGATGTTTGTAAATACTACCGTGGGAATTCGCGGAAGTGACCTATTTTTAGAATCAGATAATCTCTTGTCCGTCTTGTTTTTCAACCGAGGAAATCTAGAGGGAAGGGGTCCGGAGGTTCCGGGGGCAGTTCCTCCTTAACATTGTTGGGGGTATATAAGCTACTTCCTGCGTTTTCTGACTTTAGTTTAGACGCATAATTATGTACTGACCTTTCAGCTCTCTAGCAGTCAACATTTGATACAACAATGGGATATTTTTTTGCTTTTTAATTATTTAATTATTCATTATTTGTTTTGCTTTGGAAATTATAACCGAGGCAGTGTGCCTCAGTTTGCCTCGGTGTGTCTCAGTGTGGCTACTGGCCTGACATAGCTTCAATTATTGAGGTGTAGGCACTGTGTGTATTTTACTGTTATTTATCGTCGCTACCGGTTGCCCATATGAGCGACGCCTCCTGAAGCGATTAGTCAGTTTAGATCTTAGGAGAATAGTGCAATGATACAAACAGAGACCCATTCAAGAAGAATCTCCCCTGGTTCGTTTACGTGCACGATTTAGAATGTAAAGTTAGCACCGACACGAGACCTCGGTGTAGCGTCCCACCTGAAAAACTGTTAAAAACTGTAGGCACTGACGTCCTGACGTCCACTGCAATTTAATATAGTCATTAAGCAGAAAGCATTGTGTTGTGATAGAGGTCAGTCTCACAACAATATACTTCTAATAATCACTAACGCGTGTCTGTTTTTTTCTACACCCCATTGTCTCATCAATCGCTCGGCGCTAATTGGATATCTAGATTAAATTACAGTACACATGGATATAATCCAGATATGCGCATGTTTTGACATCGCCAAATTGAACATCTTTCAATTCAATTCACAACTAGTAATCTGTAGTCTGATGTTTATGAATCGTTCAGTACATTAAAGTTTTTACAATACGCTTCTAATTTTTTTTTATTATACAAATTTATTTTAGCTCGATTGCGAAACAAGTTCTTATAACTTATATCAATCACTCTCGAGACCTCATTCCTGATGGAATCCATCGCCACAAGGGAGAGAGAAGAGGCAACGTGGAATTTAAATGCCTTGCCTAAGGGCACAATCGTAACGGCTCAAGCGGGGCTCGAACTCCGGACCTTTCGCACCTGAAGCGAACGCGCATCCACTGCGCTATCACGACTTCTATTCTACTTGCATATAGTTTAACAATACATTGCAAGGAACTAGCCGTCAAAAGAATCGCATGCGATTGGTGTGTTTTACGTTTATTTATCGTCGCTACCGGTTGCCTATATGAGCGACGCCTCCTGAGGAGGATAGTGCAATACAGACGGTAGTCCCATTCCAGAATATCCTCTTATTATTTTACATGCACGGTGTAAAGCACAGACACGAGACCTCGGTTTAAAGTCTCATCTGAAATACTTTTAATTTTATTATGGTCATGCGGGGGATCGAACCTGCGATCCCTGGATTACCAGTCCGACGTGTTAACCACTGGACTACAGATTCGTCTGCAAGCGGTTTGCTTTGCTTACGTCATTAAATATGGCCGCCTACACTGTGGCGGAGCTTGGTGCTGGTCTTTATTGCATTTATTTGTATGACAAGACGTAGGAATCCGCACATACATGTCCAGATCCAGAGTGGTTACGGTCGTTGACTCCAAATCATTTGCTCCTCACCTCATGTTCGAATCCCACTGGTGCTTATTATTGCGAGGAAGCTGTCCATATGGCTCGCGGAATATCGGTGATTCTACCCGGGTGCCGTCCGTGCCTGGACACTTGGGATCGGTAATTATACCAGGGTGCCGTCCGTGCCTGGACACTTGTGATCGGTGATTATACCAGGGTGCCGTCCGTGCCTGGACACTTGGGATCGGTGATTCTACCCGGGTGCCGCCCGTGCCTGGACACTTGGGATCGGTGATTCTACCCGGGTGCCGTCCGTGCCTGGACACTTGGGATCGGTGATTCTACCCGGGTGCCGTCCGTGCCTGGACACTTGGGATCGGTAATTATACCCGGGTGCCGTCCGTGCCTGGACACTTGGGATCGGTGATTCTACCCGGGTGCCGTCCGTGCCTGGACACTTTGGATCGGTAATTATACCCGGGTGCCGTCCGTGCCTGGACACTTGGATCGGTGATTATACCCGGGTGCCGTCCGTGCCTGATTTGGATTGGTGATTATACCCGGGTGCCGTCCGTGCCTGGACACTTAGGATCGGTGATTCTACCCGGGTGCCGTCCGTGCCTGGACACTTGTGATCGGTGATTATACCAGGGTGCCGTCCGTGCCTGGACACTTGTGATCGGTGATTATACCAGGGTGCCGTCCGTGCCTGGACACTTGTGATCGGTGATTATACCTGGGTGACGTCCGTGCCTGGACACTTGGGATCGGTGATTCTACCCGGGTGCCGTCCGTGCCTGGACACTTGGGATCGGTGATTCTACCCGGGTGCCGTCCGTGCCTGGACACTTGGGATCGGTAATTATACCCGGGTGCCGTCCGTGCCTGGACACTTGGGATCGGTGATTCTACCCGGGTGCCGTCCGTGCCTGGACACTTTGGATCGGTAATTATACCCGGGTGCCGTCCGTGCCTGGACACTTTGGATTGGTGATTATACCCGGGTGCCGTCCGTGCCTGGACACTTTGGATTGGTGATTATACCCGTGTGCCGTCCGTGCCTGGACACTTAGGATCGGTGATTCTACCCGGGTGCCGTCCGTGCCTGGACACTTGTGATCGGTGATTATACCAGGGTGCCGTCCGTGCCTGGACACTTGTGATCGGTGATTATACCAGGGTACCGTCCGTGCCTGGACACTTGGGATCGGTGATTATACCCGGGTGCCGTCCGTGCCTGGACACTTTGGATCGGTGATTATACCCGGGTGCCGTCCGTGCCTGGACACTTGGGATCGGTGATTATACCAGGGTGCCGTCCGTGCCTGGACACTTGGGATCGGTGTTTCTACCCGGGTGCCGTCCCGTGCCTGGACACTTGGGATCGGTGATTCTACCCGGGTGCCGCCCGTGCCTGGACACTTGGAGGACACTTGGGATCGGTGATTATACCCGGGTGCCGTCCGTGCCTGGACACTTGGGATCGGTGATTATACCCATGTGCCGTCCGTGCCTGGACACTTGGGATCGGTGATTATACCAGGGTGCCGTCCGTGCCTGGACACTTGGGATCGGTGTTTCTACCCGGGTGCCGTCCGTGCCTGGACACTTGGGATCGGTGATTCTACCCGGGTGCCGTCCGTGTCTGGACACTTGTGATCGGTGATTATACCAGGGTACCGTCCGTGCCTGGACACTTGGGATCGGTGATTATACCCGGGTGCCGTCCGTGCCTGGACACTTTGGATCGGTGATTATACCCGGGTGCCGTCCGTGCCTGGACACTTGGGATCGGTGATTATACCCATGTGCCGTCCGTGCCTGGACACTTGGGATCGGTGATTATACCAGGGTGCCGTCCGTGCCTGGACACTTGGGATCGGTGTTTCTACCCGGGTGCCGTCCGTGCCTGGACACTTGGAGGACACTTGGGATCGGTGATTATACCCGGGTGCCGTCCGTGCCTGGACACTTGGGATCGGTGATTATACCCGGGTGCCGCCCGTGCCTGGACACTTGGGATCGGTGATTATACCCGGGTGACGTCCGTGCCTGGACACTTGGGATCGGTGATTCTACCCGGGTGCCGTCCGTGCCTGGACACTTGGGATCGGTGATTCTACCCGGGTGCCGTCCGTGCCTGGACACTTGGGATCGGTGATTATACCCGGGTGACGTCCGTGCCTGGACACTTGGGATCGGTGATTCTACCCGGGTGCCGTCCGTGCCTGGACAATTGGGATCGGTGATTCTACCCGGGTGCCGTCCGTGCCTGGACACTTGGGATCGGTGATTCTACCCGGGTGCCGTCCGTGCCTGGACACTTGGGATCGGTGATTATACCCGGGTGACGCCCGTGCCTGGACAATTGGGATCGGTGATTCTACCCGGGTGATGTCCGTGCCTGGACACTTGGGATCGATGATTATACGCGGGTGACGTCCGTGCCTGGACAATTGGGATCGGTGATTCTACCCGGGTGATGTCCGTGCCTGGACACTTGGGATCGATGATTATACGCGGGTGACGTCCGTGCCTGGACAATTGGGATCGGTGATTCTACCCGGGTGACGCCCGTGCCTGGACACTTGGGATCGGTGATTCTACCCGGGTGCCGTCCGTGCCTGAACACTTGGGATCGGTGATTCTACCCGGGTGACGCCCGTGCCTGGACACTTGGGATCGGTGATTATACCCGGGTGACGCCCGTGCCTGGACACTTGGGATCGGTGATTATACCCGGGTGACGCCCGTGCCTGGACACTTTGGATCGGTGATTCTACCCGGGTGACGCCCGTGCCTGGACACTTTGGATCGGTGATTCTACCCGGGTGACGCCCGTGCCTGGACACTTGGGATCGGTGATTATACCCGGGTGACGTCCGTGCCTGGACATTTGGGTTCGTCCTCGCAATAATAGCGAGAGAGTCACCATTTGACCGTTTAAAGCAGAATTACATCGTATGAAATAAAAGATATTTGAAACATTCAATTTTTACGTATGGGTAGCAATGCTGCTACACATTCTAACATTATACTTTGTATGCTTATGTTCATTTGGTAAACAATGTTTTTTGCGATAAAACAAACTCGAAACCGAAAGTAGAACTTTCCAAGTCGATCGGTCACGCACTTGTTTACTACCGGAACGCATCGTCCGCACTTGTTTACATTCGGAATGCATTGTCCCCATTTGTCCCACGTTGTCTTTTTTAATTAAATTACTTGATATGTTGATTCATACCTCTGTTAGCTAAGTCTTTTAGGGACATTTCTACAACCCCGCGAGGGGTTAGACATTAGAGGAAGATAGATGGATAGTATTTCATGTTCAAAATATATACATTGTTTTCTACATCCTCTGTTGTTTCATGCATGCGCGCTGTGCGTGTTTTATTTCGTGTGTTGATAAACAAATTCATGTATACGACGGTTTAAATGTATTGGAATTTTATCGTTTCTGAGCGACTATTTCGATTTTTTGTAAACACACACACATTAGTATTTATATTTTACCCAAAACATCCTTTATTACGATGTAATGCTGCTTTAAACTTCCCAAAACAAAACACGTACCATATTATAGAACATTTAAAGCGACACTACATCGGTGATCGGTGAAAACGCAAATGTCTGCATAATGTAATGTGCTAGTATATGGTATAATGGTTTTCCAAATATTTGCCTCAAAAACTGAGTATTTCAACAAATAAAGAAACGTCGTATACGCGGTTTGTTGACATAATGTAAATAGGTCGACACACATGCGTAATACAACGCCTTTATCATGAATAACACGAGGTATGGTACATAGTTACCGTGATATTTCACATATTTGTAGACTAATCTTAGTTAAATTATCTCTAAACGACAGTATCACATGTTTAGTATTGACTCCAATGACAAACAAACGTCAATTCAGGAGCGTGGATGACCGTTATATGAAATCCTACTTTCACGATTGGTTTAAACATATTTATTCCACTATATACATTCACAAAACAATACATGCACACACAATCAAAGAATAGGAAAGGATCAAAACGGAAGCAGAGCTTATATAGTTTCTCTCCTTGCAGTTCAAAATACACAGTAATATATTGGACGGTGTGGAACTAATACATGTATACCAAATGTGCATATTGCTTAGAAATGACATACTATGATAAAGATATAATATCGGTAAGAATGCAGAAGAAAGAGAAGACATTTGAGAATGTAGCGCAGGCAGTCATGGGTAACGTCATCAGGTATCAGGTGCACGTCTTATAAGGCATTTCTAACCTATTCTGATGACGAGATGTACACCGGTTTAAGGACGCACTCACCAGTGTAGGGGTTATCTCAAAATATAAATTTAATAAGCGTTTAGGCATAGCCAAAATAAACACTGGTTTCTTTCAAATAAAATATAAACCAATAGGCAGGTGTCGCATTTTTGTTATTCAATTATAATCCAATCAATAATCTTGTAGTAGTGTAATGTGTTTCTCATAAAATCATTGTACAATTCGTTGTTCTCGCGGATTAGATCCGCCAGTCGTCACCGACGACGCGCGGATTAGATCCGCCAGTCGTCACCGACGACGCGCGGATTAGATCCGCCAGTCGTCACCGACGACGCTGGGGCTCGACTTGCTCATCGTCAGAACTTAGATTCACAGCGATGTTGTCGCGACGATCTCCGGCTGCAGTAGCACGACGACCAGCCGCTCTTTAAGGAGCACGGGCGACCTGGTTACCCGCCCTCCGTGGGGCACGGCCGTCTGCTCTTGGCTGTCTATCATCCTGTACTGGCGCAGGCTAGTTATCATCCTGTACTGGCGCGGGCTGGTTATCACCCTATACTGGCGCGGGCTGGTTATAAGCCTGTAATGGCGCGGGCTGGTTATCATCCTGTTCTGGCGCGGGCTGGTTATCATACTGTACTGGCATAGGCTGGTTATCATCCTGTACTGGTGCGGGCTGGTTATCATCCTGTACTGGTGCGGGCTGGTTATCATACTGTACTGGCGTAGGCTGGTTATCATACTGTACTGGCGCGGGCTGGTTATCATCCTGTACTGGCGTGGGCTTGTTATCATCCTGTACTGGTGCGGGCTGGTTATCACCCTGTACTGGCGTGGGCTTGTTATCATCCTGTACTGGTGCGGGCTGGTTATCACCCTGTACTGGCGCGGGCTGGTTATCATCCTGTACTGGCGTGGGCTGGTTATCATCCTGTACTGGCGTGGGCTGGTTATCATCCTGTACTGGCGCGGGCTGGTTATCATCCTGTACTGGCGCGGGCTGGTTATCACCCTGTATTGGCGCGGGCTGGCTATCACCCTGTACTGGCGCGGGCTGGTTATCACCCTGTACTGGCGCGGGCTGGTTATCACCCTGTACTGGCGCGGGCTGGTTATCATCCTGTACTGGCGCGGGCTGGTTATCATCATGTACTGGCGCGGGCTGGTTATCATCCTGTTCTGGCGCGGGCTGGTTATCACCTGGCGCGGGCTGGTTATCATCCTGTACTGGCGCGGGCTGGTTATCATCCTGTTCTGGCGCGGGCTGGTTATCACCTGGCGCGGGCTGGTTATCATCCTGTACTGGCGCGGGCTGATTATCATCCTGTACTGGCGCGGGCTGGTTATCACCCTGTACTGGCACAGGATTGGGGATGTGTAAATTATATTAATATCCTTTAGACTACCGTCTTGCTGTCAGCAAGGAACAGACCATTATTGTTTATGATTTGGGCAAGAACATATCCAACATACTATGTGTTGGCCACTATGTTTGGTGTAAGTGTTGGCACTGTGAGTCTTGAAGTCAGACATATTATCCCACTGATTTATGACAAGTTAAGGCATTTTGTTGTTTGGCCGACAGTGGTTGAATGGCTATGGAGAGTACATGGGCCAAACTGCACATGGTTGTGGTTGTCATAGATCCAAAGTCCCATCAAATGTATCGACAAGAAATGGAACCACAATAACGGTATTAGTCGGGGCACCGTAACTATCATTGCATGCACTCACATGTGGTGGTTGATGTGCATCTATCTAGGTCATCTTGACGATGCCCAACAATACGGCTTGATGAAACAGGTTGGACCAGACTTACATTTTCCAGACGATTTGCTTATTTTAGGCGACAACAATCGACCCTAATCGCGATTGTGTTATGAACGCATATACCTCGAAAGCAGCCAGGAGAAAGACAAAAGTGTCGTAAACTAAATAGATAAATCACACAATACAGAGTGCGCGTAGAGCATGCTATGGCAGATATCAAATGTTATAGATGTGTTGGTACTGTGTGGAGAAACCCCAGAAATATGTTGTCCCAAACGGTGTCCATATGTGTTTTGTTGTGTGTAGGCGCAAGCAAATGGAACTGATTCTTTAATAAATAAAATAGTATGGCTATATCCGATTTCTTTTCTTTGAATTATTGTCGTTACAAGTTGGCTTGGATGTATGGGGTTTTCATTTTACTGGCATGGCTAACTCAGATAAATAGAAGGGCAACAGTCCATATAGAAATCCTACACAGTCATGCCAACTACAAAGGACAGTAATGTACAGTTCACAGTATAGTGTACGCCTCACAAAATAATTAACCCCTTGCTACAGCCATGCATTAATTTTATATTGTACAATAAACTTGAGAAACCCCCCAATATTTTATCGTCATCCGATGTTCATCTCGTCATCAGAATAGGTTAGAAATGCCTATATACACGGGGTCTTATATGCATGGGGTTTCACTCAAAGAATCGTTTTGATTGAATGAATTTGATTCGATGAATGAAGTTATGGACATATTCAAATATTATTTTGTTAATGTCATCTGTCAGGGTCTCCTCGCCATGTAGGATAGTATGCAGATTAGCAGTAGGGCATAATCTTAGCACATTGTGTAGGAAATCAATTCGAATATTAGAATAGTTTGTACATTCAAAGAACAAGTGGTAGCTGTTTTCATTAGATCCACAGCGGCATAGTGGTGATTGAATTAAGTTTTTTTAAAAGAGATGCTCGTGGAGCCCACTTGACTTGGTTCTAATTCGTGTATGTAATACTTGTAGGTATCTATCACCATAATAGAAGAACGTCGGAGTTTTTCTTTTATCTTTGTTTATATAATTTTTAAAGGTGTTTAGAGTTGTGGCATTCCTAACGTTACTATCTAGGTCATTCCATTCTCTTATTACGGATGGTAAAAATGAATTGTAGTATGAAGTTGTCCTGCAGTCAATTGATCGTATAGCGTCAGCATTTCGAAGATTATATCGACTAATTGAAGCAACAGTTGCAGGTACAAATCAGATAAGTATTCAGGTGGTAAACTGTTTATCATTTTATAAAACAGAATTAGTTTGTGTTTGTATCTACGGGTACTTAAAGGTTCCCAGTATTAACATTAACTTCATTTTGTAGATCAATTAATGAAACTAGTTTAGATGCACATGTTGCGATTCTGGCAGCCTCGTTTTGAATTTTTTCTATTTCATTTTTCACGCATTCGGGACAATTATCCCATACAACATCTGAATATTCTAAAATAAGGCGCATAAATTATGCATAAATTATCTCTAAGGATTTACAATCAAGTTTGTATTTTAATTTTCGCATTATGTATATTCGTTTCCATGTCTTTTCCTTAATGTAAGTGAGGTGAGTATGCCAAGTACAAGTCTTAGTTAAAAATAATCCCAAGTGCTTATGTGAACTAACCTCTAATATCGGGACGTTGTTCATTGTTAATGGTAAATATTGTCGTGCATGGCGAGCTCTGGAGAAAGTTATAATTTCTGATTTAGACGGATTGAATGTAACGCACCAGTTTGATGCCCATGTGGATATTGCCTGTATATCACTTTGAAGAATAACATCAGCTAAGTTAATATCTTGGACAATAATATACAAAGATGTATCATCGGCAAATAGCCGTATATTGCTTTGTATTTCATTAACAATATCAATAATAAATATTAAGAATAAAAGAGGGCCTAATATGGAACCCTGCGGAACCCCGGCACGCACATATAGCCATTCAGAGGTAGCGCCTGGAAGTACAACACGTTGTCGCCTACTGCTTAGATAATCAGTAAACCAGTCTTGTAAATCACCTGTAATGCCAGCGGATTTCAGTTTTACAAGAAGACAACGGTACCACACCTTATCAAAAGCTTTACTTATATCTAAAAACACTGCTCGAACGTCGAGGCCGTCATCAAGAGCTTTACAAAAGGTATCATACAAGAAAGTCAACTGATTGACGGTGGAATCACCTGGAAGAAAACCAGATTGAAACTAGGTTAGAAAATTATTACTTGTAAGATTATTAAAAATATATTTGAAAATTATACGTTCGAAAACTTTTTCCATTGTGTTCAATAATGAAATAGGTCTAGAGTTAGATGGTAATTTTGGATCACCTTTCTTAAATATCGCCGATACATTCACTTCCTTCCAACTACTGGGTAATTAGCACTGTCTTACAGATAAATTGAAAATATCACACTTTTGAAAGTTTGTATACCATAAAAACACTGTTTATTGATTCAATGTTAGTGTTCGAATGTATTCAGAAGAATTTGTAGTAACTATGCATTTATATGTGAAAATGCATTTTATTTGCTTTTTACGATGTAATTCCGCTTTAACAGCAATTGAGTTCCAGGAGTATTACGGTAGTTAGTTTCTATGTTCCGCTTTAATAAAGTAGTCCCAACACAATATTGCACTTTGTTTTAACTGGAGTACCCGGATAAACCCCACCTGTCATATCTGGCGACCACCGTACCATCTCACATACATCCAAGTCCGATGATCGAACCTGAGTTGCATCGATGTTTATAGTTTATACAAATTTATTTTAGCTCGATTGCGAAGCAAGTTCTTATAACTTATATTAAACACTCTCGAGACCTCATTCCTGATGGAATCCATCGCCACGAGGGAGAGAGAAGAGGCAACGTGGAAATTAAATGCCTTGCCTAAGGGCACAATCGTATCGGCTCCAACGGGGCTCGAACCCCGGACCTTTCGCACCAGTTGCATCGATGAGAAGCGAGCGTGTTAGCCACTGTGCTACCGGACATCCGTGGCGCATCGAAACATTGATTGCTCTTTAGAGTATGCTTATGCTCATAATAAATTCTACAGACACTTAACAAAGTATGTGTATGCAAATATACACGTTAGGCCAAGAAATAATTCTATGCAGGTTAGTGGTTACCCGTTTAAAAAAAATAGGGCAGGTATGTAGGCAATTCTTGAGTTAAAAATATTTTTATTGGTTGTGTCAGGGCGGGATTTGTATCTGTTCATATGACATTGTTATTTTATAATATAACAATATATTTAGGGTCGGACGTGAAATACTAGGGTCTGTCGGGTAACCGGAACCAAACATGTTTTTACCTGGCATTGCAATGCTCAAGTGAAAATCAGATATATTTAAACGCAACCATATACATAAGAATATTGAACATTGAATTTCAATGCATATAATTATTAATTTCAATAAGCCAGTCTACTAGACATTCACCTAAAATAATACATTTCTCGCAGTTTCATGCAACAGACGGATCTGTAGCCCAGTGGTAAAACGCTGACTGGTAATCCAGGGATCGCAGGTTTGATCCCCCGTCTGACCCTAATAAAATGAACAGTCTTTCAGATGGGGCGTTAAACCGAGGTCTCGTGTCGGTGCTTTACACCGTGCACGTAAAAGAACCAGAGGAGACTCTGTAATGGGTCTCTGTCTGTATCGTTGCACTATCCTCCAAAATCTAAAATTACTAATCTCTTCAGGAGGCGTCGCTCATATGGGCAACCGGTAGCGACGATAAATAAACGTAAAACACACACAGTTTCATGCAATAATTCGCAGTTAAAGTGTATCGTTAGACAAATATGTGCAAACTATTAAAACATACTGTACATGGAAAATAAGATTCTAAAATGTTGCGTTTTAATGCCCTCAAGTATATATTGAATTCGATAAAAACAAACAATACACTTTTAACAGACACTATTTTGGTAATTTCTTCTCGTAATAATTCCAGGTTCCATTATACAGAACTTGCTGCATTATTGGTATCAGTTGCTTCGGAAGAACAGATACAACGTTGATAGGTTATTGTTGCCTGGAAGAACGAGCACCAGTAACGACGTGCTTGTTATTCACTGTCGACAATCCTCAATGCTAATATTAAGCTAGGTCCGTACAGTACAGCGTGCATATATTAACAGGCAGAGTATATACGCTCTGGTGTCGTTAGCTGAGATTCGTATTAACTAGCAGAGCTAACCGTTCATCGCTCGCATGTAATTCTCAAGTAATTAACAATACTCTACAGTTAAAGGGAAACATACACTTTAGTTGTTGTTTATATTTTATGCTGCATTATTTGAAGAAATATTAAGGGACTATTTTCGGAAGTTACTATAACAGGTAAGAATAATATTATTAATAGAGACAACATATTTAAACTGTATTGTCCGACAAATTTAAACTGTATTGTCCGATACATTTATATTGTATTGTCCGACATATTTAAACTGTATTGTCCGATACATTTATATTGTATTGTCCGACATATTTAAACTGTATTGTCCGATACATTTATATTGTATTGTCCGACATATTTAAACTGTATTGTCCGACATATTTAAACTGTATTGTCCGACATATTTAAACTGTATTGTCCGACATATTTAAACTGTATTGTCCGACATATTTAAACTGTATTGTCCGACATATTTAAACTGTATCGTCCGACATATTTTGCATATTTTTCTTATAATAGAAAATTCTTGAATATGACAAATAGCTAAAACTGAATCCGACATTATACTTAATTGTTTTATTTAAAATAGGGACGGCAATGAATAGCGTTTATACTATTCGAATATTCGGTCGGGAACGTATTCTGATATTCGATAGAATTCTATCAAAAATTCAAAATCACTCAAAGTCTTATATAAATTGCCAAATTAACCTAATTTCTGTTTTACGCGTAGACGTCATCTT
This sequence comes from Archivesica marissinica, assembly GCA_014843695.1. Classification (NCBI taxonomy): domain Eukaryota; kingdom Metazoa; phylum Mollusca; class Bivalvia; order Venerida; family Vesicomyidae; genus Archivesica; species Archivesica marissinica. The sequence goes on from CM026402.1 coordinate 69,628,514, forward strand.
CTTCAAATGATTATTCAGATTGATATTGTACCCGAATATGGTAAATCCAATTTGCATAGATAACACCTAGCCGTTTTCTTATTCTCAGAGCAATTCAAGCATTTCCAAACGTGTGACTGAGCGGGTGGCATTTTTGAGGACAATATAATCTATTTTTTATTCCGAATATTCGAATACTGGAATAGTATTCGGATATTCTGACGTTCGAGCGGATATTCGAATATTCGTTACTAGTTTAAAAACAATACATATATAAATATTATATATATATTATATATATATATATATATATATATATATATATATATATATGTTACCTTGCCAACATGAGGTATTAATATGTTCTCCTTTTGCGTAAGTCTTGGTCCTGGGTGCACTTTTTGGCGAAACTGGACAGTGGATTGTGCCGACTAGTACATACATTTCGTTGAAAAAGTATAAGTCTAATACTAATAATAATATATTATATATTGTAAACTGCGTTATATACATGTTTCAGCTTTAATTAAGCCTTTTAAATTATGTAGTGCTCAAATCACTTCCATGGGGAGGGCCAATCACTAATATTGTTAGAACTTGTGGCCCAACCCATTTGCTAATTATGTATTTGTAATGTGTTTGTACTTGTTATACATGTATATAGCAATACAATATCAAAGCAAAATCAAATTGACTTAGTATATGGCTAAGCGTATATAGTTTTATATTATAAAAACTTCATTAGCTGTGTTAATACATGTATTAAAGTCTCTAGTGTCCATTTTATTTACCTGGAAAATTATAAACTTATCATTAAACTTGATTAAACATGAATTTCAATTAGAAAACTATCTTGACATTATACTAGAACCTAAATTTAGAATATCGTTAACCAAATTCCGAACATCATCCCATGAACTAGCAATAGTGGAAGTCGTGATAGCGCAGTAGATGCGCGTTCGCTTCAGGTGCGAAAGGTCCGGAGTTCGAGCCCCACTGGAGCCGTTACGATTGTGCCCTTAGGCAAGGCATTTAAATTCCACATTGCCTCTTTTCTCTCCCTCATGTAGATGGATTCCATCAGGAAATGAGGTCTCGAGAGTGATTTATATAAGTTGAAATAACTTGTTTCGCAATCGAGCTAAAATTAATTTGTATAAAAAAAAAAAAACAAAACCTAGCAATAGAACAAGGGCGTTACACAAATTGACCACGGAACGAACGAATCTGTATATATTGTAATCATAGAATGACTGAAAGTGAGTATCATTTTCTTCTTATTTGCCGAAAATGTCGAGATTTAAGGAAAACATATCTGAAACACTACTATTACATTTGGACTACCGAACACACGTTTATTACCTTACTTACAGAGACTAAGAGGAAAACTGTTCAAAACCTATCCAAATTTATATATTACGCAAGTTTAGCAAGAAAGTAACATTTTTTGACACCACAACAATCTATGTTCTTCTGAAAATGTATCCATGCCTTTCCATTGTACTTTGTTTATGTATTGTTTGCTATAAATATGTTATCATATGTAATGCAATACATCTATTGAATTGTACAGAATCACACATGGTGTCTTAGTAACGAGATGTAATCATTAAATATCAAAGTAATTTTAAACAACCCCCGGGTCATTTGTACTTTTTTTCAAATAATATTTCATTGCATTTTTGTCATACATTACATTGCAATTATACACACAATGAAATACGTTGAAAACATTATGAAATTATATTAGGATTTATTATTATTGCTGTATACTATTTAATCTGGGGGGCGGGGAGCAAATGGGTTGGGCTACAAATTATGAAAACATCACTTCAAACTAAATTAACAATGTTGGATGAACAAGTTCTGTTATGTATGATCTGATGTAGCAACATACAAGATATATACAATTCTAACACGACCCAGCTAATAACATACACACTTGTATAGTAAAATCTACCTCGGGTTATTCTGCGATATACCTACCTTGAAATATGATGTGCGCGCACCTTCGGCCTTCGTGATATACTTATACGCATACGAACTTCAAACTCGGGTTATTCTGTGATATACCACGGTTGAACTGAACTGAACTGTTATTATAATAGTAAACATATTAGGATTATTAACGAAAATGAATTGAAAAAAAGAAAAGAAGTTCAATGATGTATTAAGAATGAAAAACAAAGAGATATAGTACATGTGCCCCGTGGTCGTTTGTACGCCACGAATAATACAAGTCGCCATAAGCATGGAGGAGTGCATACATTATGCTACGATTCCAAACTATTTATATATGTTCTGTCGTATGATAAATGATCCATATACATATTTACACAATTTACTTTCTGTGTTGCTGTAAGATTTTATGTAAGTTTTTCTGCAGAAGTTCAACAAACTTGAAAACATACTACTGCTTAGAGTAACGTTTGCGTCATCACTATATATATTACAAATACATGTATGCACAAAATGAAATTCATCCTCTATAGCACAGTAGTTACAAATGAGACAATGTCATTGGTTAATATATGTGAAGCGATTTACCAACATGTGGTACTAGGTGACATTTTCAAAAATGTTTTTTTTCCAGAATTATGTTTCTCAGTCATTTCCTTAAGCGATTTTCAACATTTAAGGTAATTCCGTTAGATTATTTGTTCTAAAAATGAATTTTAAACTTACATGCATAGCTCGAACTTTGCCGTTTTCGATTGCGCGACTTAACTTTAGACGCCATTTCTCGACGTAACATCATTCACCGAGTGGGTCCTCAGTCATATACATAATTATGTTTTAACACTGATACCAATAATTGGGCTGTATTGAGTTTCTGATAATGTCATTTTGCCAGAAGTAAATTAGTGAAAACTCGACAGACTGAAACCCAGGCTACACCATTACCTACTAACTACCAGTTATTATACATGTATACATATCAACCGGTATTCTGATTCTGTTTGGTAACCCAGGGATCGCAGGTTCGATCCCCCGTCTGACCATAATACAATTAACAGTCTTTCAGATGGGACGTTAAACCGAGGTCTCGTGTCGGTGCTTTACACCGTGCACGTAAAAGAATCAGAGGAGATTCTGGAATGGGTCTCTGTCTGTATCATTGCACTATCCTCCAAAATCTAAAATAACTAATCTCTTCAGGAGGCGTTCATATGGGCTACCGGTAGCGACAATAAATAAACGTAAAACACACACGTGCTGTATCATACTGATGATAATGTGTGTGATTTTTACGTTTATTTATCGTCGCTACCGGTTGCCCATATGAGCGACGTCTCGATTAGCTATTAGTCATTTTCGATTTTTGGAGGATATTGCAATGACCCATTCCAGAGTCTCCTCTGGTTCTTGTATGTGCATGTTGTACAGCACCGACACGAGACCTCGGTTTAAAGTCCCATCTGAAAACTGTTAATTTGTATTAGGGCCACACTGGTGGGGGGGGGGGGTCGAACCCTGGATTACCAGTCCAGCGTGTTACCACTGAACTACAGGTCTCTAATGATGATAACAATATGTTTTATTTGCATTTGATTTGAGACAATTATCTTCACCGAATGTTGAAAATGTGTTGAGGAGAGCGGTCAATAAGCATTCATAGCACACGGCCTCTGTGCCCCTGGGTCTCCGGGCCGAGTGGTTAATATTGTTGATTTCAAATCACTTACCCATCACTGTTGTATGCTCGAATCCCATTTGATGTGTCGAATTCTTTCATGTGAGGCTGCTATCTCGCTGACTTGTGGAGGTAGGTGGTTCTACCCTAGTGTGTTATATTTTTAGGCCTATTTTCGCTCCTTTCCGTGATTGGGCTAACGCCTTTACAAATTACCTCCCTGGAGTAAATCTGCAAAAATGATAATGCTAATTGACACTATTACCCATAATTTATTAATATTTTATTTAAACAATGATAAATGTACGTGTTAATAGGTCATATTGGCAGAGTAACGTCCAATAATGAACATTATTAATACAATTTAGCGAGGACTTTTATCCACGCCTCATGTCGCATGTGACTTCATACACCCTTATCACTGTGTATCACTGTGTATTACGTCACGTTTAAGCGGTGCCAATACGTCACACACCAATACGTCACACACCAAGACATCAAACACCAAGACGTGACACACCAAGACGTCACACACCAATACATCAAACACCAAGACGTCACACACCCAGGGAACGTGATTATTTCCTACTTATTTCCTATTTATAGACGACGATATTTTAATACGATTTGCTTTACGTCACGTGATTTTCATTCATAAATATTTTTTTACGGGGGAGAAATATTCAACAGCCATAAAATAGACCGGCTGTAGTCGTGTTTTATTTGTGCAAACACGAACTATTTCCACAACGTCACTCTTACAATTAGAAAGAGCCCACCGAATGTGTGTTAAATATATACAACGTCTGTCAACCTACACATATACTCTAATTTCCTTATGGGCATTAAATGTGTATCCTACTGAAACTGAAATTAACTTGAAAAAAAATCCAATTCTTTGGACAATTGTGTAGACTGCCAGCGAAATATATGTCTAAATACGTATTTATAAATCGTCTCATACGGTATGCTAATGACTATAGACAAGTACAAGGTTTTATCCCTGATATATGTAGATTGTTATCAAAGTATGATTAATGTTATGTTATAGTTCGGGTTTTACGCCTGCATCAGCACCATTTTGGGCTATATCGCCGGCGGGCAGTTTACCTAACAACACCTTTCCTGGGCAGACTCCAGCGGTTAACCAGTACTTGGGTGCACCAACCTCCGTAAGAAACTGACAACTTTTTCATATAAATGAGACACGGTCTGATCGGGGCTCGAACCCGTGACCATCAGTGATGATAGGTTACAGTGGTATACAAGTCAGCGACCTTAACCACTCGACCACGGAGGCGGACAAAGTATGATTTAATAGATCACCTTCATAATTTCGTATCGAATGGCCTTTTCCCAAGTAAAACCGCCTGGTCATGTTTAGTCATACATTTTGTTTGTAAACCAGGGATCGCAGGTTCGGTCCCCCGTCTGACCCTAATCAAATTAACAGTCTTTCAGATGGGACGTTAAACCGAGGTCTCGTGTCGCTGCTGTACACCGTGCACGTAAAACAACCAGATGAGATTCTGGAATGGGTCTTTGTCTATATCATTGCACTATCCTCCAACAATCTAAAATGACTAATTTCTTCAGGAGGCGTCGCTCATATGGGCAACCGGTAGCGATAAATAGGGGATCTTCCATGAATGGCTTTCCATATTGAATTTATTAAACGAGTTGAATAAAATGATAAATTGCGAGGCTCTGCCGAGCATTTTATCATTTTTATTCAACGAGTTTAATAAATTCAATATGGAAACACACGAATGTAAGATTCTTTTTATCACATAAACCAAATACGCAGTAAAAGTGTGTCACGATTGAACACACTTCCCCTTTAGCAAATGAAAGCCAGAGTAGTACTGCGGTTTCTACTTAATGGGCCAAGAAAATAGTGCGACACTAAATACTCCAATTTTTTTTTCTTCTTCCTTTGTAAACAGTTTTTAAACTATCACAACATATCATGTGCAACAATTCAATATTAAACACTTTTAAATTATTTTCAAACAGTCTTTTTTAACATATACAAATACAAAATGTACAAGATGTTTTGGCAAATGACGTCACAATCAAAGTTACACAGCGCGTGCTAGTTGATGTAAAAATGTATGTCACTGCGAATCGCTATCGTGATTCGCCCACGCATTTGCCTCATTTGCATATTTAATACACTAGTGTATTACCGAATTTATGACATGGCTTTATTAAACTCCCGCGCCGTAGTTTATGTGATAAATAAACGTAAAACACACAACATTTTGTTTTAGAAAGTCAATCTGAGAGACTAGGGTAATATTATACATTCCAATAAAATACAATGTTTTGCTTAGATGGACCATGTCAGGCCCGTCGCTGGGCATACGCAAGTACGCACGTGCGTATCATTGGTCTCAGAAAACGAAAAAAATGAAAACTCCAAAAATGCATTAAAACCCCGGGGGTGGGCTTGTAGGGATACATAGGCGCCGGGATGTGTGTAGTGGTGGAATAATTGAGCCCATTGCAAATATTGTGCATCTCAAAATTTAGTTTGTGCTATTTTACGTGCTTGTTTAATTGATAAGGGCGATATATCATGTATATTATACATCTAGCCTTAATTTATACCTTTATTCGGATTGTCGTAAGAACTTTAGTCCTGCAATTGTATGTTACAAAATGCAAAAAATTGCTTCCTCATTTCAAAAAAATTCCGGGGGGCATGGCCTCGGACCCCCCTAGCGTACTCGCTCGCTATGCTCACTCGATAAACAAGCATATTTTGGCCGTGCGTATCATCAAAATAGCTCCAGCAACGGCCCTGCATGTAATATGTGGAAAATCTCGAAACATATTCCCCATATGTTAACGATGTGTTACAATGCAATTCAAATATTAGGTTACGGCGCTGTTTGGGTCTATGGTTCATATTGCCACTTTTATCGTTAATCCAATCACTCACTTATATACTGTAATGCTGTAGATATCATGATAAAATATGTTCTTACCCAATTACTAGAATCCTAGTTATATCATATATGTATATATTTTTATTTACATTTCCATATATTATTGTCATGGGTAAATGTTTAAAATTGCATCTGTAATTGTGAAGCGCAATAGAATAATATTTAATTTTTATTATTAAGCTATATAAATGCTATGTATTTGTATATGTATTTGTAAATGCTTGTCTAAGTACAAACAAACGCAGACATGCAAAAACTGTAAACATATAACATATGATTCAACTGTTCACGTTATTCATTACTGTCATCATACATTATACTTAAAGCGACACTACATCGGTGAAAACGCAAAATTAAACAGAATATAGTTTCCTATTATATGGTATAATTTATTTCCAAATATTTGCCTCAAAAACTGAGAATTTCAACTAATAAACAAGCGTCGTATACGCGGTTTGTTGACATAACAAAATAATGTAAACATCATGTCTACATTCATGCGTTATACAAAGCCTTTATCCCGAATAACGGTTATATCTCACATTTGTGCATATGCATATTTATTTGTAGACTAATCGTAGTTAAATTATCTCTAAGCGACATTATCTCACGTTTAGTATTGACTCCAATGACAAACAAACGTCATTTCAGGAGCGTGGATGACCGTTATATGAAATCCTACTTTCACTTTTGAAAACACACTGTTTATGGATTCAATATTAGTATTCGAATGTATTCAGAAGAATTTGTAGTAGCAATGCATTTATGCGTGTTAAAATGCATTGTATTTGCTTTTTGCGATGTAATGTCGCTTTAAGACAAGTTCTGTGGTCAAAAGTTATTAACATGTGTGGTGTTATTGTATTTTGTAATTTCACATTAACTAGTTCATACTGTCAAACATTGCATCTTTTGAGACTGCTTGATATATCATATAAGCTTCATGCAGCCATGTGATGCGTGCATACTGTGATCTCCAAGTAGCGTGTGTTAGTCTGATTGAATTTTGCATTTCGTTTCGGTAAGATCCACTCAGGTTTATAGTGTGCGCTTATCACGGATATTAATACTGCTGCACTGGTATTATAAATGAATATGTGTGGTTTATGTACATGTACATATACATGTATGAGTATATTTATATTCATATACAAATATGTGTATGTTATACTAGAACTACTGTGTACGTACCAGTGTAATATCATTGTGAAGGCATGTACTTTATTTGCATCGTAAATTGTATGCCTTTCTCTGTAAATATCATATGTATAGATATGTACTTGACGTGCATTGTACCTATGTATAATTGTCAAGTATAATTGTAATTTGTATTAGATTGTGTTCTTTGTAAATTAGATGTTTATATTGTATGTGGCTCTCACTGCAGTGGAGGAAATAAAGTTATCTATCTAACCATACTATGCTTTCTCCGCAGATTTATCACCACTATTTGCTATGTTCATGTTTGTAAAGTGTTGTACCTCATGGGTACCTATTGGATATGAAATAAAGTTGATCCTATTAATCACTCTCATTGGCGTGGATGAGAGCGTAAATGTGGTCATTCGTGTGAGAGGAAACCGGAGTACCCGGAGAAAACCCACCTGTCCGATATGGCGACCATTGTACCATCTCACATTCGTCCGAGGTGACAGTCACTGACCACTGTCTCTCATTTCGATACTTCCACCTGCTATGTGTAAATAACTACATTGATCACACGAGCTACAAAGCTGCAATTTCATATTAAAAACTATTTATGACCATTTTGCTAGCGAGAATTCTCGTGCCATCTCATAATACATCAGCATCACCACTTTGATGGTTATATGTGTATTCTAAATATAGTTTATGTAGTTTCTTATGTAATTTTAATTACTATTTTGCATTTTATTACTCTTATCGATAAATTCATATTGTGTATGTGGAGTGGAAAAGATCGTTGACTTCAAATCACTGGGTCGTCACAGCTGTAGGTTAGTTTAAACAATAGTTTATTCAAGAATGGTACATAACATAGGAATAGTTGCAATAGCATTGGGGTTGTAGCTGTAGGTTCGGATGACACTGGCGGTGCCGGATATTGTTATGTGAGGGAGTTATCTGGAGAGTCGCCATATCACCTACATTGTATGTGCGACTGTAAGGTTGTAAAACAACAAATATAGTGCCTATTAAATACATAGTAAACATTAAAAACATACAGTCTATTCATTTATATTTATCTTTCATTTCTTCGGATACCACATCCACTGTGAAGAGGTATTCAAATCAGTCTGAAACACACCAAGAATATTTCAAATTTAATGTTTGAAATAGCCAATGCTCACCTGTGAATAACGTCACTGTGTTTACACTGTGTTTACACACTGTATTCCTCCGCCAAATAATACAGTATACCAACCTTCAGTTTGCAATGGCCTGCATTCTTATACCACATCTGTTCTACAAATCAAGTAGTCTGAAGTCTTCTCAAGTCACATTATTTCTCCAAAAACACAAAAACTATACACTGCCTGTCATGAAAATGCATTTTTACCAAAAAGAAAAAGTAACTATATTAGTTATTGGGACTACATTCGATGCGGATGCACTTCTGCCTATTTACGTATATACAACCTTTAAGCATAACAACAGAAACAAACAAAACAAGAAAAACGATTACATATAAATATAAATATGTAATAGAAGGACGATTGAAAACTCACTCTGAATAATAAACACTCGGATAGTGTATTGAGTGAATGTATATAAATTATATAAAGTGCATAATTTAGTAATTATATGCAAACATGCTGACAATAACATGAAACCCGGTCCAACATAATAGTATATACCACATCCCTGCTGAACATCCGCAAATCATATGGGAACCAAATATTGTTGCAGAATTTCAACTACGTAAATCGATTGATTCCAGCTCAAGCATGTATTTCTATGCGCGTACCAGTGAAAGATTGGAACTAGTTCCCTGAAAACAAATTTTAATACCTATAATACGAATACATAGCAGTAATTCTTACCACATAAATTCCCATTCGTTCAGAAAATTAATAAATTGATATTTTTTTAATTGATTATTAATATAAATATTATCTTAATTGGAATATAACTGATATGTTTAATACTGGTTATGTTGTAGTAATCTGGGTTAGTTTGTACAAGAGTCTAAGACGTCTCGGTTTATTGCTATGCTACAGTTAAAGGTATTCCAAAAATGGAAAGACGGATCTGTAGTCCAGTGGTTAACACGTTGGACTGGTAATCCAGGGATCGCAGGTTCGATCCCCGTCTGACCCTAATAAAATTAGAAGTCTTTCAGATGGGATTTTAAACCGAGGTCTCGTGTCGGTGCTTTACGCCGTGCACGTAAAATAACCAGAGGAGACTCTGGAATGTGTCTCTGTCTGTACCATTGCACTATCCTCCAAATATATAAAATGACTAATCTCTTCAGGAGGCGTTGCTCATATGGGCAACCGGTAGCGACGATAAATAAACGTAAAACACACACTCAAAAAATGGCTACCGCTACATTCGATCCCCAGGCCTGTGGCTCGTTAATCCAGTAATGAATTAACTAGTGCTATGTAGATCTGACATTTGGCTTAGCCAAGATACAGTGTACATACGTTATATCAAAGTCGGTTATGTCAAATTATCCGGTTAACTCGAAGTCTGTCAAAGACCCGTTTCAGACACTATCATTTTACATATAGCTGACTCCGTTTATGTCAAAATTTTAATATGGTCGATATCGGTTATATCGTAATAAAGGATGTTTTTGGTAAAATAAAAATAGGTTTAAAGCAGCATTATATCGTAATAATGGATGTGTTTGGTAAAATATAAGTAGGACTACTAATGTGTGTGTATTTACAAAATTCGAAATAGTTGCTCAGAAACGATAAAATTCAAATAAATATAAACCGTCGTATACGCGAACTTGTTTATCAACACACGAAATGTAAACACGCACAGCGCGCATGCGTGAAACAACAGCGGATATGCCATGTTTGTTTTCATCATTGCCGAAGGAGGACGATGCAGTCCGAATGTAAATCAGGTTCCGATTGTAAACAAGTGTGCGTGACCGACCGACTCGGAAAGTCCTACTTTCGGTTTCAAATTTACTAATTGAACATAATTATACAAATCATAATGTAAGAATGCGTAGCAGCATTGCTATACGTAAAATTTGAATATTTAACGTCATACATTCAGTGGGTCCCTTTTGGTAAATTGTGTCTAAATCTGTTCGAGTGCTATTGACCGTCATTATCTTGTGTTGTATATTGATGAGACGTAACTACAGATTTAAAGCAGCTTTACATCGTAATAAAGGATGCTTTGGGTAAAATATAAATACTAATGTGTGTGTTTTTACAAAAATCGAAATAGTCGCTCAGAAACGATAAAATTCCAATAAATTTAAACCGTCGTATACGCGAATTTGCTTATCAACACACGAAATGTAAGCACGCACAGCGCGCATGCGTGAAACAACAGAGAATGTAGAAAACAACGTATATATTTTGAACATGAAATATTATCTATCTATCTTCCTCTAATGTCGAATTAGCTAACAGGTATGAATCAACATATCAAGTAATTTAATTAAAAAGACAACGTTGGACAAATGGGGTCGATGCATTCTGAATGTAAACAAGTGCGGACGATGCGTTCCGGTTGTAAACAAGTGCGTGACCGATCGACACGGAAAGTCCTACTTTCGGTTTCGAGTTTGTTTTATCGCAAAAAAACACTATTTACCAAATGAACATAAGCATACAAAGTATAATGTTAGAATGTGTAGCAGCATTGCTACCCATACGTAAAATTTGAATTTTTCAAATGTTTTTTATTTCATACGATGTAATGCTGCTTTAAACAAATACATATTTAATTATTTATAAAATTTATTAGGTATATAAAAAGTAGTTCCAAACCAACATTAAAACACTGTCGTGACGTCATACCTTTGTACTTGCAGTCCATTATTATTAATATTGAACTGGTGTCAAAAGGCCAGAGTATTATATTAAATACTACGCGTAAATGTACGACAGTAACACTTTTAATTAGTAGGATCGTCTCATATAAGTGTGTGTTTTAAGTAAGATATAAGCCTCAAACGGATTCAATATGTAAAATATTGGTACTGTCTTCAGCGTACGCGTTTAACACAGTCCACTATTTTACATATTGGATCGTTTTCGGCTTATACCCTATACCTATTATTCATAGCAGTTTGCACGGGGATTGTGCGTGTACATGTATTATGTCGACGACGTAGAGTACGAACTCGGATTGACACGTCGCCAGTTGCCAATTACACTTGTAGATTTTCAATAATCGGATTAATGCAATGCCATTTAAAAGCTACTTCCGACAACGAAGTAGATAAGGGACATAGTAGAGTTTGCGATATTGACCGGGGGAATGTCCGTAGTAAGCTAAATGATAAGCCATGACATGATGGGCGGTGTGTGTGTTTTACGTTTATTTATCGTCGCTACCGGTTGCCCATATGGGCGACGCCTCCTGAAGAGATTAGTCATTTTAGATGTTGGAGGATAGTGCAATGATACAGACAGAGACCCATTCCAGTGTCTCATCTGGTTCTTTTACGTGCACGGTGTAAAGCACCGACACGAGACCTCGGTTTAACGTCCCATCTGAAAGACTGTTAATTTTATTAGGGTCAGGCGGGGGATCAAACCTGCGATCCCTCGATTACCCAGCGTGTTACCTCTACTACAGATCCCTGATAGGCTAAGGGCTCCACAATGTACATGCATATCACAACTATGATCAATTGTACAGATGTTTAGGATGAATAATTCGAAATTGTGCATATGGGTGTCCGGATTTACATGTTTATATCTCGGCTCTTGGGAAGTTATATCGTGCGTGCGTGCTTGCGTGCGTGCGTGCGTGCGCGCGTGCGCGCGTGAATTGTTGTTTCTTTTTGATTTCCTTTAATGTTATTGCTAGTTAGCTGTTGTTTTCTTAGTAAAAACATCCCTTTATCAGCCTTATTTGTGCACTGTTTAATTGGGTGTGTTGTTGATGTTGTGTTGTGGTAGAGTTCCACATTTGATGTAATAATATATTAAAACTTAATTTTAAAATTAAAACTTTTTACAACGATATAAGCTTTAACAACTTATATTAATCGTGGATGAAAGCGTATACGTGGACATTCGTGTGAAACGTAATCAGTACCCAGAGAGCACGAACATGTCTGGCGCTCGAACCCGGTTGCATTGGTGAGAGGCGAGCGTGCAAATCCACTGCGCTATTCAATTTTAGCTCGATTAAATTTTAATATAAATTTAAACTTTATATTTATTTTACAACGATTACGAAGCAAGCTTTAACAACTTATATTAATCACTCTCGTTGGTGCGGATGAAAGCATAAATGTGGTCATTCGTGTGGGAGGAAACCGGAGTACCCGGAGAAAACCCACATGTCCGATCTGGCGACAACCGTACCATCTTACATACTTCCGGGTCCGCGGATCGAAACTGGGTCGAATTGGTGTGATAGCGCTAACTACTGCGATATTCGGACTACTCGGCTATCATCCAAGGCAGTCTAAACATCTAAGTTTAATATTTCAAGTTTTGACATTACGATGGCGTGCTTCCTGTCCCCTGAGCATGGGTTCATTGCGATTGGCACGGAATTAGGCCATGCAATCTGAGATAGCGTCAACTAGTGGCATATAGAGATAAAAGGCAGAATGCATAGAAACAATCAGTTTAATTTAACGCCATTGCATGCTTGTATCATAACACCACTATGCGCAAAATGTATTATACACATTCAAAACATTTCATCCAGGGGTTGACGGTAAATAAACCAAGGGTCGACGGTAAATAGACCAGGGTCGACGGTAAATAAACCAGGGGTTGACGGTAAATAAACCAGGAGTCGACGGTAAATAAACCAGGGGTTGACGGTAAATAAACCAGGGGTCGACGGTAAATAAACCAGGGGTCGACGGTAAATAAACCAGGGGTTGACGGTAAATAAACCAGGGGTCGACGGTAAATAAACTAGGGGTCGACGGTAAATAAACTAGGGGTCGACGGTAAATAAACCAGGGGTCGACGGTAAATAAACCAGGGGTCGACGGTAAATAAGCTAGGGGTCGACGGTAAATAGACCAGGGTTCGATGGTAAATAAACTAGGGGTCGACGGTAAATAGACTAGGGGTCGATGGTAAATAAATTAGGGGTCGTTTACAGTAAATAGGTTATCTGTGAGTATCCCACATATAAATGCATGTACACAGTGTATCATGTTTGCATGTCGCCCCCTGGTTAATTAGGGGCCACTACCCTAGAAGTGTATGAGTCTATTTTTGGAAGATCGTGCACGATACAGAACGCGCTCGAAGTCCAGAAGTATCTATGGGCCATTTTATATGTGCATTTTATAATAATAACGAATGACAGCAATATTAATAAAACCATGCCAAAACTGATGTACGCATATTCATTTCAAGATAGGATATAAGCAGAAAACGATCCAATATGTAAAATATTGGACTGTGTAAGGCGCGTAGCGTCGAAGACAATACCAATATTTTACATATTGGATCCGTAAAAGCACCAGAGGAGATTCTTGAATGGGTCTCTGTCTGTATCATTGCTCTATCCCCCAAAATATATTATGACTCTCTTCAGGAGGCGTCGCTCATATGGGCAACCGGTAACGACGATAAATACATGTAAAACAAACACACTGGGTTCCAGTATGTCGAGTTTTCACTAATTTACTTCTGGCAAAATGACGTTGATCAAACAGAAACTCAATACGGCCCAATTAATGATCTCGGTGTTAAACTATATTTATATGACTGACCAGGCAAAATATATCAACGCCTTTTCCCGTGCGACGGGGGCCCATAAACGATAAACGATACACGTGCGCACGCATATGTCCAAATGCGACCATGACCAGCGGATGGCGTTGCTATAATTTTATAATATTTCAGTAAATTAATATTGCTTGGATTGCATTTAATATTTTGATCTGTAGACATATCACCAGACTCATTGCTTGCCAGTACTCACAGACTCATTGCTTGCCAGTACTCACAGACTCATTGCTTGCCAGTACTCACAGACTCATTGCTTGCCAGTACTCACAGACGCATTGCTTGCCAGTACTCACAGACGCATTGCTTGCCAGTACTCACAGACGCATTGCTTGCCAGTACTCACAGACGCATTGCTTGCCAGTACTCACAGACGCATTGCTTGCCAGTACTCACAGACGCATTGCTTGCCAGTACTCACAGACGCATTGCTTGCCAGTACTCACAGACGCATTGCTTGCCAGTACTCACAGACTCATTGCTTGCCAGTACTCACAGACGCATTGCTTGCCAGTACTCACAGACGCATTGCTTGCCAGTACTCACAGACTCATTGCTTGCCAGTACTCACAGACGCATTGCTTGCCAGTACTCACAGACGCATTGCTTGCCAGTACTCACAGACGCATTGCTTGCCAGTACTCACAGACGCATTGCTTGCCAGTACTCACAGACGCATTGCTTGCTAGTACTCATAGACGCATTGCTTGCTAGTACTCACAGACGCATTGCTTGCCAGTACTCACAGACGCATTGCTTGCCAGTACTCACAGACTCATTGCTTGCCAGTACTCACAGACTCATTGCTTGCCAGTACTCACAGACGCATTGCTTGCCAGTACTCACAGACGCATTGCTTGCCAGTACTCACAGACTCATTGCTTGCCAGTACTCACAGACGCATTGCTTGCCAGTACTCACAGACGCATTGCTTGCCAGTACTCACAGACGCATTGCTTGCCAGTACTCACAGACGCATTGCTTGCCAGTACTCACATACGCATTGCTTGCCAGTACTCACATACGCATTGCTTGCTAGTACTCATAGACGCATTGCTTGCTAGTACTCACAGACGCATTGCTTGCCAGTACTCACATACGCATTGCTTGCCAGTACTCACAGACGCATTGCTTGCCAGTAATCACAGACGCATTGCTTGCCAGTACTCACAGACGCATTGCTTGCCAGTACTCACAGACGCATTGCTTGCTAGTACTCACATACGCATTGCTTGCTAGTACTCACATACGCATTGCTTGCCAGTACTCACAGACGCATTGCTTGCTAGTACTCACATACGCATTGCTTGCTAGTACTCACATACTCATTGCTTGCCAGTACTCACAGACGCATTGCTTGCCAGTACTCACAGACGCATTGCTTGCCAGTACTCATATACGCATTGCTTGCCAGTACTCACAGACGCATTGCTTGCTAGTACTCACATACTCATTGCTTGCCAGTACTCACATACGCATTGCTTGCCAGTACTCACAGACGCATTGCTTGCCAGTACTCACAGACGCATTGCTTGCCAGTACTCACAGACGCATTGCTTGCCAGTACTCACAGACGCATTGCTTGCCAGTACTCACATACTCATTGCTTGCCAGTACTCACAGACGCATTGCTTGCTAGTACTCACAGACGCATTGCTTGCCAGTACTCACAGACGCATTGCTTGCCAGTACTCACAGACGCATTGCTTGCCAGTACTCACAGACTCATTGCTTGCCAGTACTCACATACTCATTGCTTGCCAGTACTCACATACGCATTGCTTGCTAGTACTCACATACGCATTGCTTGCCAGTACTCACAGACGCATTGCTTGCCAGTACTCACAGACGCATTGCTTGCCAGTACTCACAGACGCATTGCTTGCCAGTACTCACAGACGCATTGCTTGCCAGTACTCACAGACGCATTGCTTGCCAGTACTCACAGACGCATTGATAGGCAGTACTCACAGACGCATTGCTTGCCAGTACTCACAGACGCATTGCTTGCCAGTACTCACAGACGCATTGCTTGCCAGTACTCACAGACGCATTGCTTGCCAGTACTCACAGACGCATTGCTTGCCAGTACTCACAGACGCATTGCTTGCCAGTACTCACATACGCATTGCTTGCCAGTACTCACAGACGCATTGCTTGCCAGTACTCACAGACGCATTGCTTGCCAGTACTCACAGACGCATTGCTTGCCAGTACTCACAGACGCATTGCTTGCCAGTACTCACAGACGCATTGCTTGCCAGTACTCACAGACGCATTGCTTGCCAGTACTCACAGACGCATTGCTTGCCAGTACTCACAGACGCATTGCTTGCCAGTACTCACAGACGCATTGCTTGCCAGTACTCACAGACGCATTGCTTGCCAGTACTCACAGACGCATTGATTGCCAGTACTCACAGACGCATTGCTTGCCAGTACTCACAGACGCATTGATTGCCAGTACTCACAGACGCATTGCTTGCCAGTACTCACAGACGCATTGCTTGCCAGTACTCACAGACGCATTGCTTGCCAGTACTCACAGACTCATTGCTTGCCAGTACTCACAGACGCATTGCTTGCCAGTACTCACAGACGCATTGCTTGCCAGTACTCACAGACGCATTGCTTGCCAGTACTCACAGACGCATTGCTTGCCAGTACTCACAGACGCATTGCTTGCCAGTACTCACAGACGCATTGCTTGCCAGTACTCACAGACGCATTGATTGCCAGTACTCACAGACGCATTGCTTGCCAGTACTCACAGACGCATTGCTTGCCAGTACTCACAGACGCATTGTTTGCCAGTACTCACAGACGCATTGATTGCCAGTACTCACAGACGCATTGATTGCCAGTACTCACAGACGCATTGCTTGCCAGTACTCACAGACGCATTGATTGCCAGTACTCACAGACGCATTGCTTGCCAGTACTCACAGACGCATTGATTGCCAGTACTCACAGACGCATTGCTTGCCAGTACTCACAGACGCATTGCTTGCCAGTACTCACAGACGCATTGCTTGCCAGTACTCACAGACGCATTGCTTGCCAGTACTCACAGACGCATTGCTTGCCAGTACTCACAGACGCATTGATTGCCAGTACTCACAGACGCATTGCTTGCCAGTACTCACAGACGCATTGCTTGCCAGTACTCACAGACGCATTGCTTGCCAGTACTCACAGACGCATTGCTTGCCAGTACTCACAGACGCATTGCTTGCCAGTACTCACAGACGCATTGCTTGCCAGTACTCACAGACGCATTGCTTGCCAGTACTCACAGACGCATTGATAGGCAGTACTCACAGACGCATTGCTTGCCAGTACTCACATACGTATTGCTTGCCAGTACTCACAGACGCATTGCTTGCCAGTACTCACAGACGCATTGCTTGCTAGTACTCACAGACGCATTGCTTGCCAGTACTCACAGACGCATTGCTTGCCAGTACTCACAGACGCATTGCTTGCCAGTACTCACAGACGCATTGATTGCCAGTACTCACAGACGCATTGCTTGCCAGTACTCACAGACGCATTGATTGCCAGTACTCACAGACGCATTGCTTGCCAGTACTCACAGACGCATTGCTTGCCAGTACTCACAGACGCATTGCTTGCCAGTACTCACAGACGCATTGCTTGCCAGTACTCACAGACGCATTGATTGCCAGTACTCACAGACGCATTGCTTGCCAGTACTCACAGACGCATTGCTTGCCAGTACTCACAGACGCATTGCTTGCCAGTACTCACAGACGCATTGCTTGCCAGTACTCACAGACGCATTGCTTGCCAGTACTCACAGACGCATTGCTTGCCAGTACTCACAGACGCATTGATTGCCAGTACTCACAGACGCATTGATTGCCAGTATTCACAGTCGCATTGATTGCCAGTACTCACAGACGCATTGATTGCCAGTACTCAGAGACGCATTGATT
>CM026402.1:69647934-69691197 GCA_014843695.1 Archivesica marissinica
TAGACTGTTGGGGTAGGTATGAGGCGGTGGGTGTATATATTACTAGACTGTTGGGGTAGGTATGAGGCGGTGGGTGTATATATTACTAGACTGTTGGGGTAGGTATGAGGCGGTGGGTGTATATATTACTAGACTGTTGGGGTAGGTATGAGGCGGTGGATGTATATTACTAGACTGTTGGGGTAGGTATGAGGCGGTGGGTGTATATATTACTAGACTGTTGGGGTAGGTATGAGGCGGTGGGTGTATATATTACTAGACAGAAGCTTGGGGTAGGTATGATGCGGTGGGTGTATATATTACTAGACTGTTGGGGTAGGTATGAGGCGGTGGTGTATATATTACTAGACTGTTGGGGTAGGTATGCGGGGGTGGGTGTATATATTACTAGACTGTTGGGGTAGGTATGAGGCGGTGGGTGTATATATTACTGGGGTAGGTATGAGGCGGTGGGTGTATATATTACTAGACTGAAGCTTGGGGTAGGTATGAGGCGGTGGGTGTATATATTACTAGACTGTTGGGGTAGGTATGAGGCGGGGTGTATATATTACTAAACTGTTGGGGTAGGTATGAGGCGGTGGGTGTATATATTACTGGGGTAGGTATGAGGCGGTGGGTGTATATATTACTAGACTGAAGCTTGAAGTAGGTATGAGGCGGGTGGGTGTATATATTACTAGACTGTTGGGGTAGGTATGAGGCAGTGGGTGTATATATTACTAAACTGTTGGGGTAGGTATGAGGCGGTGGGCGTATATATTACTAGACTGTTGGGGTAGGTATGAGTCGGTGGGTGTATATATTACTAGACTGTTGGGGTAGGTATGAGGCGGTGGGTGTATATATTACTAGACTAAAGCCTGGGTATGTATGAGGCGGTGGGTGTATATATTACTAGACTGTTGGGGTAGGTATGAGGCGGTGGGTGTATATATTACTAGACTGTTGGGGTAGGTATGAGGCGGTGGCTGTATATATTACTAGACTGTTGGGGTAGGTATGAGGCGGTGGGTGTATATATTACTAGACTGTTGGGGTAGGTATGAGGCGGTGGGTGTATATATTACTAGACTGTTGGGGTAGGTATGAGGCGGTGGGTGTATATATTACTAGACTGTTGGGGTAGGTATGAGGCGGTGGGTGTATATGTTACTAGGCTGAAGCTTGAGGTATGTATGAGGCGGGTGGGTGTATATATTACTAGACTGTTGGGGTAGGTATGATGCGGGTGGGTGTATATATTACTAGACTGTTGGGGTAGGTATGAGGCGGGTGGGTGTATATATTACTAGACTGTTGGGGTAGGTATGAGGCGGGTGGGTGTATATATTACTAGACTGTTGGGGTAGGTATGAGGCGGGTGGGTGTATATATTACTAGACTGTTGGGGTAGGTATGAGGCGGGTGGGTGTATATATTACTAGACTGTTGCGGTAGGTATGAGGCGGTGGGTGTATATATTACTAGACTGTTGAGGTATGTATGAGGCGGTGGGTGTATATATTACTAGACTGTTGGGGTAGGTATGAGGCGGTGGGTGTATATATTACTAGACTGTTGGGGTAGGTATGAGGCGGTGGGTGTATATATTACTAGACTGTTGGGGTAGGTATGAGGCGGTAGGTGTATATATTACTAGACTGTTGGGGTAGGTATGAGGCGGGTGGATGTTTCTATTATTAGACTGAATTTTCTGCGCCATTTCATTCGTTTTGCATGAGTTTCAAATTGATTTTAAACTGATGGATTTCACTGTAGTGAACGTTTAAGAAACATTAGATCTAACAATAATAATGTAGATAAGTTTTCAAATTAAAATATGTTTGCCCTTTGTGTTCCAGTCTGTTGATTTTTCAAGGGAACTTGGAATTTAAATGCCTTGCATAAGGGCACAATCGTAACGGCTCCAGTGGGGCTCGAATTCCGGACCTTTCGCACTTGAAGCGAACGAGCATCCACTGCGCTATTACGACGTCCACAAGCAGTATCTATGTGTTTGGTGTTCGGACAGGTGCTTCAGCTCCACTGTCTGAAGAGTATTCCGCATATAGCCTGGTCGGACGACACGTGCTGTTCGGTCTGATCGGAGTCTCTGCATTTTGCAAAGTCGCGTTTTTGCGACATTGGCGGTGAAAGAGATAACGTGATTTGAATTTCCTAAACAAAGCCTGTTTGATTATCTAACTCGTGACCGATCTCAACATACTCAGGTAAACACGACACTGTATTAGCATATTGTGTAATGGTAATCCTTGTCCGATTAGCGCAGTGGTTAGCGCGCTCGCTTCTCACCAATGCAACCCGTGTTCGATCCTCTGACCGGGACGTATGTGAGATGGTACGGTGGTCGCCAGATCGGACATGTGGGCTTTCTCCTGGTACTCCGGTTTATATAATACTATAATAAATACAATACAATACAATAAGTTTATTACATGTTTGTAGCACTTAAGTAAAAACAGGCAGTGACATGGAACTTTACAAAAGAGCACAATCACAAGTTCAAATATATGTGTAAAATATGCGTTAGTTTCGTTGCTTATTTGCAAAATATATAACTTGGAAAGACCAATGGTGATTTTTTTGATTTGCATGACAAACGATTAATACATTTCTGTACAGTCGGCAAAGTATGGTAGTATCTTTTAATAAATAAAGTTTAAACTTATAATAATAATAATACATAACACACAGGGCATAATGCAGTTGCATGGCACGAAATAGTTCCATTTCCGGTTCCTGTATTTAGATCATGCGCAGTGATATTGGATACAGATAACGCTGACTATTACTGTGTTTATATGTCTGATTACTTTACAGACGCGAACAGTCTCTCAACTGTCCTATAAGAGTTTATCGTTTAGAAATGTTCATCTTTATTAAAGTCTAATCTATGTTCAAACATGCAATGTAAAAACAACATTAAGCATATTAAAAGTACATATCCGTTATAAGTCGGAAGTCGTGATAGCGCAGTGGATGCGCGTTCGCTTCAGGTGCGAAAGGTCCGGAGTTCGAGCCCCGCTGGAGCCGTTACGATTGTGCCCTTAGTCAAGGCATTTAAATTCCACGTTGCCTATTCTCTCTTCCTCGTGGCGATGGATTCCATCAGGAATGTGGTCTCGAGAGTGATTAATATAAGTTGAAATAACTTGTTTCGCAATCGAACTAAGTTATAAGCAGAATTAGCCTACAAGAGACATATTACAACAAAACGTATCACAGTATTATAATCCCAGGTTGGTATTAGTTAATATAACAACTTATTTACATTTAAAACCAACAAACAGTTGCTAATTTCAATTTAAATACTATTTAATACAAAAGGGGATAACTTGATATTTTTTAGTTTAGATTATACAAATTTATTTTAGCTCGATTGCGAAACAACTTCTTACAAATTATATTAATCACTCTCAATCAATCTTAAACCTCATTCCTGATGGAATCCATCGCCACGAGGGAGAGAGAAGAGGCAACGTAGAATTTAAGTATTTTATTATTAAATTAATTTAAATTTAATTCATTAAATTCATATTTTTTAACACCTAAGAAACGTAAATATAAATGCCAAGAAAGTTTGCAATCAAAGGTTGAATATATAATATACAATTCTTGCAATGAGCAGAAATGAGCAGAGAATGTCGGGCAGGGAGGGCACTGTGTGTGCAAGTCATGTATCTGTATATTAAGAAATATCCTAAACAATCAGCTAAACAATGAGTTAACACCCAGAATCAGAATCAGAGAGAACACATTAACAGTATCGACACTGTAATAATATTTATATTACTATATGTCACTAGAAATGACTAATTTTATTATATATCAAGATTGTACGAAGCACCGTTTCCATTTCTGTATTTAAGCCAATACAAAAGCTCATCTCAGAACAGAACATCTCTTTTATTTCACTCAATACATGTACAGAACATGCAAATATGAGGTATTTACAATAAACAAGACATACAAACGAGGCTACAAAACAAAAGCACAAAACAGAATATATCAATTGTCAAGGTGAATAAATATTTCCTTTAGTATTTTTAGTTATAGACACAAATATCACAAATTTGTAAAAAGAGTATACCTGTTACATTCTTGTATGTGACATTATTATCATAATAAACTTACATAATTTCTGAAATTCTGAACTATTTTTGGTGCAAATTAATTTCTCTAATTTAAACATATTTGGGCGTCGAAAATACATCGGATTAATATATTGTCTTCTTTCATTTGTAAATTGTTCACATTCAAACAAATAGTGAAATTCATCCCCAATTCTGTTTCTACATGAGTTACATGTTCTTTCATTTATTGGTGTTCTTGACCAGTTTCCTGTTTCTATTGGTAATCGATGGTTTCTTGTTCTAAATTTAATTAGGTTATACAGTGTGGAGTTTTGTAATTTTGATAAGTAAGGTTCAATTCCAAAAGATCTTTTAAACACTCGATAAAACGTACTATTACTAGAGTTGTCTACCATAGTGTACCAATTATTTAAATATAAATCATGTAGTTTTTGTTTTACCGCTAGTTTTAACCATTTTGCATTAGGAAAACTATGTTCAGTCCATACATTTATGAAACCACATTTTATTAGAATTGTTTTAACATTATATAGCCATGGAAATTTTACTTTAAGCAATTCTTCGGGTAAATTTTGTGATGTTTGTAACATATTTTTATATACTAGATGAGACAATTTCTTTGGTATATCACCTTCTTCCGTAATACATAGTTTTGACCAGAACGAAATAATTTTTTCCTCAATAGCTATCGATAGCGGCATACATCCAGTTTCGCCATAAATAAAATAATTTGGGGTGGACCGTTTTAATTTCAATATATATATTAAAAATTTAAGTTGAACCCTTCTGTTCTGTTCTGTTCTGTTCAGCTCATCTCTAATTGAACAAACAAAACAAACAAACAAAACAAACAAAAACAAACAAAAAAACAAACAAACAAACAAACAAAAAACAAACAAACAAACAAACAAACAAACAAACAAACAAACAAACAAACAAACAAACAAACAAACAAAACAAAACAAACAAACAAACAAACAAACAAACAAACAAAACAAAACAAAACAAAACAAACAAACAACAAACAAACAAACAAATGAAAATAAAACAAAACAAAACAAACAAACAACAAACAAACGAAATAAAACAAAACAAACAAACGAAAACAAACAAACAAACAAACAAACAAACAATATATAATGAAATTATTTGTTGGAATAAAATCTAAACACAGAATAATTAGTGAAATATAGAATGCTTTCCAGACAGGTTGGTTGACATTGACAACATTTTACTTGGTACAACAACAAACGTTCATTTCAATGACGACGTCAGTAAGTAATCAGAAAGTCTAGTTAAAATGAAATTAACATTGCCTCCTGTCTCGTACACTTTCTTATCATTAGAACAAATTTCAAATTTGATTACAGCTTTATTACTTCATTTTGTAAGACAGGACATGTACCGCCATCGGGTGAATCTATTATATAGGGAACTATTTACATCGCTATTGCATTTCCTTCGATGAACGTATGTGCTATGATTGTATACAGTTTCGTACGTGTGCGTGTGTGTGCGCGTGTGTTATAAGTGGCTGTCTATGACGCTATGACGCTAATATAAATCTACAAAACGACTCACGTCGGTCATATCATGGTGTGTGTGTTTTACGTTTATTTTTCGTCGCTACCGGTGGCCATATGAGCGACGCCTCCTGAAGAGATTAATCATTTTAGATTTTTGGAGGATAGTACAATGATGCAGACAGCGACCCATTCTAGAGTCTCCTCTGGTTCATTTACGTGCACGGCGTAAAGCACCGACACGAGACCTCGGTTTAATGTCCCATCTGAAAGATTGTTAATTTTATTAGGGTCAGACGGGGGGATCAAACCTGCGATCCATGTATTACCAGTCCAACGTGTTAACCACTGGACTACAGATCTGTCTGTGATTATTATTATACATTATAGTTATGCATAAGCAACACGCTTTTCTCGTCCAAGTCAATTCTTGGTAAATTATATGTTTCATTGTGCGGAAATTTCCCAATATCTGCACACAGGATCAAGTCAAAATAACAGGATAATTAATTAAATTATTTTGACCGTAAAAACCTGACGCATTTGGAATCAATTACAGTTCTAAATAATACGCAACAATGCGACCGTTCAAGGGAATAAATTCTTAGTTTACGACGCTAAACAGAAAAGGGATCAATTTGTGAAATGTGATACATTCTGGCTATTTTAATTCCCAGCGGCGACATATAAATGTCCGACGTGCTGATTGCTGTACTTATATGACATGTGCAGTCGGTTAATACCCCTGTTATCGTCTGGAACTCAATGGTTAATACAGTACACTACTACGCCATGCAATTTAACCTGGGTGCCAGTCTGTCGATATTTCACTTTTTAACTTCTGGCAAAATGACAGTGGATATGATCAGAAACTCAATACGGCCCATTTAATAGTCTCGGTGTTAAATTAAATTTATTTGACTGACAAGGCAAAATATATCGACGCCTGTTCCCAGAATGCATGCAGTTAACCATAGTTACATATGCACGTATTCACACCATGTATATATGTATTCATGAATTTCGTATATTAAATCTTACAAACACATTTTAGCTGGATTGGGAAACAAGTGTTTCTGTACAACGTTTAGATTAGTCGCTCTTGAGACCCTATTCTTCATGGAATCCATCGCCACGAGGGAGAGTTATGTTATATTTCGGGTTTTACGCCTGCATCAGCACCATTTTGGGCTATATCGCCGGCGGGCAGTTTACCTAACAACACCTTTCCTGGGCAGGCTCCAGCGGTTAACCAGTACTTGGGAGCACCAACCTCCGTAAGAAACTGCCAACTTTTTCATATAAATGAGACACGGCCTGAGCGGGGCTCGAACCCGTGACCATCCGTGATGATAGGTTACAGTGTTAGACAAGTCAGCGACCTTAACCACTCGGCCACGGAGGCGGACCGAAGAGGTAATGTGGACGTAAGTGTGCTGTCTAAGGACATAGTCAACGTGGTAGATAATGTGGACTAAGTGTGTTGTCTAAGGGCACAGCCACCGTGGTAGATAATGTGGACGTTTGTGTGTTGTCTAAGGACACAGTTACCGTTGTAGATAATGTGGACGTAAGCGTGCTGTCTAAGGACACAGTCACCGTGGTAGATAATGTGGACGTAAGTGTGTTGTCTAAGGACACAGTCAACGTGGTAGATAATGTGGACGTAAGTATGTGGTCTAAGGACATAGTCACCGTGGTAGATAATGTGGACGTAAGTGTGTTGTCTAAGGACACAGTCACCGTGGTAGATAATGTGGACGTAAGTGTGTTGTCTAAGAACATAGTCACCGTGGTAGATAATATGGACGTAAGTGTGTTGTCTAAGGACACAGTTACCGTGGTAGATAATGTGGACGTAAGTGTGTGGTCTAAGGAAATAGTCACCGTGGTAGATAATGTGGACGTAAGTGTGCTGTCTAAGGACACAGTCACCGTGGTAGATAATGTGGACGTGAGTGTGCTGTCTAAGGACACAGTTACCGTGGTAGATAATGTGGACGTAAGTGTGTTGTCTAAGGACACAGTTACCGTGGTAGATAATGTGGACGTAAGTGTGCTATCTAAGGACACAGTCAACGTGGTAGATAATGTGGACGTAAGTGTGTTGTCTAAGGACACAGTTACCGTGGTAGATAATGTGGACGTAAGTGTGCTGTCTAAGGACATAGCCACCGTGGTAGATAATGTGGACGTAAGTGTGTTGTCTAAGGACACAGTCAACGTGGTAGATAATGTGGACGTAAGTGTGTGGTCTAAGGACATAGTCACCGTGGTAGATAATGTGGACGTAAGTGTGTTGTCTAAGGACACAGTCAACGTGGTAGATAATGTGGAGGTAAGTGTGCTGTCTAAGGACACAGTTACCGTGGTAGATAATGTGGACGTAAGTGTGCTGTCTAAGGACACAGTTACCGTGGTAGATAATGTGGACGTAAGTGTGCTGTCTAAGGACACAGTTACCGTGGTAGATAATGTGGACGTAAGTGTGTGGTCTAAGGACATAGTCACCGTGGTAGATAATGTGGACGTAAGTGTGCTGTCTAAGGACACAGTCACCGTGGTAGATAATGTGGACGTAAGTGTGCTGTCTAAGGACACAGTTACCGTGGTAGATAATGTGGACGTAAGTGTGTTGTCTAAGGACACAGTTACCGTGGTAGATAATGTGGATATAAGTGTGCTGTCTAAGGACACAGTCACCGTGGTAGATAATGTGGACGTAGGCGTGCTGTCTAAGGACATAGTCATCGTGGTAGATAATGTGGACGTAAGTGTGTTGTCTAAGGACACAGTTACCGTGGTAGATAATGTGGACGTAAGTGTGTTGTCTAAGGACACAGTCAACGTGGTAGATACTGTGGACGTAAGTGTGTTGTCTAAGGACACAGTCACCGTGGCTCTCACGGGGTTCGAACTGACAACATCTCGGTTGCAAGGCGTCACGGTACACCGTATCCATTAGACATCACTATAGTCATGATGTATTCATTTATTTACATACATGTACTTCTGTACACTGTGCTATATTAACTTTTCGGTATATTATTATATGCAGGGGAATACATTCTTGTTGTCTTGTTCACGCACGATATGTATAAAATGTATACACATTGGAATACATATACGGTCTACGGAATACATATACGGACTACGGTATACACATACGGACTATGGAATACATATACGGACTATGGAATACGGAATACATATACGGACTATGGAATACGGAATACATATACGGACTATGGAATACGGAATACATATACGGACTATGGAATACGGAATACATATACGGACTACGGACTACGGAATACATATACGGACTATGGAATACATATACGGACTATGGAATACATATACGGACTATGGAATACATATACGGACTATGGAATACGGAATACATATACGGACTACGGACTACGGAATACATATACGGACTATGGAATACATATACGGACTATGGAATACATATACGGACTATGGACTACGGAATACATATACGGACTATGGAATACATATACGGACTATGGAATACATATACGGACTATGGACTACGGAATACATATACGGACTACGGACTACGGAATACATATACGGACTACGGAATACATATACGGACTATGGACTACGGAATACATATACGGCTATGGACTACGGAATACATATACGGACTATGGAATACATATACGGACTATGGAATACATATACGGACTACGGACTACGGAATACATATACGGACTATGGAATACATATACGGACTATGGAATACATATAAGGACTATGGACTACGGAATACATATACGGACTACGGACTACGGAATACATATACGGACTACGGAATACATATACGGACTATGGACTACGGAATACATATACGGCTATGGACTACGGAATACATATACGGACTATGGAATACATATACGGACTATGGAATACATATACGGACTACGGACTACGGAATACATATACGGACTATGGAATACATATACGGATTATGGAATACATATACGGACTACGGACTACATATACGGACTACGGACTACGGACTACGGACTACGGAATACATATACGGACTATGGAATACATATACGGACTATGGACTACGGAATACATATACGGACTACGGAATACATATACGGACTATGGAATACATATACGGACTACGGACTACATATACGGACTATGGAATACATATACGGGCTACGGACTACATATACGGACTACGGACTACGGAATACATATACGGACTATGGAATACATATACGGACTATGGACTACGGAATACATATACGGACTATGGAATACATATACGGACTATGGACTACGGAATACATATACGGACTATGGAATACATATACGGACTATGGACTACGGACTACATATACGGACTACGGAATACATATACGGACTATGGACTACGGAATACATATACGGACTATGGAATACATATACGGACTATGGACTACGGAATACATATACGGACTACGGAATACATATACGGACTATGGAATACATATACGGACTATGGAATACATATACGGATTACGGACTACATATACGGACTACGGACTACGGAATACATATACGGACTACGGACTATGGAATACATATACGGACTATGGAATACATATACGGACTATGGAATACATATACGGACTACGGACTACATATACGGACTACGGACTACGGAATACATATACGGACTATGGACTACGGAATACATATACGGACTACGGAATACATATACGGACTATGGACTACGGAATACATATACGGACTATGGAATACATATACGGACTATGGACTATGGAATACATGTACGGACTATGGACTATGGAATACATATACGGACTACGGAATACATATACGGACTATGGACTACGGAATACATATACGGACTATGGAATACATATACGGACTATGGACTATGGAATACATATACGGACTACGGAATACATATACGGACTATGGACTATGGAATGCATATACGGACTATGGACTACGGAATACATATACGGACTATGGACTATGAAATACATATACGGACTATGGACTATGGAATACATATACGGACTACCGAATACATATACGAACTATGGACTACGGAATACATATACGGACTATGGAATACATATACGGACTATGGACTACGGAATACATATACGGACTATGGAATACATATACGGACTATGGAATACATATACGGACTATGGAATACATATACGGACTATGGAATACGGAATACATATACGGACTATGGAATACATATACGGACTATGGACTACGGAATACATATACGGACTATGGAATACATATACGGACTACGGAATACATATACGGACTATGGAATACATATACGGACTATGGAATACACATACGGACTACGGAATACATATACGGACTATGGAATACGGAATACATATACGAACTACGGAATACATATACGGTCTATGGAATACATATACGAACTATGGAATACATATACGGACTATGGAATACGGAATACATATACGGACTACGGACTATGGAATACATATACGGACTATGGAATACATATACGGACTATGGAATACATATACGGACTATGGAATACGGAATACATATACGGACTACGGATTATGGAATACATATACGGACTATGGAATACATATACGGACTATGGAATACATATACGAACTATGGAATACATATACGGACTATGGAATACGGAATACATATACGGACTACGGACTATGGAATACATATACGGACTATGGAATACATATACGGACTATGGAATACGGAATACATATACGGACTACGGAATACATATACGGACTACGGACTACGGAATACATATACGGACTACGGAATACATATACGGACTACGGACTACGGAATACATATACGGACTATGGAATACATATACGGACTATGGAATACATATACGGATTACGGACTACATATACGGACTACGGACTACGGAATACATATACGGACTACGGACTATGGAATACATATACGGACTATGGAATACATATACGGACTATGGAATACATATACGGACTACGGACTACATATACGGACTACGGACTACGGAATACATACACGGACTATGGACTACGGAATACATATACGGACTACGGAATACATATACGGACTATGGACTACGGAATACATATACGGACTATGGAATACATATACGGACTATGGACTATGGAATACATATACGGATAAAGGAATACGGAATACATATACGGACTACGGAATACATATACGGACTATGGAATACATATACGGACTATGGACTACGGAATACATATACGGACTATGGAATACCTATACGGACTACGGACTATGGAATACATATACGGACTATGGACTATGGAATACATATACGGACTACGGAATACATATACGGACTATGGAATACATATACGGACTATGGACTACGGAATACATATACGGACTATGGAATACATATACGGACTACGGACTACGGAATACATATACGGACTATGGAATACATATACGGACTATGGAATACGGAATACATATACGGACTATGGACTACGGAATACATATACGGACTATGGAATACATATACGGACTATGGAATACGGAATACATATACGGACTATGGACTATGGAATACATATACGGACTATGGAATACATATACGGACTATGGAATACGGAATACATATACGGACTATGGACTACGGAATACATATACGGACTATGGAATACGGAATACATATACGGATTATGGAATACATATACGGACTATGGAATACGGAATACATATACGGACTACGGAATACATATACGGACTATGGAATACATATACGGACTATGGAATACATATATGAACTATGGAATACATATACGGACTATGGACTACGGAATACATATACGGACTACGGAATACATATACGGACTATGGAATACATATACGGACTATGGACTACGGAATACATATACGGACTATGGAATACATATACGGACTACGGAATACATATACGGACTATGGAATACATATACGGACTACGGACTACGGAATACATATACGGACTATGGAATACATATACGGACTACGGACTACGGAATACATATACGGACTACGGAATACATATACGGACTATGGAATACGGAATACATATACGTACTATGGACTACGGACTACATATACGGACTATGGAATACATATACGGACTACGGAATACATATACGGACTATGGAATACATATACGGACTATGGAATACATATACGGACTATGGAATACATATACGGACTATGGAATACATATACGGATTATGGAATACATATACGGACTACGGAATACATATACGGACTACGGAATACATATACGGACTATGGACTACATATACGGACTACGGAATACATATACGGACTACGGAATACATATACGGACTACGGACTACGGAATACATATACGGACTATGGACTACGGACTACATATACGGACTATGGAATACATATACGGACTATGGAATACATATACGGACTATGGAATACGGAATACATATACGGACTACGGACTATGGAATACATATACGGACTATGGACTACGGAATACATATACGGACTACGGACTATGGAATACATATACGGACTATGGACTACGGAATACATATACGGACTATGGAATACATATACGGACTATGGAATACATATACGGACTATGGAATACATATACGGACTACGGAATACATATACGGACTACGGACTACATATACGGACTATGGAATACATATACGGACTATGGAATACATATACGGACTACGGAATACATATACGGACTACGGAATACATATACGGACTATGGAATACATATACGGACTATGGAATACATATACGGACTATGGAATACATATACGGACTACGGAATACATATACGGACTACGGAATACATATACGGACTACGGACTACGGAATACATATACGGACTACGGAATACATATACGGACTATGGAATACATATACGGACTATGGAATACATATACGGACTACGGAATACATATACGGACTACGGAATACATATACGGACTATGGAATACATATACGGACTACGGAATACATATACGGACTATGGAATACATATACGGACTATGGAATACATATACGGACTATGGAATACATATACGGACTATGGAATACGGAATACATATACGGACTACGGACTATGGAATACATATACGGACTATGGAATACGGAATACATATACGGCTATGGACTATGGAATACATATACGAACTATGGAATACATATACGGACTATGGAATACGGAATACATATACGGCTATGGACTATGGAATACATATACGGACTATGGAATACATATACGGACTATGGAATACGGAATACATATACGGACTACGGACTACGGAATACATATACGGACTACGGAATACATATACGGACTACGGAATACATATACGGACTATGGAATACATATACGGACTATGGAATACATATACGGATTACGGACTACATATACGGACTACGGACTACGGAATACATATACGGACTACGGACTATGGAATACATATACGGACTATGGAATACATATACGGAATATGGAATACATATACGGACTATGGAATACATATACGGACTACGGACTACATATACGGACTACGGACTACGGAATACATATACGGACTACGGAATACATATACGGACTACGGAATACATATACGGACTACGGAATACATATACGGACTATGGAATACATATACGGACTATGGAATACATATACGGACTATGGAATACATATACGGACTACGGAATACATATACGGACTATGGAATACATATACGGACTACGGACTACGGAATACATATACGGACTATGGAATACATATACGGACTACGGACTACGGAATACATATACGGACTACGGAATACATATACGGACTATGGAATACATATACGGACTACGATACGGAATACATATACGGACTACGGACTACATATACGGACTACGGAATACATATACGGACTACGGAATACATATACGGACTACGGAATACATATACGGACTATGGAATACATATACGGACTACGGAATACATATACGGACTATGGAATACATATACGGACTACGGAATACATACGGACTACGGAATACATATACGGACTACGGAATACATATACGGACTACGGAATACATATACGGACTACGGACTAGAATACATATACGGACTACGGAATACATATACGGACTATGGAATACATATACGGACTATGGAATACATATACATACGGACTATGGAATACATATACGGACTACGGACTACGGAATACATATACGGACTACGGACTATGGAATACATATACGGACTATGGACTACGGAATACATATACGGACTACGGACTACGGAATACATATACGGACTATGGAATACATATACGGACTATGGACTACGGAATACATATACGGACTATGGAATACATATACGGACTACGGACTACGGAATACATATACGGACTACGGAATACATATACGGACTATGGAATACATATACGGACTATGGACTACGATACATATACGGACTAGGAATACATATACGGACTACGGACTACGGAATACATATACGGACTATGGAATACATATACGGACTACGGACTATGGAATACATATACGGACTATGGAATACATATACGGACTACGGAATACATATACGGACTATGGAATACATATACGGACTACGGAATACATATACGGACTATGGAATACATATACGGACTATGGACTACGGAATACATATACGGACTATGGAATACATATACGGACTATGGAATACATATACGGACTATGGAATACATATACGGACTATGGAATACATATACGGACTACGGAATACATATACGGACTATGGAATACATATACGGACTAGGAATACATATACGGACTATGGAATACATATACGGACTATGGACTACGGAATACATATACGGACTGACTATGGAATACATATACGGACTATGGAATACATATACGGACTATGGAATACATATACGGACTATGGACTACGGAATACATATACGGACTACGGAATACATATACGGACTACGGAATACATATACGGACTACGGACTATGGAATACATATACGGACTACGGAATACATATACGGACTATGGAATACATATACGGACTATGGAATACATATACGGACTATGGAATACATATACGGACTACGGACTATGGAATACATATACGGACTATGGAATACATATACGGACTATGGAATACATATACGGACTACGGACTACGGAATACATATACGGACTATGGAATACATATACGGACTATGGAATACATATACGGACTATGGAATACATATACGGACTACGGACTATGGAATACATATACGGACTATGGAATACATATACGGACTATGGAATACATATACGGACTATGGAATACATATACGGACTATGGAATACATATACGGACTATGGAATACATATACGGACTATGGACTACGGAATACATATACGGACTATGGAATACATATACGGACTATGGAATACATATACGGACTATGGAATACATATACGGACTATGGAATACATATACGGACTACGGAATACATATACGGACTATGGAATACATATACGGACTATGGAATACATATACGGACTATGGAATACATATACGGACTATGGAATACATATACGGACTACGGAATACATATACGGACTACGGACTACGGAATACATATACGGACTATGGAATACATATACGGACTACGGAATACATATACGGACTATGGACTACGGAATACATATACGGACTATGGAATACATATACGGACTACGGAATACATATACGGACAACGGAATACATATACGGACTACGGAATACATATACGGACTACGGAATACATATACGGACTACGGACTACGGAATACATATACGGACTACGGAATACCTATACGGACTACGGAATACATATACGGACTACGGAATACGGAATACATATACGGACTACGGAATACATATACGGACTACGGACTACGGAATACATATACGGACTATGGAATACATATACGGACTACGGACTACATATACGGACTATGGAATACATATACGGACTATGGAATACATATACGGACTACGGACTACGGAATACATATACGGACTACGGAATACATATACGGACTACGGAATACATATACGGACTACGGAATACATATACGGACTACGGAATACATATACGGACTACGGACAACGGAATACATATACGGACTACGGAATACATATACGGACTACGGAATACATATATGGACTACGGACTACGGAATACATATACGGACTACGATATACATATACGGACTACGGACTACGGAATACATATACGGACTACGGAATACATATACGGACTACGGAATACATATACGGACTACGGAATACATATACGGACTACGGACTACATATACGGACTATGGAATACATATACGGACTATGGAATACATATACGGACTACGGAATACATATACGGACTACGGAATACATATACGGACTACGGACTACGGAATACATATACGGACTATAGAATACATATACGGACTACGGACTACGGACTACATATACGGACTACGGAATACATATACGGACTACGGAATACATATACGGACTACAGACTACGGAATACATATACGGACTACGGACTACATATACGGACTACGGAATACATATACGGACTACGGAATACATATACGGACTACGGAATACATATACGGACTATGGAATACATATACGGACTACGGAATACATATACGGACTACGGAATACATATACGGACTACGGAATACATATACGGACTACGGAATACATATACGGACTACGGAATACATATACGGACTACGGAATACATATACGGACTACGGACTATGGAATACATATACGGACTACGGAATACATATACGGACTATGGAATACATATACGGACTACGGAATACATATACGGACTACGGACTATGGAATACATATACGGACTACGGACTACGGAATACATATACGGACTACGGACTATGGAATACATATACGGACTACGGACTACGGAATACATATACGGACTACGGACTACGGAATACATATACGGACTATGGAATACATATACGGACTATGGACTACGGACTACATATACGGACTATGGAATACATATACGGACTACGGACTACGGAATACATATACGGACTACGGAATACATATACGGACTATGGAATACATATACGGACTATGGACTACGTACTACATTTACGGACTATGGAATACATATACGGACTACGGACTACGGAATACATATACGGACTATGGAATACATATACGGACTACGGACTATGGAATACATATACGGACTATGGAATACATATACGGACTATGGAATACATATACGGACTATGGAATACATATACGGACTATGGAATACATATACGGACTATGTAATACATATACGGACTATGGACTACGGACTACATATACGGACTATGGAATACATATACGGACTATGGAATACATATACGGACTATGGAATACATATACGGACTATGTAATACATATACGGACTACGGAATACTTACACGGACTATGGAATACATATACGGACTATGGAATACATATACGGACTATGGAATACATATACGGACTATGGAATACATATACGGACTATGGAATACATATACGGACTATGGAATACATATACGGACTATGGACTACGGAATACATATACGGACTACGGAATACATATATGGACTACGGAATACATATACGGACTACGGACTATGGAATACATATACGGACTATGGAATACATATACGGACAATGGAATACATATACGGACTATGGAATACATATACGGACTATGGAATACATATACGGACTACGGACTATGGAATACATATACGGACTATGGAATACATATACGGACTATGGAATACATATACGGACTACGGACTATGGAATACATATACGGACTATGGAATACATATACGGACTATGGAATACATATACGGACTACGGAATACATATACGGACTATGGAATACATATACGGACTATGGAATACATATATGGACTATGGAATACATATACGGACTATGGAATACATATACGGACTATGGACTACGGAATACATATACGGACTATGGAATACATATACGGACTATGGACTACGGAATACATATACGGACTACGGAATACATATACGGACTATGGAATACATATACGGACTATGGAATACATATACGGTCTTTGGAATACATATACGGACTACGGAATACATATACGGACTATGGAATACATATACGGACTATGGAATACATATACGGACTATGGAATACATATACGGACTATGGACTATGGAATACATATACGGACTATGGAATACATATACGGACTATGGAATACATATACGGACTACGGACTACGGAATACATATACGGACTATGGAATACATATACGGACTATGGAATACATATACGGACTATGGAATACATATACGGATATGGAATACATATACGGACTATGGAATACATATACGGACTATGGAATACATATACGGACTATGGAATACAAACACAAACGGAATACATATACGGACTACGGAATACATATACGGACTATGGAATACATATACGGACTATGGAC
Organism: Archivesica marissinica; assembly: GCA_014843695.1. NCBI lineage: Eukaryota > Metazoa > Mollusca > Bivalvia > Venerida > Vesicomyidae > Archivesica > Archivesica marissinica. The sequence continues at coordinate 69,667,215 of CM026402.1, forward strand.
TATGGAATACATATACGGACTATGGAATACATATACGGACTATGGAATACATATACGGACTACGGAATACATATACGGACTACGGAATACATATACGCACTATGGAATACATATACGGACTATGGACTATGGAATACATATACGGACTATGGACTATGGAATACATATACGGACTATGGAATACATATACGGACTATGGACTATGGAATACATATATGGACTACGGAATACATATACGGACTATGGAATACATATACGGACTATGGAATACATATACGGACTATGGACTACGGAATACATATACGGACCATGGAATACATATACGGACTATGGAATACATATACGGACTATGGAATACATATACGGACTATGGACTACGGAATACATATACGGACTACGGAATACATATACGGACTACGGAATACATATACGGACTACGGACTATGGAATACATATACGGACTACGGACTATGGAATACATATACGGACTACGGAATACATATACGGACTAAGGACTATGGAATACATATACGGACTATGGACTATGGAATACATATACGGACTAGGGAATACATATACGGACCACGGACTATGGACTACATATACGGACTACGGACTATGGAATACATATACGGACTACGGACTATGGAATACATATACGGACTATGGACTATGGAATACATATACGGACTACGGAATACATATACGGACTACGGACTCTGGAATACATATACGGACTACGGACTATGGAATACATATACGGACTACGGACTATGGAATACATATACGGACTACGGAATACATATACGGACTATGGACTATGGAATACATATACGGACTATGGAATACATATACGGACTATGGACTATGGAATACATATACGGACTATGGAATACATATACGGACTACGGAATACATATACGGACTACGGACTACGGAATACATATACGGACTATGGACTATGGAATACATATACGGACTATGGAATACATATACGGACTATGGAATACATATACGGACTATGGAATACATATACGGACTACGGAATACATATACGGACTACGGAATACATATACGGACTATGGAATACATATACGGACTACGGAATACATATACGGACTACGGAATACATATACGGACTACATATGGAATACATATACGGACTACGGAATACATATACGGACTATGGAATACATATACGGACTACGGACTATGGAATACATATACGGAATACGGACTATGGAATACATATACGGATACGGACTATGGAATACATATACGGACTACGGACATGGAATACATATACGGACTATGGAATACATATACGGACTATGGAATACATATACGGACTATGGAATACATATACGGACTACGGAATACATATACGGACTACGGAATACATATACGGACTATGGAACATATACGGACTACGGAATACATATACGGACTACGGAATACATATACGGACTACGGATACATATACGGACTATGGAATACATATACGGACTACGGAATACATATACGGACTATGGAATACATATACGGACTATGGAATACATATACGGACTATGGAATACATATACGGACTAGGACTGGAATACATATACGGACTATGGAATACATATACGGACTATGGAATACATATACGGACTATGGACTACGGAATACATATACGGACTATGGAATACATATACGGACTATGGAATACATATACGGACTATGGAATACATATACGGACTATGGAATACATATACGGACTACGGAATACATATACGGACTATGGAATACATATACGGACTACGGAATACATATACGGACTATGGACTATGGAATACATATACGGACTATGGAATACATATACGGACTATGGACTATGGAATACATATACGGACTATGGAATACATATACGGACTATGGACTACGGAATACATATACGGACTACGGAATACATATACGGACTACGGACTACGGAATACATATACGGACTATGGACTACGGAATACATATACGGACTACGGAATACATATACGGACTATGCACTACGGAATACATATACGGACTATGGAATACATATACGGACTACGGAATACATATACGGACTACGGACTACATATACGGACTACGGACTACATATACGGACTATGGACTATGGAATACATATATGGACTATGGAATACATATACGGACTATGGACTATGGAATACATATATGGACTATGGAATACATATACGGACTACGGACTATGGAATACATATACTGACTATGGACTATGGAATACATATATGGACTACGGACTACATATACGGACTATGGACTATGGAATACATATACGGACTACGGAATACATATACGGACTACGGAATACATATACGGACTACGGAATATATATACGGACTACGGACTACGGACTACATATACGGACTATGGACTATGGAATACATATACGGACTACGGAATACATATACGGACTACGGAATACATATACGGACTATGGACTATGGAATACATATACGGACTATGGAATACATATACGGACTATGGACTATGGAATACATATACGGACTATGGACTATGGAATACATATACGGACTATGGAATACATATACGGACTATGGAATACATATACGGACTATGGACTATGGAATACATATACGGACTACGGACTACATAAACGTACTACGGACTACATATACGGACTACGGAATACATATACGGACTATGGAATACATATACGGACAACGGAATACATATACGGACTACGGACTATGGAATACATATACGGACTATGGAATAGGTATATGGACTACGGTGGAATACATTTTCAGACTATGGAATACGTAAATCATTCCAATTTACCATAGACAAACATATCACCTGCTTCAAGTGAGGCCACTATTGGTGCAATAATCGTAGGTAGTGAACATAAAGAAATTGTAGAAAAACCAAAGAAGAAAAAAGAATCACGATAATAAACAAGATGCAGAAAAGACCACAGTGAAACTGGAGAAGTAGACTCTGGGCAGAGAGCTAGACGAATTAACAACGTATATATATAATAACACGTTTTAGAAAATAATGGGTGAACAAGAGAATCTCCTTATGTAGTGATATACGTCATATAATGTATACTTATGTTTGTATATTTGCAGGCGAATAATGGGAGGATGGAAGCGACAGCTGTTCATGTTTATAGTGTCCAGCAACGTCTGCCTCGCATTTACGTACAACGATGATAATGGAGACATTACTAGAATTGAATTCCCAGAAGCATCTACATACTATACCAATGATATAAACAAGAGACTCAGTAAATTTGTTAGAATAGGTCGAGGATTGAGTTCGTTTATTCGTATTGGGAGACCTAATCCATACGAAGACGTAGATGTTTATCAGACAGATGAAATTCCTGATCCAATCGATGATGAACTTGTAGATAAAAGTGCCTTTTTCGATGTTGATCCTGACAATATTGACGCAGAGAAACCAAACAAGCGCATGAGCTCATTTATACGAATTGGGAAAGCATACGACGATGTAGATAATTTAGAAACCAACAACTATGAAAAACGCGGGGGAGCTTTTATTCGAATGGGTAAATTTCCATCTACAGTATACCTTAGGAACCGCGCTGGACGGGTGAAAGCACTGGCACGACAACCGTACTACCGCCGCACCGGGCGGATAGGACACTCGGCATTCATTAGAATCGGAAAGAGAGATACAACAGATGCACTTCGACGCATTAATGAACAAGAAGACGAAGATGATACTAGTAAGCTAACGGAACATTATAAATACAACGAAGGCCTTGTTGGTACCGAGGCCACAGAAGATGATGATAATGAATATAAACAGAATATGAAAATCGCAAGAGATATTGAGAATGATGCTGACGGAATAGATAATGATATATTAACACAGCAAGCAAGACGTTATCTGAAAAGTGGCAGAGATGTACCGAACGAGCCAACACATGACTACACAAACAATAACGTGGATAAAAGATTGAGTAGCATTATACGTATTGGGAGAGGAACCAGTCCAGACTACGTACTGTATCCCACAGTAGGGGATATGCAACATTTCATCAGATTAGGCAAGTGCTGTTTCATTTGTATCTATGTTGTCTCACAGACGGATCAATAGCCCAGTGGTAACACGCTGGACTGGTAATCCAGGGATCTAACCTGCGACCCTATTTACAAAGCTGTCTTGTTCCCAACGAGTATAGATCTTAGTGAAAATAATCGCAGTGAATTCATAGCGCAATGTAAGCGTATTAACCACTAATTAAAACTAAAGCCTCTTTACTCTAAATATATAGAACAAATGTTACTACATTTCTAATTACTTGTATGACTTTCACATAACTGACACAGCCGGATCTGTAGTCCAATTGTTACACGTTGGACTGGTAATCCGGTGATCGCAGGTTTGATCCCCCGTCTGACCCTAATAAAATTAACAGTTTTTCAGATGGGACGTTAAACCGAGGTCTCGTGTCGGTGCTTTACACCGTGCACGTAAAAGAACCAGAGGAGACTCTGGAATGGGTCTCTGTCTGTATCATTGCACCATCCTCCCAAATCTAAAATGACTAATGCCCCCCCCACCAAATCAAACAAAAACATCTACTATACATTTTAAGTAGCACGATTTGATTCTCTACGTCTATAAACATATCACGTTCAGCGAGGATAATTAAAGAGGTAGGGAATCTAATTATAGAATAGTTGTTTTTTCAGACATTAATTGTTCTATTTTTTAATTTGAAAAACAAAACATTTGTTGACATACATACTAGACACTCTATAGTTGATTCACACTCGTCGTGTTCACGTATTACAATACTAATTACAAAGGCTGTCCGATTAGCGCAGTGGTTAGCGCGCTGCTCGCTTCTCACCAATGTAACCTGGGTTCGATCCTCGGACCGGCAGTATGTGAGATTGTACGGTTGTCGCCGGATCGGGCAGGTGGGTTTTCTCCGGGTACTCCGGGCGGGTTTCCTCCCATATGAATGACCACCATATCATCTTACATACTTCCCGGTCCGATGATCGAACCCGGGTTGCATTGGTGAGAAGCTAGCGTTCGCTAACCACTGGCTAATCGAACAGCCTATCAGAAGGTAAATACGTGGTGTATATGGAAACCATAATCTGTCGATTACTGATTTAGTGCAGAGTGCTGAAACATGTCTGCTAGATATTGATATATTGAATATATACTTTGTGAACTGGCGAATCAACATTTTAAATGTATATGGAGCAAGAATTTTAAAGCCAAGGTCATCATAATATAACAGCACTATTCGGTGTTTAGTTTATACAAATTTATTTTAGCTCCATTGCGAAACAAGTTCTTACAATTACTCGAGAGTGATTTATATAAGTTGAAATAACTTGTTTCGCAATCGAGCTAAAATAAATTTGTATAAACTAAGTTCTTACAACTTATGTTAATCACTCTCGAGACCTCATTCCTGATGGAATCCATCGCCACGAGGGAGAGAGAAGAGGCAACGTGGAATTTAAGTGCCTTGCCTAAGGGCACAATCGTAACGGCTCCAGCGGGGCTCGAACTCCGGACCTTTCGCACGTGAAGCGAACGCGAATCCACTGCGCTATCACGACTTCCACTAGTCGGTGTTTGATGGCGTACGAATATTATAGAATTGCAAAATCTTATATGTAACTTATCAACCTCCTTAAAATTATACACCCCCATACCTCTGAATTATACAAATCTAAATCCAGGGATCGCATGTTCGATCCCCCGTTTGACCATAATAAAATTAACAGTCTTTCAGATGGGAATTTAAACCGAAGTCTTGTGTCGGTGCTTTACACCGTGCACGTAAAAGAACCAGAGGAGACTCTGGTATGGGTCTCTGTCTGTATCATTGCACTATCCTCCACAAATCTAAAATGACTAATCTCTTCAGGAGGCGTCGCTCATATGGGCAACCGGTAGCGACGATAAATAATATAATCTAATGAAGTAGAATTATCTGTACAACTTTCATTCCATCAACAAAAATATCTATATTACGGACATGTCTCCTTTTTTTTCAAACACACGTAATTTTGTTTTGTTGAAGAAGACGTTCCTACCCAATACAATTATCATGCCTGTTGCATTGATTGTTCTAACATCTGGAACATGTCTCTTGTCCAACTAGATATGTCTCCCATAAATGCTAAGACGCAAATGAGAGTTTTAATTCGAGATTTTAAAGGGACATTACATCTCAAAAAGCACTACCCCCACCAAATGCATATGTCTCCCCTTAGTGGAATAGGGAATGCTAAGACGCAAGTGACACTGAGAGTTTTAATTCGAGATTTTAAAGCGACATTACATCTCAAAAAGCAAAAAACGATGCATTGATACTACAAATTCTTCCAAATACATTCGAACACAAATATTGAATCAATAAACAGTGTGTTTGTGGTCTACAAACGTTCAAAAATGAATGTAGGATTTCATATACCGGTCATCCAAACTCCTGAATTGACATTTCTTTGTCATTGTAGCCAATACTAAACGCTTGATACTGTCGCTTAGAGATACTACATTTAACTAAGATTAGTCTACCAATAAATATGCACAGGCACAAATGTGAGATATAACGGTAAATCTGTACCATAAATCTCGTTATTCGGGATACACGAGTTGTATTGCCTGTATGTCGGCCCTATTTACATTATTTTGTTATGTCAACAAACCGCGTATACGACGCTTGTTTATTAGTTGAAATACTCAGTTTTTGAGGCAAATATTTGGGAAAAAATTATACCATATAATAGGAAATTACATTCTGTATAAATTTGCGTTTTCACTGATGTAGTGTCGCTTTAAAGCGACATTACATCACAAAAAGCAAATAAAATGCATTTTGGTCACGTATAAATTCATTGCTACTACAACTTCTTCTGAATACACCTAACACTAACATCGAATCAACATCGAATCAACATCGAATCAACATCGAATCAACATCGAATCAATTAAACAGTATTTTTTTGTGGTATACAAACTTTCAAAGGTGAACGTAGGAATTCATATAACAGTCATCCAGGCTCCTGGATTGACATTTGTTGACGTTTATTGTCATTGAAGTCAATACTAAACACGTGATACTTTCGTTTATAGATAATTTAATTAAGATTAGTCTACAAATAAATATGCATTGGCACATATGTGAGATATCACGGTAACTATGTAGCATAATAGGATAAACGCTTTGTATTACATTATTTTGTTTTGTCAACAAACCGCGTATACGACTTTTGTTTATTTGTTGAAATACTCAGTTTTTGAGGCAAATATTTGGAAAAAAATTATACCATATAATACGAAATTACATTTGCTTTTTCACTGATTTAGTGTCGCTTTAAATAAAGGTTGTTTTGGAATACTGTCCGTGCCTTTATACGATAATGTTATTGATTTGATTCTTACAGGTGACAGCGGTAACGCCGTCAACAAGCGAATGAGCTCCTTCGTAAGAATCGGGAAAAGTCAGAACCCATTTGAAAACATATTAAAAAGACGTACGAGTTCTTTTGTTAGAATTGGGAAGGACGCCAACCAGATTGATGACACTGTTGAACAAAGTTCTTACCCGTATGATGGTCAGGCTTCAAAAAGAATGAGTGCTTTCGTAAGGATTGGGAAAAACGCCAGCCCATTAGGTGATAATGATGACAAAAGAATTAGTGCTTTTGTGAGAATCGGAAAAAGTTCGGAGAAAACCGAGGAAAACAGAAATAAAAGAAAGAGCTCTTTTGTGAGAATCGGAAAAAGTCCTGATACTTTTGGCGACAATACTAATAAAAGAATGAGTTCTTTTGTACGCATCGGAAAAAGTCCTGATACTTTTGGCGACAATACTAATAAAAGAAAGAGCTCTTTTGTACGCATCGGAAAAAGTCCTGATACTTTTGGCGACAATACTAATAAAAGAATGAGTTCTTTTGTACGCATCGGAAAAAGTCCTGATACTTTTGGCGACAGTACTAATAAAAGAATGAGTTCTTTTGTACGCATCGGAAAAAGTCCTGATACTTTTGGCGACAATACTAATAAAAGAATGAGTTCTTTTGTGCGAATTGGAAAAGACGGAAACAGTATTAGCGACCTGGCTAAGCGCATCAGCTCGTTTGTTAGAATTGGACGGGATTACCCCAGTATGGAAGATGAAGTGACCAAGCGCTTGAGTTCTTTTATAAGAGTAGGGAGAGATTACTCTAGTGACATCAACGATTACAACAAAGGCATGGATACTATTGTAAGAACTGGATATAATAGTCAGCCTTTAACCGATGGAATTGATAAACGTATAAGTTCTTTCGTACGAATAGGGAAAAACAATGGCGTCGACAAGAGGCTGAGTTCATTTATCCGAGTTGGAAAAGACATGAATGTCCCACCTGAAGAGACTGACGACAAACAAAATAGTGCAGATAAACGAGCTCTCAGTACATTTGTGAGGATTGGTAAAGACAAAGACACAGCAGTTAAATCGGATGACAAAACAACCGACCCATTAAATGAACATCTAATCGAAAAAGTTATGGTAGCTGTGGCAAATGACAAAAATAGTGATACAATCTAAGACAAGACAACAGATAAAGTGATTATCAACATCATACGATATACATGTTATACAATTGGTGTATCAAATGTAAGTTGCAGGTTATTAAAAACAGCAAAAGCACAGCACCGCATGTGTAGTTAAAACTCTGTATGGACTATCATTGTGTTTATGGGTTTACCCAATCAGCAGTGGGTCAAGTAACAGGTTCGATCCCGCGTAATATTTAAAACTCTTTTTACACCAGTGCACTATTAATAATAATGGACTAACGGTATGACCTCACGACTGGTGGAAGACCTTGGGTGCCCCTCCGAGCATTATTTCAAGCACGGTCGAGTATCAGGGTAGAACCACCGCCCTTCCGCATGTCAGCTGGATAGAAATAGGGGGAACATATATACTCTTTGGTGAGTGGAATGGGGCTCAATAACGGACCCAAATGCGTCCTAATAAAAACACTGAACACCATTTACTTCAGTGACAGATCTGTAGTCCAGTGGTAACACGTTGGACTTGTAATCCAGGGATCGCAGGTTCAATCTCCCAGTCTGACCCTAATAAAATTAACAGTCTTTCAGATGGGACGTTAAACCGAGGTCTCGTGTCGGTGCTTTACACCGTGCACGTAAAAAACCCAGAGGAAACTCTGGAATGGGTGTCTGTCTGTATCATTGCACTATCCTCCAAACATCTAAAATGACTAATCTCTTCAGGAGGCGTCGCTCATATGGGCAACCGGTAGCGACGATAAATAAACGTAAAACTCACACACAAGTAAGAAATAGTGAAACATAGTACACAGATTGTCCATGTCCATGCCAGGCCCGTAGCCACACACGTAGCAGCTGCCCCCGTTAACAGTTCCAAAGCCAAAAAATAAATAATGAAAAATTAAATAAATAAAATGCAAAAAATATCCCTTTGCTGTATAAAATGTTGACTGCTAGAGAGTTGAAAGGTCAGTACATAATTATACGTCTAAAATCAGAAAACGCAGGAATTCTCTTCTACGCTCCAACACTTTTAAGAGGGAACATGTCCCCTGACCCCTTAGATTGCCTCGGTTGAAATGTGCTTCTGGCTACGGTACTGCATGCTACATCGGACTTATTATTAACGGACATTTATCAACAACGTTCATGTTTATAAAATTATAAAGAATAGAAATCATGAAAGTGACATTACATCGCATACAGCATACCATACATATTATACGCATACATAGTAATGCTACTACACATTTTTCCAAACATATTCGAACACTAAAATTCACCTGGAAACATATTATACCATATAATAGGAAATTACAATCTGTAGAAATTTGCTTTTTCACCGTATTAAACAGATCAACGATGAAAGCGTTTTGAAAATTGTACTAAAAATAAAGAATTTGTAATCGTTAGACATTCAACGGTTGTTGGACGGTGTTCCGGTTGATGTCAATATTACGGCAGTCGATGGATGGTATTGTGGGTTGACGTCAAATGACGGCGGTCGATGGACGATATTCCGGTTGACGTCAAAATGACGGCGGTCGATGGACGACATTCCGGTTGACGTCAAATGACGGCAGTTGATGGACGGTATTCCGGTTGACGTCAAAATGACGGCGGTCGATGGACGGTATTGTGGGTTGACGTCAAATAACGGTGGTCGATGGACGGTATTCCGGTTGACGTCAAAATGACGGCGGTCGATGGACGGTGACGTCAACATGTTACGTAATACATCTAGATAAGGCAGGGCAAAACACATAATTTATGACATAAATAAGGTTGTTACAAATAATGTATCATTCACTGAGTACTGACTCTGGGATGGAGGCTTTCTGGCTCTCATTAGACCAGACTGCAGAAGCAATACGAACATGCTTAGTTTATACAAATTTATTTTAGCTCGATTGCGAAACATGTTCTTTCAACTTATATGAATCACTCTCGAGACCTCATTCCTGATGTAATCCATCGCCATGAGGGAGAGAGAAGAGGCAATGTGGAATGTAAATGCCTTGCCTAAGGGCACACTCGTAACGGCTCCAGCGGGGTTCGAACTCCGGACCTTTCGCACCTGAAGCGAACCGCGCATCCACTGTGCTATCACGACTTCCACCATGCTTAGCTCGTGATAATACTGCAAATAATGTATCATTCACTGAGTACTGACTCTGGGATGGAGGCTTTCTGGCTCTCATTAGACCAGACTGCAGAAGCAATAAGAACATGCTTAGCTCGTGATAATACTGAAACCGTGCCACGTCGTAAGCTTCTAATGAATTCAGAAGTCGTGATAGCGCACTGGAAGTCGTGATAGCGCACTGTAAGTCGTGATAGCGCACTGGAAGTCGTGATAGCGCAGTGGAAGTCGCTATTGCGCAGTGGTAGCTCGTTCGCATCAGGTGAGAATGGCTCGGTGTTCGTACAGCTGTAGCGGTTAGGCTAGGCATGTACATTTCACGTTGCCTCTTCTCCCTCCATCTCTCCCTCGTGGCGATGGATTCCATCGGGAATGAGGTCTCGAGAGCGATTAATCAAACGTTGTAAAATCTTGTTTCGCAATCGAGCTAAAATAAATTACATAGACTAAATGAATTCAGATTGAAACAGGAATTTGATTATCCTTGTCCTGCACTCTGTAATACACTAGAACTATGCACCTACATACAGTGGCGTAGCTTCACCCAGTAAACACTAGAACTCTGCACCTACATACAGTGGCGTAGCTTCACCCAGTAAACACTAGAACTCTGCGCCTACATACAGTGGCGTAGCTTCACCCAGTAAACACTAGAACTCTGCACCTACATACAGTGGCGTAGCTTCACCCAGTAAACACTAGAACTCTGCACCTACATACAGTTGCGTAACTTCACCCAGTAAACACTAGAAATCTGCACCTGCATACAGTGGCGTAGCTTCACCCAGTAAATACTAGAACCCTGCGCCTACATACAGTGGCGTAGCTTCACCCAGTAAACACTAGAACACTGCACCTACATACAGTGGCGTAGCTTCACCTAGTAAACACTAGAACTCTGCGCCTACATACAGTGACGTAGCTTCACCCAGTAAACACTAGAACTCTGCACCTACATACAGTGGCGTAGTTTCACCCAGTAAACACTAGAACTCTGCGCCTACATACAGTGACGTAGCTTCACCTAGTAAACACTAGAACTTAGCCTGGGTTCCAGTCTGTCGATTTTTCACATTTTAACTTCTGGCAAAATGACATTTTATCATATGCTCAATACGGCCCAATTAATAGTCTCATTGTTAAAATATATTTATTTGACTGACTAGGCAAAATATATCGACGCCTGTTCCCAGGCTAACTAGAACTATGCGCTTACTTACATGGGCGTAGCTTCACGCAGGCACTGTAGACAGGTGCATCCAAATACTTTCAAAACGGATCAATCCAAAACGTCAAAAATACCTTTCTGTTTTTGTTATGCAAGATAACGCTCATGCGAGCATTTGCGGGTTGTAGGGTGACCCCGGAACCCTCTACCCGGGTTTGTTTCAATCTGGTGCATGCGCACAACATATATTATTTGTATTTATTCGTGGATATGAAGGATAGACAACGGCAGGTTCGATCCCCCGTCTGACCCTAATAAAATTAACAGTCTTTCAGATGGGACGTTATACCGAGGTCTCGTGTCGGTGCTTTACACCGTGCACGTAAAAGAACCAGAGGAGATTCTGGATCATGCACTATCCTCCAAAATTAAAAAAAACTAATCTCTTCAGGAGGCGTCGCTCATATGGGCAACCGGTAGCGACGATAAATAAACGTAAAACACACACATAGACAACGGCAGCATGTTTTACAATCTACACTACATGCTTGGAATAAATAAATCTGTTATTTTATTGGAAAAGTTTATTTGATTATAGAAAATAATACACGCATAAATGAATAGACTGTTCTAATTTTGATCTACGTGACATGTTTGGAATATACATTACTGTTATTGTACATGTAGGTTTAGTTCCAGGAACTCGTACACGCTTTGAGCATTACAATGACAAGTGGCTGTCCGATTAGCGCAGTGGTTAGCGGACTCGCTTCTCACAAAGGCAACCCGGGTTCGATCCCTGGACCGGGACGTTTGTGAGATCAGACAGGTGGGTTTTCTACGGGTACTCCGGTTTCCTCTCACACGAATGACCATATTTACGCTTTCATCGGCGCCAACGAGAGTGATTAATATAAGTTGTTGAAGCTTGTTTCGCAATCGTTGTAAAATAAATACAGTTTAAATAAATAACACAATGCATGTGAGATGTGTGTGCGACTTTGGGCATCCACACTCTGTGCCTGGATAATGTCTCCATAACAATACTATGTCCTGTACAACAATACTATGTCCTGTACAACAATAATATGTCCTGTACAACAATATGTCCAGTACAACAATATGTCCTGTACAACAATACTATGTCCTGTACAACAATAATATGTCCTGTACAACAATATGTCCAGTACAACAATATGTCCTGTACAACAATATGTCCGGTACAACAATAATATGTCCGGTACAACAATAATATGTCCGGTACAACAATAATATGTCCTGTACAACAATAATATGTCCGGTACAACAATAATATGTCCGGTACAACAATAATATGTCCTGTACAACAATATGTCCGGTACAACAATATGTCCTGTACAACAATAATATGTCCGGTACAACAATAATATGTCCTGTACAACAATATGTCCGGTACAACAATATGTCCGGTACAACAATAATATGTCCGGTACAACAATATGTCCGGTACAACAATATGTCCGGTACAACAATAATATGTCCTGTACAACAATATGTCCGGTACAACAATATGTCCGGTACAACAATAATATGTCCGGTACAACAATATGTCCTGTACAACAACAATATGTCCGGTACAACAATATGTCCGGTACAACAACAATATGTCCTGTACAACAACAATATGTCCTGTACAACAACAATATGTCCGGTACAACAATATGTCCGGTACAACAACAATATGTCCGGTACAACAATATGTCCGGTACAACAACAATATGTCCTGTACAACAATAATATGTCCTGTACAACAATATGTCCGGTACAACAATAATATGTCCTGTACAACAATATGTCCTGTACAACAATAATATGTCCTGTACAACAATAATATGTCCTGTACAACAATAATATGTCCTGTACAACAATAATATGTCCGGTACAACAATATGTCCTGTACAACAATATGTCCGGTACAACAATAATATGTCCTGTACAACAATAATATGTCCTGTACAACAATATGTCCTGTACAACAATATGTCCGGTACAACAATAATATGTCCTGTACAACAATAATATGTCCTGTACAACAATATGTCCTGTACAACAATATGTCCGGTACAACAAAATATGTCCTGTACAACAATAATATGTCCTGTACAACAATAATATGTCCTGTACAACAATAATATGTCCGGTACAACAATATGTCCTGTACAACAATATGTCCGGTACAACAATAATATGTCCTGTACAACAATAATATGTCCTGTACAACAATATGTCCTGTACAACAATATGTCCGGTACAACAATAATATGTCCTGTACAACAATAATATGTCCTGTACAACAATATGTCCTGTACAACAATATGTCCGGTACAACAAAATATGTCCTGTACAACAATAATATGTCCTGTACAACAATAATATGTCCTGTACAACAATAATATGTCCGGTACAACAATATGTCCTGTACAACAATATGTCCGGTACAACAATAATATGTCCTGTACAACAATATGTCCTGTACAACAATATGTCCTGTACAACAATAATATGTCCTGTACAACAATAATATGTCCTGTACAACAAAATATGTCCGGTACAACAATAATATCCTGTACAATAATATGTCCTGTACAACAATATGTCCTGTACAACAATAATATGTCCTGTACAACACAATATGTCCTGTACAACAATAATATGTCCTGTACAAACAATATGTCCTGTACAAATATGTCCGTACAACAATATGTCCTGTACAACAATATGTCCTGTACAACAATATGTCCTGTACAACAATATGTCCGTACAATAATATGTCCTGTACAACAATAATATGTCCTGTACAACAATATGTCCGGTACAACAATAATATGTCCTGTACAACAATATGTCCGGTACAACAATATGTCCGGTACAACAATAATATGTCCTGTACAACAATATGTCCGGTACAACAATATGTCCTGTACAACAACAATATGTCCTGTACAACAATATGTCCGGTACAACAATAATATGTCCTGTACAACAATAATATGTCCGGTACAACAATATGTCCGGTACAACAATATGTCCGGTACAATAATATGTCCTGTACAACAATAATATGTCCTGTACAACAACAATATGTCCTGTACAACAATAATATGTCCTGTACAACAATATGTCCGGTACAACAATAATATGTCCTGTACAATAATATGTCCTGTACAACAATATGTCCTGTACAACAATATGTCCTGTACAATAATATGTCCTGTACAACAATATGTCCGGTACAACAATATGTCCTGTACAACAATAATATGTCCTGTACAACAATAATATGTCCTGTACAACAATATGTCCGGTACAACAATAATATGTCCTGTACAACAATATGTCCGGTACAACAATATGTCCTGTACAACAATAATATGTCCTGTACAACAATATGTCCTGTACAACAATAATATGTCCTGTACAACAATAATATGTCCGGTACAACAATAATATGTCCTGTACAATAATATGTCCTGTACAACAATATGTCCTGTACAACAATAATATGTCCTGTACAACAATATGTCCTGTACAACAATAATATGTCCTGTACAACAATAATATGTCCTGTACAATAATATGTCCGGTACAACAATATGTCCTGTACAACAATATGTCCTGTACAACAATATGTCCTGTACAACAATATGTCCTGTACAACAATATGTCCTGTACAACAATAATATGTCCTGTACAACAATATGTCCTGTACAACAATAATATGTCCTGTACAACAATAATATGTCCGGTACAACAATATGTCCGGTACAACAATAATATGTCCTGTACAACAATATGTCCGGTACAACAATATGTCCTGTACAACAACAATATGTCCTGTACAACAATATGTCCGGTACAACAATAATATGTCCTGTACAACAATAATATGTCCGGTACAACAATATGTCCGGTACAACAATATGTCCGGTACAATAATATGTCCTGTACAACAATAATATGTCCTGTACAACAACAATATGTCCTGTACAACAATAATATGTCCTGTACAACAATATGTCCGGTACAACAATAATATGTCCTGTACAATAATATGTCCTGTACAACAATATGTCCTGTACAACAATATGTCCTGTACAATAATATGTCCTGTACAACAATATGTCCGGTACAACAATATGTCCTGTACAACAATAATATGTCCTGTACAACAATAATATGTCCTGTACAACAATATGTCCGGTACAACAATAATATGTCCTGTACAACAATATGTCCTGTACAACAATAATATGTCCTGTACAACAATATGTCCGGTACAACAATATGTCCTGTACAACAATAATATGTCCTGTACAACAATATGTCCTGTACAACAACAATATGTCCTGTACAACAATAATATGTCCTGTACAACAATATGTCCTGTACAACAATATGTCCTGTACAACAATAATATGTCCTGTACAACAATATGTCCTGTACAACAATATGTCCTGTACAACAATAATATGTCCTGTACAACAATAATATGTCCTGTACAACAATAATATGTCCTGTACAACAATAATATGTCCGGTACAACAATATGTCCTGTACAACAATATGTCCTGTACAACAATATGTCCGGTACAACAATATGTCCGGTACAACAACAATATGTCCTGTACAACAATAATATGTCCTGTACAACAATAATATGTCCTGTACAACAATAATATGTCCGGTACAACAATATGTCCTGTACAACAACAATATGTCCTGTACAACAATATGTCCTGTACAACAATATGTCCTGTACAACAATATGTCCTGTACAACAATATGTCCTGTACAACAATATGTCCTGTACAACAATATGTCCTGTACAACAATATGTCCTGTACAACAATATGTCCTGTACAACAATATGTCCTGTACAACAATATGTCCTGTACAACAATATGTCCTGTACAACAATATGTCCTGTACAACAATAATATGTCCTGTACAACAATATGTCCGGTACAACAATAATATGTCCTGTACAACAATAATATGTCCGGTACAACAATATGTCCGGTACAACAATAATATGTCCTGTACAACAATATGTCCGGTACAACAATATGTCCTGTACAACAACAATATGTCCTGTACAACAATATGTCCGGTACAACAATAATATGTCCTGTACAACAATAATATGTCCGTACAACAATATGTCCGGTACAACAATATGTCCGGTACAATAATATGTCCTGTACAACAATAATATGTCCTGTACAACAACAATATGTCCTGTACAACAATAATATGTCCTGTACAACAATATGTCCGGTACAACAATAATATGTCCTGTACAATAATATGTCCTGTACAACAATATGTCCTGTACAACAATATGTCCTGTACAACAATATGTCCTGTACAACAATATGTCCGGTACAACAATATGTCCTGTACAACAATAATATGTCCTGTACAACAATAATATGTCCTGTACAACAATATGTCCGGTACAACAATAATATGTCCTGTACAACAATATGTCCGGTACAAAATAATATGTCCTGTACAACAATATGTCCTGTACAAAATAATATGTCCTGTACAACAATATGTCCGGTACAACAATAATATGTCCTGTACAACAATATGTCCGGTACAAAATAATATGTCCTGTACAATAATATGTCCGGTACAACAATAATATGTCCTGTACAATAATATGTCCTGTACAACAATATGTCCTGTACAACAATAATATGTCCGGTACAACAATAATATGTCCGGTACAACAATATGTCCTGTACAACAATATGTCCTGTACAACAATATGTCCTGTACAACAATATGTCCTGTACAACAATATGTCCTGTACAACAATAATATGTCCTGTACAACAATATGTCCGGTACAACAATAATATGTCCTGTACAACAATAATATGTCCGGTACAACAATATGTCCGGTACAACAATAATATGTCCTGTACAACAATATGTCCGGTACAACAATATGTCCTGTACAACAACAATATGTCCTGTACAACAATATGTCCGGTACAACAATAATATGTCCTGTACAACAATAATATGTCCGGTACAACAATATGTCCGGTACAACAATATGTCCGGTACAATAATATGTCCTGTACAACAATAATATGTCCTGTACAACAACAATATGTCCTGTACAACAATAATATGTCCTGTACAACAATATGTCCGGTACAACAATAATATGTCCTGTACAATAATATGTCCTGTACAACAATATGTCCTGTACAACAATATGTCCTGTACAATAATATGTCCTGTACAACAATATGTCCGGTACAACAATATGTCCTGTACAACAATAATATGTCCTGTACAACAATAATATGTCCTGTACAACAATATGTCCGGTACAACAATAATATGTCCTGTACAACAATATGTCCGGTACAACAATATGTCCTGTACAACAATAATATGTCCTGTACAACAATATGTCCTGTACAACAATAATATGTCCTGTACAACAATATGTCCGGTACAACAATATGTCCTGTACAACAATAATATGTCCTGTACAACAATATGTCCTGTACAACAACAATATGTCCTGTACAACAATAATATGTCCTGTACAACAATATGTCCTGTACAACAATATGTCCTGTACAACAACAATATGTCCTGTACAACAATAATATGTCCTGTACAACAATAATATGTCCTGTACAACAATAATATGTCCGGTACAACAATATGTCCTGTACAACAATATGTCCTGTACAACAATATGTCCGGTACAACAATATGTCCGGTACAACAACAATATGTCCTGTACAACAATAATATGTCCTGTACAACAATAATATGTCCTGTACAACAATAATATGTCCGGTACAACAATATGTCCTGTACAACAACAATATGTCCTGTACAACAATATGTCCTGTACAACAATATGTCCTGTACAACAATATGTCCTGTACAACAATATGTCCTGTACAACAATATGTCCTGTACAACAATATGTCCTGTACAACAATATGTCCTGTACAACAATATGTCCTGTACAATAATATGTCCTGTACAACAATAATATGTCCTGTACAACAATATGTCCTGTACAATAATATGTCCTGTACAACAACAATATGTCCTGTACAACAATATGTCCTGTACAACAATAATATGTCCTGTACAACAATAATATGTCCTGTACAACAATAATATGTCCTGTACAACAATATGTCCGGTACAATAATATGTCGGTACAACAATATGTCCTGTACAACAATAATATGTCCTGTACAACAATATGTCCGGTACAACAATATGTCCTGTACAACAATATGTCCTGTACAACAATATGTCCTGTACAATAATATGTCCTGTACAACAATAATATGTCCTGTACAACAATATGTCCTGTACAATAATATGTCCTGTACAACAACAATATGTCCTGTACAACAATATGTCCTGTACAACAATAATATGTCCTGTACAACAATAATATGTCCTGTACAACAATAATATGTCCTGTACAACAATATGTCCTGTACAATAATATGTCCGGTACAACAATATGTCCTGTACAACAATAATATGTCCTGTACAACAATAATATGTCCTGTACAACAATATGTCCGGTACAACAATATGTCCTGTACAACAACAATATGTCCTGTACAACAATAATATGTCCTGTACAACAACAATATGTCCGGTACAACAACAATATGTCCGGTACAACAACAATATGTCCTGTACAACAACAATATGTCCTGTACAACAATAATATGTCCTGTACAACAATAATATGTCCTGTACAACAATAATATGTCCTGTACAACAATAATATGTCCTGTACAACAATAATATGTCCTGTACAACAATATGTCCGGTACAACAACAATATGTCCGGTACAACAATATGTCCTGTACAACAATAATATGTCCTGTACAACAATAATATGTCCTGTACAACAATAATATGTCCTGTACAACAATAATATGTCCTGTACAACAATAATATGTCCTGTACAACAATAATATGTCCTGTACAACAACAATATGTCCGGTACAACAATAATATGTCCTGTACAACAATAATATGTCCTGTACAACAATAATATGTCCTGTACAACAATAATATGTCCTGTACAACAATAATATGTCCGGTACAACAATAATATGTCCTGTACAACAATAATATGTCCTGTACAACAATATGTCCTGTACAACAATAATATGTCCGGTACAACAATAATATGTCCGGTACAACAATAATATGTCCTGTACAACAATATGTCCGGTACAATAATATGTCCTGTACAACAATATGTCCGGTACAACAATATGTCCGGTACAACAATAATATGTCCTGTACAACAATAATATGTCCTGTACAACAATATGTCCGGTACAACAACAATATGTCCGGTACAACAATATGTCCTGTACAACAACAATATGTCCTGTACAACAATATGTCCGGTACAACAATAATATGTCCGGTACAACAATAATATGTCCTGTACAACAATAATATGTCCTGTACAACAACAATATGTCCTGTACAACAACAATATGTCCTGTACAACAACAATATGTCCTGTACAACAACAATATGTCCTGTACAACAATAATATGTCCGGTACAACAACAATATGTCCTGTACAACAATAATATGTCCTGTACAACAATAATATGTCCTGTACAACAATAATATGTCCGGTACAACAATATGTCCTGTACAACAACAATATGTCCTGTACAACAATATGTCCTGTACAACAATATGTCCTGTACAACAATATGTCCTGTACAACAATATGTCCTGTACAACAATAATATGTCCTGTACAACAATAATATGTCCTGTACAACAACAATATGTCCTGTACAACAATATGTCCTGTACAACAATAATATGTCCGGTACAACAATAATATGTCCGGTACAACAATAATATGTCCTGTACAACAATAATATGTCCTGTACAACAATATGTCCTGTACAACAATAATATGTCCGGTACAACAATATGTCCTGTACAACAACAATATGTCCTGTACAACAATATGTCCTGTACAACAATATGTCCTGTACAACAATATGTCCTGTACAACAATATGTCCTGTACAACAATAATATGTCCTGTACAACAATAATATGTCCTGTACAACAACAATATGTCCTGTACAACAATATGTCCTGTACAACAATAATATGTCCGGTACAACAATATGTCCTGTACAACAATAATATGTCCTGTACAACAATATGTCCGGTACAATAATATGTCCTGTACAACAATAATATGTCCGGTACAACAATATGTCCTGTACAACAATAATATGTCCTGTACAACAATATGTCCTGTACAACAATATGTCCTGTACAACAACAATATGTCCTGTACAACAATATGTCCGGTACAACAATAATATGTCCTGTACAACAATAATATGTCCGGTACAACAATATGTCCGGTACAACAATATGTCCGGTACAATAAATGTCCTGTACAACAATAATATGTCCGTACAACAACAATATGTCCTGTACAACAATAATATGTCCTGTACAACAATATGTCCGGTACAACAATAATATGTCCTGTACAATAATATGTCCTGTACAACAATATGTCCTGTACAACAATATGTCCTGTACAATAATATGTCCTGTACAACAATATGTCCGGTACAACAATATGTCCTGTACAACAATAATATGTCCTGTACAACAATATATGTCCTGTACAACAATATGTCCTGTACAACAATAATATGTCCTGTACAACAATATGTCCTGTACAACAATATGTCCTGTACAACAATAATATGTCCTGTACAACAATATGTCCTGTACAATAATATGTCCTGTACAACAATATGTCCGGTACAACAATATGTCCTGTACAACAATAATATGTCCTGTACAACAATATGTCCGGTACAACAATATGTCCTGTACAACAATAATATGTCCTGTACAACAATAATATGTCCTGTACAACAATATGTCCGGTACAACAATAATATGTCCTGTACAACAATATGTCCTGTACAACAATAATATGTCCTGTACAACAATATGTCCGGTACAACAATATGTCCTGTACAACAATAATATGTCCTGTACAACAATATGTCCTGTACAACAACAATATGTCCTGTACAACAATAATATGTCCTGTACAACAATATGTCCTGTACAACAATATGTCCTGTACAACAACAATATGTCCTGTACAACAATAATATGTCCTGTACAACAATAATATGTCCTGTACAACAATAATATGTCCTGTACAACAATATGTCCTGTACAACAATAATATGTCCTGTACAACAATAATATGTCCTGTACAACAATATGTCCTGTACAACAATATGTCCTGTACAACAATATGTCCGGTACAACAATATGTCCTGTACAACAATATGTCCTGTACAACAATATGTCCTGTACAACAATATGTCCTGTACAACAATATGTCCGGTACAACAATATGTCCGGTACAACAATAATATGTCCTGTACAACAATAATATGTCCTGTACAACAATATGTCCTGTACAACAATAATATGTCCTGTACAACAATATGTCCGGTACAACAATATGTCCGGTACAACAACAATATGTCCTGTACAACAATAATATGTCCTGTACAACAATAATATGTCCTGTACAACAATATGTCCTGTACAACAACAATATGTCCTGTACAACAATATGTCCTGTACAACAACAATATGTCCTGTACAACAACAATATGTCCTGTACAACAATATGTCCTGTACAACAACAATATGTCCTGTACAACAATAATATGTCCTGTACAACAATAATATGTCCTGTACAACAATATGTCCTGTACAACAATAATATGTCCTGTACAACAATATGTCCTGTACAACAATATGTCCGGTACAACAATATGTCCTGTACAACAATAATATGTCCTGTACAATAATATGTCCTGTACAACAATAATATGTCCGGTACAACAACAATATGTCCGGTACAACAATAATATGTCCGGTACAACAATAATATGTCCTGTACAACAATATGTCCGGTACAACAATAATATGTCCTGTACAACAATATGTCCGGTACAACAATAATATGTCCTGTACAACAATATGTCCTGTACAACAATAATATGTCCTGTACAACAATATGTCCGGTACAACAATAATATGTCCTGTACAACAATATGTCCGGTACAATAATATGTCCTGTACAATAATATGTCCGGTACAACAATAATATGTCCTGTACAATAATATGTCCTGTACAACAATATGTCCTGTACAACAATAATATGTCCGGTACAACAATAATATGTCCTGTACAACAATAATATGTCCTGTACAACAATAATATGTCCTGTACAGTACAACAATATGTCCTGTACAACAATATGTCCTGTACAACAATATGTCCTGTACAACAATATGTCCTGTACAACAATATGTCCTGTACAACAATAATATGTCCTGTACAACAATATGTCCGGTACAACAATATGTCCTGTACAACAATAATATGTCCGTACAACAATATGTCCTGTACAACAATAATATGTCCTGTACAACAATATGTCCGGTACAACAATATGTCCTGTACAACAACAATATGTCCTGTACAACACAATATGTCCTGTACAACAATAATATGTCCTGTACAACAATATGTCCTGTACAACAACAATATGTCCTGTACAACAATATGTCCTGTACAATAATATGTCCTGTACAACAACAATATGTCCTGTACAACAACAATATGTCCTGTACAACAATAATATGTCCTGTACAACAATATGTCCTGTACAACAACAATATGTCCGGTACAACAATATGTCCTGTACAACAATATGTCCGGTACAACAATAATATGTCCTGTACAACAATAATATGTCCTGTACAACAATATATCCTGTACAACAATATGTCCTGTACAACAATATGTCCGGTACAACAATAATATGTCCTGTACAACAATAATATGTCCTGTACAACAATATGTCCTGTACAACAACAATATGTCCGGTACAACAATAATATGTCCTGTACAACAATA
>CM026402.1:69692197-69708589 GCA_014843695.1 Archivesica marissinica
GTGTGTGTGGTGTGGTGTGGTGTTGGTGTTGTGTGGCATTGGTGTGGTATGTGTGGTGTGGTGTGTGTGGTGTTAGTGTGTGTGGTGTTGGTGTTATGTTGGTGTTGTGTTGGTGTGGTGTTGGTCTGGTGTATGTGTTGTGTGATGTTGGTGAGGTGTGTGGTGTTGATGTGGTGTTGGTGTGGTGTTGGTATGGTGTTTGTGTGGTGTTGTTTTTGGTATGCTGTGGTGTTGGTGTGGTGTAGGTGTGGTGTGTTTTGGTGTGTGTGTGTGGTGTGCGTGGTGTGTGTGTGGTGTTGGTGTGTGTAGTGTGGTATTTATATGTGATGGCGGTGGTGTGGTGTTGGTGTGGTGTGTGAGGTGTGTGTGGTGTGTGTGGTGTGTGTGGTGTGTGTGGTGTGTATGGTATTGGTTTGGTGTTGGTGTGTGGTGTTGGTGCTGCTGTTGTGGTGGCGTTGGTGTGTGGTGTGTGTGGTGGTGTTGGTGCTGCTGTTGTGGTGGTGTTGGTGTGTGGTGTTTGTGGTGGTGTTGGTGCTGCTGTTGTGGTGGTGTTGTTTTGTGGTGTGTGTGGTGTGTGTGGTGGTGTTGGTGCTGCTGTGTTGGTGTTGTGTGGTGTTGGTGAGGTGTGGTGTGTGTGGTGTGTTGGTGTGGTGGTTGTGGTGTGTGGTGTTGTGGTGTGTGGTGGTGTGGTGTGTGGTGGTGTGTGGTGGTGGTGTGGTGGTGTGGGTGTGTGGTGGTGTGTGGTGGTGGTGTTGGTGTGTGTGGTGTGGTGGTGTGTGTGGTGTGTGGGTGGTGTGGGTGTGTGTTGTGTGGTGGTGGGTGGTGTGGTGTGTTGGGTGTGGGTGTGGTGTGGTGTGTGGTGTGTTGGTGGTGTGGTGTGGTGTGGGTGGTGTGGTGGTGTTGGTGTGGGGGGTGGGGTGTGTGGTGGTGTGGTGGTGTGTGGGTGTGTGGTGGGTGATGTGTGTGTGGTGTGGGGTGGTGTGGTGGTGGTGGTGGTGTGGTGTGGTGTGGTGTGGTGGTGTGGTGGTGTGGTAGTGGTGGTGGTGGTGTGGTGGTGGTGTTGTGGTGGTGGTGTTGTGGTGGTGGTGTGGTGGTGTGGTGGTGGTGGTGTGGTGTGGGGGTGTGGTGGGGGTGGGGGTGTGTTGGGGTGGTGGTGGTGTGGTGGTGGTGGTGTGGTGGTGGTGTGGTGTGTGGTGGTGTGTGGTGGTGTGGTGTGGTGGTGTTGTGTGGTTGGTGGTGTGTGTGGTGTGTTGGTGGGTGGTGGTGTGGTGGTGTGGTGTGTGGTGTGTGGTGATGTTGTGTGTGGTGGTGTTGTGTGTGGTGGTGTTGTGTTTGGTGGTGTGGTGTTGTGTGTGGTGGTGTTGTGTGTGTGGTGGTGTGGTGTGTGGTGGTGTGGTTGTGTGGTGGTGGTGTGGTGTGTGGAGGTGTGGTGGTGGTGGTGTGGTGTTGTGTGTGGTGGTGTTGTGGTGGTGTTGTGGTGGTGTGGTGTTGTGTGTGGTGGTGTTGTGGTGGTGTTGTGGTGGTGTTGTGGTGGTGTGGTTTGTGTGTGGTGGTGTGGTGTTGTGGTGGTGGTGTGGTGTTGTGGTGGTGTTGTGGTGTGGTGTGGTGGTGTGGTGGTGTGGTGGGTGGTGTGGTGGTGTGGTGTGTGGTGGGGTGGTGTGGTGTGTTGTGGGTGGTGGTGTGGTGTGGTGTGTGGTGTGTGTGTGGTGGTGTGGTGTGGTGTGTGTGTGGTGGGTGGGTGTGGTGTGGTGTGTGGTGTGTGGTGGTGGTGTGGTTGTGGGTGTGGTGTGTGGTGGTGGGGTGTGTGGGTGTGTGGTGTTGGTGTGGTGTGGTGTGTGGTGGTGTGGTGTGTGGTGGTGTGTTGGTGTGTGGTGGTTGGTGGTTGTGGTGGTTGGTGTGGTGGTGTGGTGTGGTGTGGTGTGTGGTGTGTGGGGTGGGTGGTGTTGGTGTGGTGTGTGTTGTGTGTGTGGTGTGTGTGTGTGGTGGTGTGTGTGGTGTGTGTGGTTGTGTGTGTGGTGTGTGTTTGTTGTGTGTGTGGTGTGTGTGGTGTGTGTGGTGTGTATGTGTGGTGTTGTGTGTGTGTGGTGTTTGGGTGTGGTGTTGTGGTGTGGTGTGGTGTGGTGTGGTGTGGTTGTGGTGTGGTTTTGGTGTGGTTGTGGTATGTGGTGTGTGTGTGGTGTGTGTGTGTTGTGTGTGTGGTATGGTGTGTTGTGTGTGGTGTAGTGTGGTGTGGTGTGGTGTGGTGTGGTGCGGTGCGGTGCGGTGTGGTGTGGTGTGGTGTGGTGTGGTGTAGTGTAGTGCGGTGTTGTATGTGGTGGTGTGGTGTGTGGTGGTGTGATGTGATGTGTTGTGGTGTGGTGTGTTGTGTTGTCTGCTCTGTTTCTTTTACATGCACGGTGTAAAGCATCGACACGAGACCTCGGTTTAATTCACATCTGAAAGACTGTTAATTTTATTAGGGTCAGACGGGGGATCGAACCTGCGATCCATGGATTACCAGTCCATCATGTTAACACTGTTTGATGCTGACGTATGTCTGATAGATAGTTTAAGATATTGTAATATATAATTTGCATAATACAATGCGGCTACATCTACCATGACGTACTGACACAAAACATGGGTTGGCATTCCTCCGGCTATTAACTTATCACCAACAACATTGTGCATCTGGTTCCGCTCAAAGTTTCACAATCGACAAGGAAACGAAATAATTTCCTCTTAATCGTTATTGGTTAGCTATATTTATCGTACCCCGAGCCTGATGCAATAACATCCTTTATCAAAGACGACACTAATACACACCGGTTATTCTAGTAACCTATGTGTTATTGTTATTACAGTGAAATGAGGTATGGTACAACGGTCGGACTACAATGTGTCCCTATTATTTTAGATTTACGCATTGTATCATGGAATTTCATTAGTATGGTGTCGTTATAATGAGAATAGTTAGTGATCCAGTGGTCAACTCGTTAAATATTTTTAATATTTTATTTATTTTTACAAGGATTACGAAACAAGTTCTAACAACTTATATTAATCACTCTCGTTGGCGTGGATGAAAGCGTAAATGTAGTCATTCGTGTGTGAGGAAACCGGAGTACCCGGAGAAAACCCACCTGTCCGAAATGGCGACCACCTTACCATCAAACATACTTCCCGGCCCGAGGATCGAACCAGTGTTGCTCCATGAGGGATAGAGAAGAGGCAATGTGGAATTTAAGTACCTTTTCTAAGGGCACGCTCGTAACGGCTCCATCGCCATGAGGGATAGAGAAGAGGAAATGTGGAATTTAAGTACCTTTTCTAAGGGCACGCTCGTAATGGCTCCATCGCTATGAGGGATATAGAAGAGGCAATGTGAAATTTAAGTAACTTTTCTAAGGGCACGCTCGTAACGGTTCCATCGCCATGAGGGATAGAGAAGAGGCAATGTGGAATTTAAGTGCCTTGTCTAAGGGCACACTCGTAACGGCTATTGCTGGGCGCGAACCCCAGGACTCTCACATCTGAAGCAAATGAGCTATGACGACTTAGGTGTCTCCCAGATTAACAAGGGGTCGACGCATACAAAGAAATACATTTTGTTGATGACTACATCTACTAGATTCCAAATTGTACATTATTTGAAAACTTTAACCGTCAGCGTTAGTATATGAGATCATTCTGTGTGGGGATAAACACCAACTCTAGGGACCGGGTGAAGGTTAGATGACATCTTGGTGCGGCACAACTGTCTAGAATATCAGCTGTAGAGTTGCCATGTCAAAATATTTGAAACCTAAATGAATATTTGCAGCAGTGCGAATGGAATTTAGATTCCCCATTGGCGTAAATGTCATAATGTAAATTGAGAGCGCAGTTTTATTTGGCGAATTAAATCATTACACGTTTCTCTATTTTGTCCTCGTGTGCACCCAATTCCGCGTTATTTCCCGAAACGTGTGTGTGTTTTACGTTTATTTATCGTCGATTCCGGTTGCCCATATTAGCGACGCCTCCTGAAGACATTAGTCATTTTAGATTTTTGGAGGATAGTGCAATGATACAGACATACACCTATTTCAGAGTCGCCACTGGTTCTTTTAGTTGCACGGTGTAAAGCACCGACACGAGGCCTCGGTTTAACGTCCCATCTATAAGACTGTTAATTTTATTAGAGTCAGAAGGCCGGTCGAGCCTGCGATCCCTGGATTATCAGTCCAGCATGTCACCACTGGACTACGTGTTCGTCTGTTCCCATGCCGCCCACGGCTTCATAAGTAATACTTCAATGTCTGTGTTGTAAATTTGTTTAACGAGCCATTTTCACATGCATCGCTGATCTCTTTGTTACCGTTCATTTTGTAAATAGTCCCCGGAAGTGGAATAATCCGCAATCAGGGGACATAATCGATATTTTACTACGGGAGATAACCTATTTTCGGGAAAGGACTATATGTTGTAAAACAACAAAATAAATTGCCTATTACCATCATACAGTATGTTCATTTATATTCCAATGTTTCATTTCTTCTGATACCATATCCACTGTGAAGAAGTATTCAAATCAAACTGAAAAACAGCAACAATATCACAAATGTAATGTTCAGCATTGACACCGGGTCACCTGTGAATAACGTCACTGTATTCCTCCGCCAAATATTACTGTATACCCAGCCTTCAGTTTGCAATTACCTGACCCCTTATACCACATCTTTCCTACACATCAACTAGTCTGAAATCTTCTCTCAAGTCACATAATTTCTCCAAACACACAAAAACTATACACTGCCTGTCATGAAAATGCATATTTACCAAAAAGAAAAATGAACTATATTAGTTATTGGGACTACATTCTATTTACGAATATACAACCTATAGTATGCTACGATACACGCTTGATATCAATTTCATTCAAATCCGTTTCCATCGTTATGAAATCAATAATAGTGATGCTATGCTATCGGGGAATTATGACTAAATGAATATGGAATAATATAAATGATCGTAGTGATATAAGCGATATGGGTCCTGAACTTACATATGTCCTGAACTTACAGATGTCCTGAACGTACATATGTCCTGAACTTACAGATGTCCTGAACTTACAGATGTCCTGAACGTACATATGTCCTGAACTTACAGATGTCCTGAACGTACATATGTCCTGAACTTACAGATGTCCTGAACGTACATATGTCCTGAACTTACAGATGTCCTGAACGTACATATGTCCTGAACTTACAGATGTCCTGAACGTACATATGTCCTGAACTTACAGATGTCATGAACGTACATATGTCCTGAACTTACAGATGTCCTGAACGTACATATGTCCTGAACTTACAGATGTCCTGAACGTACATATGTCCTGAACTTACAGATGTCCTGAACGTACATATGTCCTGAACTTACAGATGTCCTGAACGTACATATGTCCTGAACTTACAGATGTCCATACCGTGTTGTAATATACTCCATGCTACAGGTGTACCTGCCGTGTTGCAATATACTCGATGCTACAGATGTCCATACCGTGTTGTAATATACTCCATGCTACAGGTGTACCTGTCGTGTTGCAATATACTCCATGCTACAGATGTCCATACCGTGTTGTAATATACTCGATGCTACAGGTGTACCTGCCGTGTTGCAATATACTCGATGCTACAGATGTACCTGCCGTGTTGCAATATACTCCATGCTACAGATGTCCATACCGTGTTGTAATATACTCCATGCTACAGGTGTACCTGTCGTGTTGCAATATACTCCATGCTACAGATGTCCATGCCGTGTTGCAATATACTCGATGCTACAGATGTACATAGCGTGTTGTAATATACTCGATGCTACAGGTGTACATAGCGTGTTGCAATATACTCGATGCTACAGGTGTACCTGTCGTGTTGCAATATACTCCATGCTACAGATGTCCATGCCGTGTTGCAATATACTCGATGCTACAGGTGTACCTGCCGTGTTGCAATATACTCGATGCTACAGGTGTACATGCCGTGTTGCAATATACTCCATGCTACAGGTGTACATAGCGTGTTGTAATATACTCGATGCTACAGGTGTACATGCCGTGTTGCAATATACTCCATGCTACAGGTGTACATAGCGTGTTGCAATATACTCCATGCTACAGATGTCCACGCCGTGTTGCAATATACTCGATGCTACAGATGTACCTGCCGTGTTGCAATATACTCCATGCTACAGGTGTACATAGCGTGTTGTAATATACTCCATGCTACAGGTGTACATAGCGTGTTGTAATATACTCGATGCTACAGGTGTACATGCCGTGTTGCAATATACTCCATGCTACAGGTGTACATAGCGTGTTGTAATATACTCGATGCTACAGATGTACCTGCCGTGTTGCAATATACTCGATGCTACAGGTGTACATACCGTGTTGCAATATACTCGATGTTAACACTATATATGTAGAGTTATCCACGCTGCATGCGTTAAGTGTGTTGCGCTTCTACTGTAAACGAATTAAACGAATTGGTTATATAGTTAATTGCTTATAGCAAGTGAAAGCTACACTATGGTGGGCAACGTTGACAACTAGTGGTCGATCGTATGCCATCGTTAATTAAACAGAACAAACTAAGTTAACATAATGATATGGAAATAGACATAAGAAACTAAGTTAACATAGTGATACTGGCATATATCTGTGTATTATATATGTACCGGTGTGTATGTTAACCCAATGTGTGGTGATATGTAGGCAGCCCGGTTAGCTCAGTCGGTAGATCATTCACCCTGTAAGCGAGAGGTCCTGGGTTCGGGTTCTGAAATGGCTGGTTTTTTTCTCACTTGGGTTAATATACACACCGTTACATATGGTGATCCCAGCTTTGTTAGTACTAGAGGTCCCGGGTTCGAGTCCCGGACTGCGTGCAAGGGTTTCTCACTTGGGTTAATATACACACCGTTGCATGTGGTGATCCTGGCTTTGTTAGTACTGGAGGTCCCGGGTTCGAGTCCCGGACTGCATGCAAGGGTTTCTCACTTGGGTTAATATACACACCGCTGCATGTGGTGATCCTGGCTTTGTTAGTACTAGATTCTAGTGAGTGATAAAATAACATAAGCTAAAACAGGTTGTGTGTGTGTTTTACGTTTATTTATCGTCGCTACCGGTTGCCTATATGAGCGACGCCTCCTGAAGAGATTAGTCATTTTAGATTGTGGAGGATAGTACAATGATGCACAGAGAGAGAGACCCATACCAGTGTCTCCTCTGGTTCTTTTACGTGCAGGGTGTAAAGCACCGACACGAGACCTCGGTTTAACGTCCCATCTGAAAGACTGTTAATTTTATTAGGGTCAGACGGGGGATCGAACCTGCGATCCCCCCTGGATTACCACTGCAATTAAAGCAGGTTTTGATTGGTCAGTTGTTTTGTAGATCTGGTCATCATTTTAAACCAATCAAAATTCCGCCTTAATATCGGTTTCAAGATTATCCGATTAGGGCTACCCATGATATGACCGACGTGAGTTTTGTAGATTTCTATTTGCGTCATTGACAGCAACTTGTCTGGATTTTATCTGTATGTAGATAGATGCGTGTTTAAAAGGTGAAACACCAGAAGTGGTCACATTTGGCTCCCCGTCGGGGAATTGAACCCCGGTCTCCCGCATGACAGGCGAGGATACTCACCACTATGCAAACCGTTACATTTATATATTATACTTTATTTATTTTACAACGATTGCGAAGCAAGTTTTAACAACTTATATTAATCACTCTCGTTGGCTCGGATGAAAGCGTAAATGTGGTCATTCGTGTGGGAGGAAACCGGAGTACCCGGAGAAAACCCACCTGTCCGATCTGGCGACCATCGTACCATCTCACATACTTCCCTGTCTGAGGATCGAACCCGGGTCGCATTGGTGAGAAGCGAGCGCGCTAACCACTGCGCTAATCGGACAGCCAACCGTTACATTTATACAGAGTAACCTATAGTGACACGCATTGAGTTGCATCTGGTAAGTCTGCCCATTTTGTCTCAGAATACTTAAATTCCGCATAAAACTTAATAATTTATAGTTCATTAGTTCCTTGTTATCCTGTTTCTGGACGTATCCAATCGTATTCTGGAAGATAAAGTCCCCCCCGCGGACTCGTCTGACCTCATTTATGAAGTTCATATATAAATCAATTTCATTACACTTGGTGTCGTAAGTGGTGTTTCTGGCCCATACTCGACGACATAGACTTGTTGCACGTAAAAGAACCAGAGGAGACTCTGGAATGGGTCTCTGTCTGTATCATTGCCCTATACTCCAAAAATCTATAATGACTAATCTATTTAGGAGGCGTTGCTCATATTGGCAACCGGTAGCGCCGATACATAAACATAAAACACAATTCCGTTTTTATTGCATTTTTGGCCAGTTTGGATTTTTCATTTTCTGTGACAATCTGCAGCCCCCGGGCCTTCATTGCCTTATAGGCGCTATGTGCTTGCCTTTAGGTTCAAGCGACACTATATCATATACCCTTAAAGCGACACTATATCAATGAAAATGGCAAATTTCTAAAGAATGTATATTCCTATTATATGATATAATTTTTGTTTGAAATGTTTGCCTCAAAAACTGAGTATTTCAAGAAATAAACAAACGTTGTACACACGGTTTATTGACATAACAAAATAATGTAAATAACGTTGACATCCATGCGTAATACAACTCCTGTATCCTGACTAACACAATTTATGGTACATATCTACTGTTATATCTCACATTTGTGCCTATGCATATTTATTTGGAGACTATTCTTAGTTAAATTATCTCTAAACGAAATTATCACGCTTTAAGTATTGACTCCGATGACAAACAAACGTCAATTCAGGAGCATGGATGACCGCTATATGAAATCCTACTTTCAATCCACAAAAACACTGTTTATTGATTCAATGTTAGTGTTTGAATGTATTTGGAAGATTTTGTAGTAGCAATGCATTTATACCTGAAATATATGCATTTTATTTGCTTTTTGCGATGTAATGTTCATATAGCTTCAAATTTGGAGTATGTAATCTGTTGTTTCCATCAGTCAATACGCATGCAATAGGAATGGATGCTAATGTTTATAGCTACGTCTGTCTGAGGACAGGGTATCTAAAAAATATGTTGATTGATATTGTGTCTCCGTGGCTTAGTGGTTAAGGCGTCCGCTTACGGACCGGGAGGTCGAATGTTCGAATCTCGCCAGGGGTTCGTTCTGATATGGCCGGTTGGTGGCTTGAGCCGCCAGCTAGTTAAATAATGGTTACCGATTGCCTACCAGCCTGGCGCCTGACGTCTGGCATACAAGCATAGGATTCGGGAAGTACTGATGTTCATAAAAAGAGGTGTCTCATAAGTCAGAAATGGCTGGCCCTTTAAATAGGGGTGACTATAATAAACAAACACTTTACTTTACTTTACTTTTATATATACATATATATATATGGGCTGGTGTAGAATTTATTATTTATTTTACAACGATTGCGAAGCCAGTTCTAACAACTTATATTAATCACCCTCATTCGCGCGGATGAAAGCTATTATGTGGCCATTCGTGTGGGAGGAAACCGGAGTACCCGGAGAAAACCCACATGTCCGATCTGGCGACCACCGTACCATCTCACATACTTCCCGGTCCGAGGATCGATGCATTTTATTTGTTTTGTTGCGATGTAATGTCGTTTTAACAACATGCAATAGGATGTAGGATGTTCACAATGGATGGACAGTTGGCGATGTTATGCATTGCTATGAATATAATGAGCGATAGCTGCCACCTTGAATTCTTGAAAATAACCAAGAAAATAACAGATTGTTTCCGAAATAAAGTAATAAATTTCCCCACAATCAACTCGTGTCGACAGCTACAGGAGAAAAAGAAAGTGTCACGGATATCAATGCAAAGGCTGCTGACTTGTAGACCACTGTAACCTATCATCCGTGTCTCGTTATAATGAAAAAGCTGACCGTTTCTTACTGAGGTTGGTGCACCAAGTACTGGCTAACCGCTGGAGCCTGCCCAGGAAAGGTGGTGTTAGGTAAACTGCCCGTCGCTCACATTGGCAACTGGTAGCGACGATAAATAAACTTTTAAAAAATCAATACACAATACAGAACCAATATAATACAGTTTACATACCTAGAGCAGACATATGTTAGAGACACAATCAAACAGTGTTCTTTCAAGATGTCTGCTGAATATGACACACAGTTTAAGTATAGGATATAAGCCGAAAACCATCCAATATGTAAAATATTGGGCTGTGTGAGGCGCGTTACTCCCACACGAATGGCCACATACGTGTTCATCTGCGCCAATCGCAATCGTTGTAAAACACATAAAGTTTAAACGTATCTCTCTCTCTCTCTATTTCTCTCTCTCTATCTCTCTCTCCTCTCTCTCTCTTGCTCTCTTCTCTCTCTTTATCTATCTCTCTCACACTCTCTCTCTATCGCTATCTCTCTATCTATCTCTATATCTCTCTATCTCTATCTCTCTCTATATATCTCTTTATCTCTCTATCGCTATCTCTCTAACTATCTCTCTAACTATCTCTATATCTCTCTCTCTATATATATATATATATATATATCTATCTCTCTATCGCTATCTCTCTATATATCTCTATATCTCTCTATCTATACCTCTATATATATATATATCTATCTCTCTATCGCTATCTCTCTATCTATCTCTATATCTCTCTATCTCTCTCTATATATCTCTTTATCTCTCTATCTCTCTATCGCTATCTCTCTAACTATCTCTATATCTCTCTATCTCTATATCTCTCTCTATATATATCTCTATATATATATATATATCTAGCTCTCTATCGCTATCTCTCTATCTATCTCTATATCTCTATATCTCTATCTCTCTCTATCTATATATATCTTTCTATCTCTCTATCGCTATCTCTCTATCTATCTCTATATCTCTCTATCTCTATCTCTCTCTATCTATATATATCTCTCTATCTCTCTATGGCTATCTCTCTATTTATCTCTATATCTCTCTATCTATATCTCTATCTATATATATCTCTATATCTATATATCTCTATCTATCTCTCTATCTCTCTATCGCTATCTATCTCTATATCTCTCTATCTCTATCCCTCTCTATCTATATATCTCTCTATCTATCTATGGCTATCTCTCTATCTATCTCTATATATCTATATCTCTCTATCTATATATATCTCTCTATCGCTATCTCACTATCTATCTCTATATCTCTATCTCTCTATCTCTATCTATATATATCTCTCTCACTCTCTCTCTCTCTCTATCGCTATCTCTCTATCTATAACTCTCTCTATCTATATATATCTCTCTATCTCTCTATCGCTATCTCTCTCTATCAATATATATCTCTCTATCTCTATCTCTCTCTCTCTCTATATATATATATATATCTATATCTCTCTCTCTCTCTCTCTCTCTCTCTCTCTATCTATATATATATTCTCTATCTATATATATATCTCTCTATCTCTATCTCTCTCTCTATATACATATATATCTATATCTGTCTCTCTCCTCTCTCTATCTATATCTATATATCTTACCCCTCTCTCTCACACTCACCCCTCTCTGTATCTCTATATATCTCTATCTCCTCTCTCTCTATCTCTTTCACCCCCTCTCTCACACCCACCCTCCCTATCTCTCTTACTCCCCCTCTCATTCTATCTCTTACTATTGTTCTCTCTTACACTCTCCCCTCTCTCTCCCCCTCTCTCCCCCTCCCTCTCTCTCTCTCTCTCTCTCGCCTCACCCTTTCCTAAATTGACTACACGTAATCGGATTGGTAAACCAGTACGATTGCTGTCTCTATTTTAAAATCGAGAAAATCAATAAATCGTACAATATATATACTCTGCCATAGTTCAAGAAAATTATGTTTGTCATGGAGAAAATCTAAATAAGCTATTTAATCCATCTGTTCTTGTATATTTATGATACAACATGATGTAAATATTGATGAATAAAATTTAAACTAAGCTTAGTAATAGACAATGATATACGTGTAACCAAGGTTACATTATGGAATAGAGGCTTTATAGAGATGTGTTGATGGGGTTTCACAGACGGGGGATCGAACCGGCGATTACCAATCCATCGTCTCATCTGGAAGATTGTTAATATTATTAGGGTCAGACGGGGGATCGAACCGGCGATTACCAATCCATCGTCTCATCTGAAAGACTGTTAATATTATTAGGGTCAGACGGGGGATCGAACTGGCCATTACCAATCTATCGTCACATCTGAAAGACTATCAATATTATTAGGGTTAGACGGGGGATCGAACTGGCCATTACCAATCTATCGTCACATCTGAAAGACTATCAATATTATTAGGGTTAGACGGGGGATCGAACTGGCCATTACCAATCTATCGTCACATCTGAAAGACTATCAATATTATTAGGGTTAGACGGGGGATCGAACTGGCCATTACCAATCTATCGTCACATCTGAAAGACTATCAATATTATTAGGGTTAGACGGGGGATCGAACTGGCCATTACCAATCTATCGTCACATCTGAAAGACTATCAATATTATTAGGGTTAGACGGGGGATCGAACTGGCCATTACCAATCTATCGTCACATCTGAAAGACTATCAATATTATTAGGGTTAGACGGGGGATCGAACTGGCCATTACCAATCTATCGTCACATCTGAAAGACTATCAATATTATTAGGGTTAGACGGGGGATCGAACTGGCCATTACCAATCTATCGTCACATCTGAAAGACTATCAATATTATTAGGGTTAGACGGGGGATCGAACTGGCCATTACCAATCTATCGTCACATCTGAAAGACTATCAATATTATTAGGGTTAGACGGGGGATCGAACTGGCGTGTTATCTGGAAAAGTCAGATATACATATAATAATAAAGTTAAAAAGAAGACATCATTTACAAAGGTAAGAGTAAGTATCGATGACGTAGTATCGTATTAAAGCACGTGTTGACACACAGTCTTATCGCTCACTGATATCAGGTTCGATCCCCCGTCTGACCCTAATAAAATTAACAGTCTTTCAGAGGGGACATTAGTTTATACAAATTTATTTGAGCTCGATTGCGAAACAAGTTATTTCAACTTATATAAATCACTCTCGAGACCTCATTCCTGATGGAATCCATCGCCACGAGGGAGAGAGAAGAGGCAACGTGGAATTTAAATGCCTTGCCTAAGGGCACACTCGTAACGGCTCCAGCGGGGCTCGAACTCCGGACCTTTCGCACCTGAAGCGAACGCGCACCCACTGCGCTATCACGACTTCCAGGGGACATTAAACCGAGGTCTCGTGTCGGTGCTTTACACCGTGCACGTAAAAGAACCCGAGGAGACTCTGGAATGGGTCTCTGTCTGTATCGTTGCAATATCCTCCAAAAATCTAAAATGATTAATATCTTCAGGAGGCGTCGTTCATATGGGCAACAGGTAGCGACGATAAATAAACGTAAAACACACATTCCCTCCTAACAAAAGAGTCACAACACATTGAACGCAGTTTGTTTAATTATGTAGTATCGCACCCTGACTAATCTCGAGGTCGAAATCTAACGAGTTTAATAACATACGGTAAAGTTTAAACTTTATTTATTTTACAACGATTGCGAAGCAAGTTCTAACAATTTATATTAATCACTCAACAAACAAGCTTTAACAACTTATATTAATCACTCTCGTTGGCGCGGATGACAGCGTAAATGTGGTCATTCGTGTGGGAGGAAACCGAAGCACCCGGAGAAAACCCACCTGCCCGATCTAGCGACCACAGTACCATCTCACATACTTCCCGGTCCGAGGATCGAACCCGGGTTGCATTGGCGAGAAGCAAGCGCGCTAACCACTGCGCTAATCGGACAGTCTATGCACTAGACAATCACCTAAACTAATCATTTCTCACAGATTCATGTAATAATTCGCAGTTAAAGTGTATCACTAGACAAATATTTGCAATATAGAGTATGCTGTCAAATATAGTATTATTAATTTTAATGGTGTAGTCCTATTGTTCCCATTTATATAAAATTAGGTAAATACGGGTGTGGGACGGATAGACATGCAGACAGACAGAATGTGTTTAAGAGTATTTAAGATCAAATACAATCAAACGGACGGACAGACACGCAGACAGACAGCAACTATATATATACATACCATGAACCTGTAAACACCAACAACAAGACTTTGTCCACGGCGTTTGTTGCGGACAAACTCAATTTGAATTTGTGCATTCGCCATAACTTTAAGTTGAATGCATATGACATATATGTCTACTGGACAACAGCAAGTGGGAATAAAAGGATTAAATCAATTGTAATATTGCACCACTGCCAATGTTTGTAAATACCGTGCACATCGCCTGGATGGAGGAAATAAAGATATTGTATTCAATTGAACCGCAATAGTCTGTAATTAGCATTGACATTACAAATAAATTATGTGAGAAAATGCTGCTAACGAAGTGTAATAGATTAACTGTAATGCCAGTTCTAGAATCGACCAATATAGTTAGCTGCCACTGAGCTCAAACATGAAAGGTTCAGATATCATAATTCCGACTCTTCACGGGAGAAATTGTTTCTAAATACGGCATACACACATATACAAACTTCCGAACTAAATGCGTCTAAGTAGAAAAGGAAGAATATGTATTCATAGACTGTTGTACCCAAACATGGCCATAACTAATTGTTGACAGGTCGGTTATTAGTAGAGGTAATTGTGACCAATCAGTGTTAACTTATAGCTTTGTATTACTAGGCTGAAGCCTGGGTATGTATGAGGGGGTGGGTGTATATATTACTAGACTGTTGCTTGGGGTAGGTATGAGGCGGTGGGTGTATATATTACTAGACTGTTGCTTGGGGTAGGTATGAGGGGGTGGGTGTATATATTACTAGACTGTTGCTTGGGGTAGGTATGAGGCGGTGGGTGTATATATTACTAGACTGTTGGGGAAGGTATGAGGCGGTGGGGTATATATTACTAGACTAAAGCCTGGGTAGGTATGAGGCGGTGGGTGTATATATTACTAGACTGTTGGGTAGGTATGCGGGGGTGGGTGTATATATTACTAGACTGTTGCTTGGGGTAAGTATGAGGCGGTGGGTGTATATATTACTAGACTGTTGCTTGGGGTAGGTATGAGGCGGTGGGTGTATATATTACTAGACTGTTGCTTGGGGTAGGTATGAGGCGGTGGGTGTATATATTACTAGACTGAAGCTTGGGGTAGGTATGAGGCGGTGGGTGTATATATTACTAGACTGTTGGGGAAGGTATGAGGCGGTGGGTGTATATATTACTAGACTAAAGCCTGGGTAGTATGAGGCGGTAGGTGTATATATTACTAGACTGTTGGGGTAGGTATGCGGGGGGTGTATATATTACTAGACTGTTGCTTGGGGTAAGTATGAGGCGGTGGGTGTATATATTACTAGACTGTTGTGGTAGGTATGAGGCGGTGGGTGTATATATTACTAGACTGTTGTGGTAGGTATGAGGCGGTGGGTGTATATATTACTAGACTGTTGGGGTAGGTATGAGGCGGTGGGTGTATATATTACTAGACTGTTGGGGTAGGTATGAGGCGGTGGGTGTATATATTACTAGACTGTTGGGGTATGCATGAGGCGCTGGGTGTATATATTACTAGACTGTTGGGGTATGCATGAGGCGCTGGGTGTATATATTACTAGACTGTTGGGGTAGGTATGAGGCGGTGGGTGTATATATTACTAGACTGTTGGGGTAGGTATGAGGCGGTGGGTGTATATATTACTAGACAGAAGCTTGGGGTAGGTATGAGGCGGTGGGTGTATATATTACTAGACTGTTGGGGAAGGTATGAGGCGGTGGGTGTATATATTACTAGACTGAAGCTTGGGGTAGGTATGAGGCGGTGGGTGTATATATTACTAGACTGTTGGGGTAGGTATGATGAGGTGGGTGTATATATTACTAGACTGTTGGGGTATGTATGAGGCGCTGGGTGTATATATTACTAGACTAAAGCCTGGGTAGGTATGAGGCGGTGGGTGTATATATTACTAGACTGTTGGGGTAGGTATGATGAGGTGGGTGTATATATTACTAGACTAAAGCCTGGGTAGGTATGAGGCGCTTGGTGTATATATTACTAGACAGAAGCTTGGGGTAGGTATGAGGCGGTGGGTGTATATATTACTAAACTGTTGGGGTAGGTATGAGGCGGTGGGTGTATATATTACTAGACTGTTGGGGTAGGTATGAGGCGGTGGGTGTATATATTACTAGACTGTTGGGGTATGTATGAGGCGGTGGGTGTATATATTACTAGAC